>CM052550.1:34616890-34654382 GCA_028533065.1 Trachops cirrhosus
GGCCCCCCCCCCCCCCCCCCCGCCGCCCCACGCCTCCAGCAGTGTGGTCCAGGGGTACACAGACCCTTCTTTCCGTGCTAGGCAGGAAATGGCGGCCAGGCCGGGACATGGGACCTCGGCAGGGGCAGGGAAGAAGGGGACGTTTTTTGCGCACTGGGGCACAGGTTGCCTCACTCACCAGGGCTGGGGACCGCAGACTCAGGTGCCCCTCGCTGCCCCAGCGCCCCATCCGACGGCGTCCGCCGGTGCCCGTGGCTCACAGCGCGAGTGGCAGTGACGTGGGTGGGCGTCAGCGACTGGCGGGGGTCCTTTTTGAAGCTCTCCAGCTCCAGGTCCACCAGGGGGTTGGTGCTAGGCGTGGGCGTGGGCGCAGGCGGAGAGGGCAGCGGGGAGGGCGCAGCCGGCGCAGCCTCGTCGCTGTCAGAGCGTAGCAGCGAACGTGTGGAGTTGCAGTCGGACACGGAAGACAGAGACACCAGGGTGGCCGAGGGCGCCAGGCCCGGGCCCACTTCGTCGCGGCGGCCCGGGGAGCGCGCAGGCGAGCTGAGGCCGCGTGGGAAGCGGCCGGCGCGGGGGAAGAAGAGGCCATCGAGCCAGCCCCGCTGTTCCTCGACATCCGCGGTGCGCGCCTCGGCCACATCAGCGCCCAGGCCCACAGCGCCCAGCAGCGTGGCGCAGCCCAGCAGCGCGAATTCGCAGCGCCTTCGGGCACTGAGCCCGTGCCGGCTGCAGGGCCCCGGCACCCCCGGAGAGGGCTCGGTGGGCAGTGGCACCACGAGGTAGGCTGGGGTGCTGTGGGGAGAGGGGGCCCCGCTGCTGCCTCCATCTGCCTCCGCGAACTCCTCTGCAACCGGAGAGGGCCGGCACTCGACTCCGGGTGGTCCCTGGGGACTTGGTGGCAAGGGGCTGCCCCCAATGACCCCTCCAACAGCAAGACCACCAAGTCTACTAAGCATGGCGCCCCCCTAAAGCCTCCTGCCCCTGGGAGTGATGCCCACACCCCCCTTTCTGGGAATGCTTTCTGCCCTCTGGCCCAGTGAAATCTGGTTCCCTCCCCACAACCCTGGGGAACCTTAACCCCTTTATCTTGACTTAGGGTCCCCTTCAGCAGGGATGTCTCCTCCCCTCCCCTCTGAAGGCACCCTTACCATCTTACCCATCTCATTGAGGCTGGCGAAGCCTGGGGCAATGGGGGTGTGTTTGGGGGACTTGCCCAGGTTCGGGGCGCTTGATGACCACTGTTTGTTTCCTTCCCCCAGGGCCTTCAGCCTGCAGGGGAACCAGACATACGGGAATGGCCTTGGGCCTTCTGGGGGCCGTGGGCCTGGGCGTGGGGCACAGGGTGGGCTCCAGAGACCAATACCTCTCCTCTCCTCCAGCCCGCTCCTTCTGCAGGGTGGAGCTGGGCCCCCACGTCCGGCCTTTCTTCTTGCCCCCAACCAGTTCTTCCTTCTTTGGGGGTCCGCTGCGGCCCCACGTCCCACTGCCACCACTGCTGCTGCCACTGCTGCTGCCGCCACCACCATCCACGGGAGTCACTGGGCCAAAAGAAGCCATTCGGTTACTGTGCTGGACTCCCAGCTTCACTCTCTCTACTTCCGATTCATCCTCCACCTGGAAGCCCGAACTTGAATCATGACCCTTCTGTGCCCTAAATCCTCCCACAGCTCCCCAGTACTGTCAGGAGACTGTCCCAGCGCCTCAGCAGGGCATACGAAGCCCTTCAAATGCTATTCCCAGCTGACTTCCTCAGCTTTATTTCCATCACACCTCACGGCCTAACCCTTCAACCATCCATTCATTCCCAGACGTTTAGGAGCACCTGTTCTGTGCCAAGCCCTGGGGCAAGTGCTGAGAAGACAGCAGTGGGGGAAGCAGACAAGATGCCCCGCCCATAGTGTGGGCATCTGAGTGGGCAAAGACAGATGACCAACGAGACCCACACTAGGAGAGTCATCCGTGCAGCGTGACAGGGCGGCACATGCTGTGGGAAACACGAAGCAGGAAAGGGACCTGGTGGCCAAGCAAGGCTTCTCGTGGGCAAGGATGAGGCGGCGAGGGGGTGAGTCAAGAAGATACAAAGGGAGAGGAGCACTTCAGGGGGGGAACAGCAAACGCCAGGGCCCCGGGGCTGGACAGCAGGGAGTGTGCCCAGAACTGGGAGGCGGGGGTGGGGTGGGGTGGGGTGGGGTGGGGTGGTGGTGGTGGTGGTGTATGTGTGTGTGTGTGTGTTGCGGGGCGGCGGGGAGCAGCTAGAGTCAGGTACTTGGGCAGAGGGCGTAAGTGCCTCAGCTGGAACCCCACATCTACAGCATTCGGGTGGGTGTTTTCACACCTGTGTCTTTGCACAGGCTGTTCCCTTCCCCTGGAATTCTGCTCCTTTTCAGTCCCTTTCCTGACCTGGTTGGCTGCTTGCCCTTCAAGCCTCCAGCTCCAGAGTAGTTTGTTCCCTGGAGGGTCACTTGCCTGTCTTCCCTGTTCCTACGGCACGTGGAAGGCACCCTGATACCAGAATACTGATTCCACCACACAGCTCTTTGTGTCTTTGTGTCCGCCATGAGAATGACCTCCAGGCCTGGTACAAAGCGGGTACCCAAACAGAGGCGTGCAGGGCCAGTGTGCGGTGCAAGGCCGGGGTGAGGGATGGGGCAGAACGGAATCGGGATTCAGCCCTGTATCCTTCAACTTGTCGGCACACCCCAACGGCCGCACCTCTGCCAGGCAGCCCCCACTGCAGCCACCTCCCCCTGAGGCCCACCCCTGGCCCAGCCCCCATCACCTCCCTTGTCTCACGCCCTTACTCCTGCCCTCCTACCACCCACGTTCCCCACAGCAGCCAGAGGGAAAAGGTATGTTTTATCACATCACTGCCTTGCTCACAGCCCTCCAGGGCTGCCCTGTCACCTTTAAAATAAGATCCAGGTCCCTTACCCCAGCTCTCAAGGCCCAGCATGATCCGACTACTGTTGAGCTCCTGACCACAGACCTGCCGCTCTGCGTCCCATCTGTTCTCCAGCCAAGTGGCCTTCTGGGATGACGCAGGCTGTGCCTGGTCCCGCCTGGGGATTTGCCTTTGCTGATCCCTCTGCCTGGGACCCTCTCCCTCGGACAGCTGCATGCCTCGCTCGCTCCTGACCACAGAGGCCCTGCTCACACCCCCGAGCCTCAGAGAGGCCTTCCTGGTGGAAAGCAGCAACTTTTCTTTTTGATTTCCTTCCCTGATTTCCTTTACAGCGCTTATCCCTGCAAGAAGTTATCCTGCCTGCTCACTGATGTATTTGTTGTCTCTCCCCCATGAGAACAAGGGAGGGGACCCTGCCTGTGTGGTTCCCTGCTGATCCTCTGGTCTGGTGCAAGGCACGTGCCCAGAGAAGTTTGCTGACTGGTGGACTGGTCAGGGCCTTGGGAGACACTCACGGCGGATGGCCCTCAGCCGGGGGATGATGCTGGGGCTCGCAGGGGGGCTGGCCCCATCGGATCCTTTCCGCTTGTCCAGAGTTGGAGAGGCCTGGACTGTGATCTTATGCTCGAAGCCTGCAAAACAGAGAGATTCCCTTCAGCAAGTGGTTGCAGGGATGCAACCCACAGGTCATGAGAACAGCTCCCTGAACAGAAGGGCCCTCCGCCATTCTGCATCCCTCAGTGCAGTGCTCTCCAAGCGTGGTCCCCAGACTGGCAGCACGGACATCAAGTGGAAACATCCTGGAAATGCATGTTCTTGGCATCCGATCCCCCACATTAGCAGCTTTGGAAGTGAGGTGCAGCGACCTAATTGTGGTGGAACAAGCCCTCCGGGTGCCTCTGATACACGCTTGGGTTTGAGAGCTGCTGCCCTTGCTGGCTAAGGATCTGGGCCTGAGTGTCCACTATGGTGGCCATTAGCCACATGTGGCAATTAAACACTTAAAGTGTGGCTTATGCAACCACGGAAATGGGGAACTTTACCTTTATTTATTTAACTGTAAATTAAAATTTACTGTTAAAGGCGGATGTACAAATTTGGTCATTTTTAAGAAAGTTACACGTTTGGAATAACTCGGGTGTGTGTGTAAATCTACTTTTTCAACATTACATTTTGTGAAATCTAAACCCAGGTCAAGCATTGTTGATGAAAATTTAGTCCCGGGTTGAGATGTGCTGTGAATATAGCATACACACTGAATTTCAAAGATTTAGCGTGGAAAAAAGAAGGTATAATATGTCAATAACAAGTTTTTCTTGTATTTATTAATGTGAAACCAGCCCTGGCTGGTGTGTCTCAGTGGACTGAGCGCTGGCCTGTGAACCAAAGGGTCGCCGGTTTGATTCCCAGTCAGGGCTACATAGCTGGTTGTAGGCGCATGAGAAGCAGCCACACATTGATGTTTCTCTCCCTTTCTTCCTCCCTTCCTTTCTCTCAAAATAAATAAATAGAATCTTTTTAAAAAAGTGAAAACGTAACATTTTACTACATTGGGCTAAATAAAGTATATTGTTAACATTTCACTTGTTTCTCTTTCCCTTTCTTAGTGCAGCTATGAGAAACTTTGACATTGCTCAGGGGACTTGCACTCTGCGTTTGCTGGGGCCCCACGCAGGGAGACAACCGGCATGATGCGCATCGCCTAGGAAGCAGTCTTTGAACAAAAAACATCAAACCTGATCTTGAAACTGATTGAGCCTCGAGACCCACGTGAAACTTCTATTTTTGTATGTCAGTAATGGCCGAACATCAGCAATTTCACATGGTTCAACCTAATACTATTTTATAGGAAAGCCAGGGGACAGGGGCCATGCGAGTGACACCAGGACAATGCAGGCAGCAAAATCCAGACCGTGGAGATGCCACGGGATGATGTCCTTTCAACAAATCATGGCGAGGAGGAAAGGAGGTGGCGTAAAGGCTGTGAAGTAAATAGGTGGTGCACAGAGCTAGGAAGAAGGGCGGAGACGGTCCTGAAAGTCGACACCGGGTCACTCTATGGGGGCTGTGTGAAGGGCATCTGGGTGGTGGTGGGTTCTCTGCTTTCAAGGGACATTGCACAAACTCATAAAGCCATACAGTTTTTTGGTGGTTGTCTCTGTGTGTGATATACTATGCAATAAAAAAAAGTAAAAAAAAAAAAAGAAAGTGATAAACCCTGGGTTAGAGATGCTCTGAGTGGCCTGCTGGGGCTTGCACAGGGGACGGAGGAGGTACCGGAGGGCAGGCTGATATGGCTGCTGCCTTCCCGCAGCTTGAGCAGGCGGCTGCGCTTGAAGTTGCCCTTGCGTTTGCGGACACGGGGCTTCTCCTGGCTTAGCTGGCACATGAGCAGGTGCAGCTCCCGCTCCACGATGTCCATCTCGCGCTCAGCCAGCTCCTGCTCCCGCCGCCGCAGCTGCTCCTCCTGGAAGCGCTGCTCCTGAGCCGCCCTTAGCAGCTCCTCCTCGCGGCTCCGGAGCTCCTGGAGGGGACACAGGTGGCTTGTGGGGAGAGGCTTAGCTACTCTGCCCCTGGAATGGACCGGGGGCTGCCTGGTCTGGCTGGGCCCCGCCCAGGCGTGTCCCACTGTGAAGCAAATTGGGGTACACAATCTAACTCACACTTCGCTAGCCAAGCCAGGTGCCAGGGCAGGGGGCTGTGTTAGTCTGAAGAAAAGAATGCCTTTTTTTCCTTTGATTTTTAATTTTTTAACTCTTCAATTTGGAAAACTGAAACATCCATAAAAGCAAAGAGACTAGTGTCCCCATCATTCAACAATTGTCTATACTTTGCAAATCTTTCTTCATGCACCCCCTTCCTTCTCTCCTCTCTCTCCTACAGTATCACTTGTAAGTACTTCAATGCAGGGTGCCTCTTTCTTATTAATCCACCAACAGCAGGCTGTCTTTCCTTAATACACAAAAGCAGTTCCTGTGGCCCCGACCCAGGGGAGGGGACTCTGTCCCACCCCAGGCCTCAGAACTCAGGGGTCTTGCCCTTGGCCTTTACCTTCTCTTTGGTCCGGAGGTCATCGAACATGTGCTGAATCTCCAGCTTCCAGTCTTCCTGCAGCGAGTGGAAGGACTCCAGCGGCATCTGGAACAGGGCTGACTGTTCTATGACTTCAAGCTGCTTCAAGATGCTGCCGAAATCTGGCCGCATATGGGGGTCTGGGTCCCAACATTCTGGGTGGGAGTGGGGGTGTCAGTGGCCCTGCTCGGGGGCACCAGCCTGCTCAGTGAAAGCCAGGACTTCAAGGGGCTGTGGCCAAACAGCCTCCATGGAGCCGAGGGGAAGAAATTCAAACCCAAATTCCTAGCAACATTTCACTCGGTGAAACTCTGGGAGAGAGAAACCCAGGGACCTGCTCCCAGACTGGTGGTAGAATCAGGGATCAGGGAGGGATCCCAGGGCCAATGAATCCTGACAGGTTGACCTTCAGGGCTGAGGGCCTGGCCAGAGTAAGGGCCTCGGGGCTGTGGAGCCAACTGTTGGGGAGATTGTTCATGCTCTGATGGGTCCAGTCCCTTATCCCTTCTTCCTGGGCCCACCGGCATGGATGGTGTGAAAGGGCGAGGTCTGGGCCCGGGGCGCCTGCCACCCAAGCTGACTCTACCCTCTCTACAGGGCCCCGGCTCACCCTCTAGCAGGCGGGCAAAGGGCTCAGGGCACGTGGAGGGGATGGGAAGCGTCAGCTTGTTCATAGCCACGCCATATGCCACAGCCAAGGCGTCGATTTCACGGTAGGGGACCTCACCCGTCAGCAGTTCCCAGAGCAGCACCCCGAAGCTGCAGGTAGGGGAGAGGGAGGGGTGATGCTGCAGTCCACTCCAATCTTCACCTATATGCTAGCCCTGCCTCCGGTCCCCTGGGGGCGTCCCTCACCCCAACATCCAGCCTAGCCAATGAGGCCAGAAGAACCTAATGTGACCTCCATTGGCCCAATCTCAAATAAACGCAGTAGGGTCACTCTCTGATGTCTTGCCTTTGCTCCCTCCCCACTTATCCCCACCTGAAAACCTTCAGTGGGTCTCCTGTGTCCACTCAAATCCACCCTTCTTAGCCCTGACCTCTGATGACCTCACCTCTACAGCCTTGCCTCTGCGCACTCTCAGCCCCTGTACCAACCTCAGCTTCATCTTGCAACCACACCAAGGAGCTGAGCAAGCTCTGTTCTTCCTAACATCTGGCCTTTGCACATGCTGTTCCCTTTGTCGAGAACATTTTTTTTCTTGTGTAACTGTCCCTTAAGTCTCAACTCATGTGCTCCCTCTGCCAGGAAGTCTTCCTTGATTCCACAGCCTCCAAAGCTGGAATTAAAGGTCCCTCTTCTATGTTCCCATGGAACTTTGGCGCTTACCCCTGAAAACAAATTAACACTATTTAACATTTATAAAGCACTTTCTTCTGGCTAGCGCTGTACTGGGCACTCCCAGTAATTCCTACAACAACTCTGGAAGGCAGGAGGTCTTGGTATGACCCCCATTTTATCCGGTGAGCAGATGTAGGCTCAGAAAGGTCAAGCCACTTGCCTACAGTCACACAGTCACACTCACATTCAGTACAGGGCAATGCTCTGCACGGCGGTATGACGCCAGGGCATGCATTGCTGTGCTAGGGTCACCTGTGTGTCCCTCTTCACTGTCTGGACCCTGACCGCTGTGTTGTGCAGCACCTGACGTTCAGTAGACCCCATGCTCCCTGTACCCACACACGCATTCGTCCAACGGACACCTATTAGGTGTCCACACCGGGCCGGACACCGTTCTAGGCACTGGCACTGCAGAGAGGCAGCCTGGTGACTTTGTGCTGGGCGTGTGCTGCCTGAACTGATTTCCTATCCTCCCGTGCAGCTACGCACGCCCTGACCGTGGTTCTGGCAGTGGGGTTGCAGGAGGCTGTGTAGTGAGCACCTAACTTCCAGGGAGCGTCCCTCAGGGGGAGGGGCGTGGCCCTTTCAGCTTCTCTCCTTCCTACTGGCTGCACTGTGGACAGAAAGCTGGAGCTCAAGAAGCCATTTTGGACCATGCAGTGAACTTGGGAGTGGAGGCCATACACGGTGGAAGAAAAGAGTGGCTTGTAATTAGAGGTGGTATGACGCCCACCTCTCTTGTGTCCCTGGAAACCACTGGGGTGTTCTGACGGTCACGGGTGAATGGGGAGTGATACTAGAGTTTGGCGGCTGGGAACCATGGGTACTTTTGTCCTGAAAAGTACAGGACAGCACCACACAGACAAGAATTGTCCTGCTCAAAGTCGATGACACCCTGTTAAGGAACCATTACATAAGACCTTGAGTCCCTAACACCGGGGGCTCCACATCAGTCCTGGCCTCACACAGCAGCAAACGCTTCAGTCTGGCTTTCTCTTGGGGTTTCTGTTCCCTGCCACTGAACTGGGGCCCCGCGACAGGTCTGGGACTGTAAGTGAACGCCTGGGGTGAAGCCGGTCGGGACCTCCCCCAAAGGGCTATGCTGCTCTAGCTGAGACGTCCTGTCTGATTTTTTGGCCCAAAAGCCGTGATTTTGCTGCTTGGTCCACCAGGAGCCGCAGCTGGGACTGACCTGGGTTTGGCTGTCTCCCAGCAGAAGGCCCTGGTTGAAGAGTTTTGCTGCCGTCACAAAGTCTCCAGGTGACGGCAACAGCCTCCTCACTGGCCTCCTGCCCCCACGCCTTCGCCTACGATCCATTCTCTGCCCTGCAGCTGAAGGGAGACTTTCCACTGCTGAATCAGATGGTGCTATTCACAAATGCCTCTCATGGCCTTCCACTGTGTTTAGAATAAAACCAGCGTCTGGTGCCTCACCCGAAGGGCCCTCCAGCTCTCTCCTACATTATTTCCTACCACTTTCCTCCTGGTCCGCTCCAGCTGACCACACAGGCCCTTGTAGCTGTTTCTGGAACATACCAATCTTGTTCTCACCTCAGTCCCCCTTTGTGTGAGCTGTTCCCTCTGCCTGGGAAGCTTCTTCCCCCAAACTCTGCAGAGCTGACTCTGTCTTGCCATCCAGAAAGCAGCTGAAGTATCACCTCTCAGAAAAGCCTTCTGCAAGACGTGCTCCAGCACTTTTCCATCGACCTCCTGGCTCGTAATGCTATCTAATACTTTTTCTGGTGAATTAACTTACCTTTTTAACATTGTTTTATAATTTTCTTAACTTAAAAACAAATTTTATGAGTGTCATGTGTATTTACTATCCCTGCAAGCAGGGAATGTGTATATTTTTATTTCCTGCTGTATCCCTAACACCTGGCGCAGTTGGATGGATGGATGGTTGGTTGTCTCCAAAGGCCTCAACTTCCTGTTTGACAAGTGGGGGCCGTGTACCAGCTGGTGTCTGCGGGGCCTTCAGTACTGCTAGCAACCTACCTCTACATCTTGGGGTGGGTTCCCCCACCCCCCGCAATCCAAGTCATCCTTAGCTGCCACTTTTGCTAGCAGAGACCTGCTTCGGTACCTGTCTGATGGTCTGACCTTGCTGGCAGGCCCCTTTGCTAGGCCCGGATCCTGGATTCAGGTGGAGACCGTCCGTCCCGCTCTGCCCTCACCCCTCCTCACTCCTCCCTTTCCAGGAGGCCTCCCCAGCCCCACCATCAGCACCTCCAGACGTCACTGCTTTTGGAGAAGAGGGAGAGACGGATAACCTCTGGGGCCATCCAGGCGTAAGTCCCTGCAGCGCTCATTTTGGTGGTTTTGTGCCACTCGCGGGCGAGGCCGAAGTCTGTGATCTTGAGCACCGTGTCTGCGAGGTTGTGGTTCTCGATGGCCTCCAGAATCAGGACTGTGGGGTAGGAAGAAAGGTGGTCACCCCAGACCTGGTGCGCTGTGCCTGCAAGTCCCAGCCCTGCCTCAGCTGGAACCTCGTTTCCTCCTTCCCACCTCAAGCGGCCAGTAGAATCCCTGCTCCAGGATCCCAGGAGGTCCCCTGCCCTTCTGACTCTAACCTGGACCCTGGGGAGCTCGGTGAAAGGTCGATGGCCAAGGCCTTGGTTCTCCTTGGTCCAAGCCTCGAATCCCCAACCTCCCTGGAAGTGGCAACTGCAAACCGTGAGCAGGACACTATTTTCTTGTGTAACTGCCATCCCCTTGCCATCCCCTGTGTATACTGCACTTGTGGCCCAGTTCTACTCCTTCCTGTGTCATAGTCTTTGCTGTGTGACCTCGCTGGTCTTTCCACCAGAGGCAGAGCGCATGTCTCCTTCCTTTCCTCTGGGTTGGCCACATGACTTGCTTCAGCCAGTAGAGTGAGGCAGGAATGAGAGGGCCAAGCCTAGGCCTTAAGAGGCCTCACATGCTGCCTCGTCCTCTTGCACTTCTGCCGTCACCAGGAGGACATGCTCTGCTGGTCCAGGGAAGATGTGACATCCTCAGGGCGAAGCCTCTCCAGCTGAGCCCAGCCTAAAGCATTTACCCTCCAGCTGGCCTGCAAACGTATGAGCAGTCATAAATGACAAGGAGCTCGAAGGCACCGAGTCTGGGGACAGTTTGTGACACAGCAGTGCTGTGACAAAATCTGACAGGTCTATCCCGCAAGCATACTGAATTGTTCCCACTGACTTGCTACCTACAGTGGGTACTAACAAGAATCATCATCATGGCCGGTGTTTAGTAGGAGAATATCTTGTGGTGGGCACAGTGCTAAACAACCCAGGAATTACTTCATTTACATTCATTTCATTATACTCATTTACATGAATTAACTAGCAAGCAACCCAGGCACTAGCAAACTGAGGCTCAGAGACGTGAGGTCACTTGGCCAAGATCACACAGCTTGAAAATGGTGGGGCAAAGACCCGACCTAGATCTGCCATCAGAACCCAAAACCGCTGTGACATTCTATTTCCTCCCATCAGACAGAAGCCCCAGAGCGGAAAGCGTACTCCCTGGGTTTTAGTTCCAGTTTTGCCTCTCACTGGCTGCATGATCTTGTGTAATTTACTTTTTCTTACCACTAAAATTCCTCCCGTGTTATTTATCTTATAGGGTTGTAATAAAGATTTATTGCCTGAAGCAACAATAGGCCCTTTAAAAGCATCAGTTTAGCTATTACTATCAGTGTGTGATGTCGCCATAATTTAATTGTTCCTTATTTCTCCACCTTTATCTTCGACCCTTCTTGATTACTTCTCCGGCCACAATAACAACGAGGTAATTCTAGCATCACGTCAATTTGGCAGATGAAGAAACTGGGGGTTAAAGAGATCAGTACATTTCCCATGGTCACACAGTTGGTAATCTTGTGCACTCTTCAAAGCCTGACTCAAATGCCACCTCCTCCTGGCAGCCTCCTGTGGCTCTCTAGCCTGTGACTCCACCTCCCAGGAGTATTCCCTTCTTGGGCCCCCACCTTTCCTCTTTGTGGAGTGACCCTGTGACAGAGGAAGCAACATCATAGTCACTTTATTTCTGCAACTTCCAGGCTGGACCTAAATTAGTCTCCTTTAAAACATGTATCTGATCATGTCACCCCTGCGTAAAATGGTCCACTGGCCACCATCACACTGAGCAAAATGCCCAAAAGTCCTCAGCATAGCCCCCAGGGTCAACAGGATCTGGCCCCTGCCTACCTGTCTGACCTCGTCTACTTCCGCCTCTGCCTCGCTTCTACTCCCGAAACCCCTGGGGTCTCCTTGCTGTCTCTCTAGCAAGGCACGCTTGTTCCCTCCTCACGCCCTTTGCCCTCCTCACGTCTCTGTAGGGCTGGGTCCTCTTTGTCCGGGTCTCTGTTCAATGTTGCCTTCCCTGACCATCTGATGCAAAGAGCTCTCTGCCCCATCCTTAATTTGCTTTATTTCCTTCAGAGCCTGATACTTCCTGGAAATTTTATCTATCTAAATATCAATCACCTATTTCTGTTCGCTAGACTGTCACTTTCATGGGGGGGGGGGAACCTCACCTTGTTCACTTCTGCAATCCCAGAGCCTTGCACAGTGCCTGGTAGGCTTAACTCTGCTTCAGAGTTATTGGATGAAAGACCCACTGAATGCACGACATCGGATGAGGAGCTCCTTAGGGAAGGGGGCCTGGGGGAAGCGGGGCTGTCAAGGCCCCGTGTCCTCTGTCTCAGGCATGGAGTAGTCCCATTGCCTGAGCAGGAAGCTCTGGCCTACAGAGTCCCACCAACCCTTCGTCCATGTGGCGCTGGCTACACCAAAACATGGGGGTGGACCACAGCATCCTTATACCCCAACTGCAGGCTGTGAATTAGTGGAGGTGAGGAAGAGCTGAGAAGGCATCCCAGTCTTCAGGAGGAGCAGACAGGCAGCCCTGCCTCCACTTACCCAGCATTTCAGAGGAGTTCGAGCACAAGCATCTCTGAAGGCAGGGACCAACTATGTCTGTCTTGCTTCACTCTCCAGCCCTGGCTCAGGGCTTGACATACCTCGGACACTTGGAAGCTCTTTGCTGAGTGGATGAATGCCAGGCCTGGCAGGTAAGGAAGACTCACCCCTCTGTTTTAGGTGGTGGTGAGGGCATAGCAACAAACTTACAAAAATCGTGGGATGGATTCAAACAAATTTCAACAAGTAGCATTGGCAGGGATGAGAAACAGATGAGATGTGAGGGTTGAGGAGAGCCGTTCACAGTTCACATGAGGGCTGGGAACATGCTGGTGTTATTCACCACTGATCCCTCTTGCTTAGCACATGATCTGGCCCAGTAAATACAAAACTAAGGAGTGAATAAATAAATGCAGAAGTGGAAGGAGATGGGAGAGGGCAGAGGAAGGAGAGCCAGGAAGGTAGGATTTTCCCGTTGCATCCTTAAGAGCCAGGACAGGGTCTGGCATACAACAGGTGCTCTGGAAGTATCTGGGAATGAATGAAATCTCAAGTTTGCAGGTATCATTAGGGCAGAAATTACGGCCATCTTGTTCCCTGTTTGGCTCCTACTTAATACGTGCTCAATTAATATTTGCTGATGTCATGAGAAGCTCTTTGACCTAGATGCGTGTGGGTCCTGGGGAGCCTTCCCTTTTACCTGGTCCCCATCCTCATTCAATAACCAATCAACTTTTGAGAGCCCGCTTTAGGCCCAGCAGCCTGGAAGCCTTTATATAAGGCGCATCACTTTTCCTTCTTCCTCATCTTTCCCAGTTTGCCTCAGCCAGCTGGAGCAGAGGTGTAGGAGGATGCCAGGAAGTGGTTCTCAACTAGGGACAGTTTTGCCCCCCAGGGGACATTTGGCAACGTCTGGAGACTTTCTGCTTATCATAGCTGGAGGTGGGGGTGGGGTGGGGAATGCTAGCAGCATCTAGTGGGTAGAGACCAAGGATGCTGCTAAGCAACCCACAACACACAAGACAGACCCTACAATCACCCCTCCAGGAGGGTCAATAGCGCCAAGGTGGAGAACCTCTCACTCTAGGCCAGGTTCTCCCTGTCTCTGCCTGGTGGATGCGGGCTGGACAGGGAGTACCCTGAGGGCAGGCACTACATCTGCCCTGTTCACACTGGGGAGGCAGGGCCTGTCACAGTGTTCACAGATCGGTATTCATTGAGCTGCTGGGACTGCAGCCTGCAAGGCAGGTAGTCCTTCGACCTTTCTGAGCAGCCCTCTTCTCCCCGAATGGGGCAGGCTGAACTCACTGGACCCTGAAGGTATACTGCTGCCCTTTCTTGCCCCAGGCAGTGTTTTCTGGTGTCCCCATTTCCCCGCCACCTAGGCCTGGTTTCCTAAGGTTCTGTGAAAGCAAGTTTGGGGGGAGGACACCACTTACTGTTGATGGACTTGAGGTCCCGATGGATGATGGGCACAGGGGCATCATTGTGTAGGTAGTTCATGCCCCGGGCCACCTGCACAGCCCAGTTGACCAGCACATGAGGGGGCACCCGGCGACCTGCCAGCACCCTGCTCAGTGCGCCCCCCCTGGCATACTCCATCACCAGGCAGAGGTGTGGGGGGCTGAGGCAGGCGCCCCTGAGGGCAATGATGTTGGGGTGCTGAAGGGCTCCGAAGAGCCGGGCCTCTTGGCGCACCTGCTCTGCTGTCACTGCCGGGTCCCTCTCAGGGTCCAGCCGGGCGGCCTTGACGGCCACCTCCTCGCCACGCCACAGGGCCCGATAGACCTTGCCAAAGCCCCCTACACCGATGATCTCTTCTAGCTGCAGCTCGTGGAAGGGAATCTCCTGGGGCAGCTGGAGGCTGGCGGGTGCAGCGGGTGCGGTTGGGGCCACGTAGTTGCTAGGGAAGACGCCCACACGGCCGCTGGGTAGCTGCCCGGTCCACCAGCCCTCGTCGCCCGATACCGCACAGTCCTGTGAAAGCACCTGGACGCGGTCGCCCCTCCGCAGGGTCAGCTCCTCGTCTCCCGCCGCCTCGTAGTCGAACACTGCGGTCCAGACGGGCCCCGCGGGGGTCGTGCCCCACTCCTTGGCCGCCGCGCCCCCCTCCACCTCCTCCATGGGGGAGGGGCCGGGGGCTGCGGGAGACTGCTTCAGACAGGCTGGTCGCTGGCTGCAGAGGGCGGGCCCCGGTGGCCAGGATGGGGGGCAGTCCCTGCGGGTTCTAGGGGGTTCCTGGGGGCCATGGCTGGGGGGGCCCTCCGCAGGAGCAGGAAGAAGTCGCTTTAAAAGGGCAGGGTCGTCAGCTCTGATTCAGCTGTCCAGGTGGGGCGGGGTGGGGGTAGGGAAGCGGGTTCACCGGTCCCTCTCGAATGTCAGGGCACCAAGAAGGCCTGGCCGCCCGGTTCCCGAATTCCTGCCGGGGCCCGCCGGTGGGGGACGAGGGCGAGGGCAGCTGGCAGCCCCCTTCCCCGCACCTCTCACCCCGCGCAGCTCCACCGGCGGCCCCCGGCTCCGCATCCCGGGCCACGACCGCCGGGCGGGGCGGGGGTAGCGGGCCCCGGGGCGCCCGCCCCAGGACGGGGTGGCGCGCCCCTCGGCCTCCTCAAGCTCGGGGCGGCCAAGCGGCCCCCATCCTCTGCACCGGCCTCCGGGTCGGCCCCAGCCCCTGCCCCTGCCCCCGCCCGCGCTACTTCCCTCCCGGCCTCTGGCGGTGCCTGAGTGACGTGATCGCCGCCGCCGCGGTGCCGCCTGGGAGTTGTAGTCTTCCACTGTGCGGCTTCCAGGTCAGCTCCCCTGCCCAGAACCCTGCTGCCAGCCACTGACAATAGTGCGGACTTCGTGGGGCCAAGAAATACTCCCGCAGAGAAAAGCCTGGCCTCGGATCCTCCTTGAGACCCAGAGGCCGAACGCCTGAAGGAGGTAAGGAGAACAGGGGAGCGTGCCTCACAGACCCTGCGGGGACTGCGGCCCAGGGTCGGGTCGAGGGCGTCAGATACGCTTTGCAAAGCGAAAAGGTGCTGTGTAAAGGATGATTACTGCCCAGAGCCTCTATCAATGCCCGGACAGGATCCCGGCTGCTGCACGGCCCCAGGGGCGGGGCAGGGGGGGGGCCTATCCGAGATGCAGGCAGGGAAACGTAGTCCGCTCTCGGACCCGCGCTGCGAGAGGCAACCCACTAACCCTGGCTTCTGGAGTCGGTTGGTGGCACCAGTACGGGGCCAACGGTGAGGCCTCTGCAAGGAAGATGGGGTTGGGAGGATGTGTTTGCTGTCCCAGGGGATAACACAGCCACATCCGCCTTCTCCCCTAGCTATGGGTTCCTCTGTCTCCTCAGTCAGAACTCCTACCCGCGAGAATGCCCGCCTCGCATAATAGGAACTTCTATTAGTGGGTGGGAGGCAGAGAGGGCTTAGATAGACCCCATTGTACAGATGACGCATAGAGAATTGAAGTCCAGATCTAGAACTATAAATGACATGGCAAGAATCAAAGGCAGATTTTTAAATTAAAAAACAAAACTGTGATTTAAAAATGCCATCTGATGGATTCATTTTATATTAATTTTTAAATTTATTTTTTTGATTACAGTTTGAATTCAACACTTTGTTTTGCATTAGTTTCAGTTGTACAGCACAGCTGATAGACATTCAAATAGGTTATAAAATGTTCCCTCTAATAATTGAAGTGCCCACCTGGTACCATAAATAGTTATTACAGTATCGTTAACTATGTTTCCTATGCACTACCCTACATCCCCATGCCTGTTTTGTAACTACCAATCACCATATTTTGCCATGTATAATATGCACTTTTGTGCCCAGATTTTTGAGGGAAAAATAAGGGTGCGCATTATACATGGGTAGTACTAATTCCGTATTAAACCAGCTTCACTTGTTTTTGATCACTTAAAAGCCCATGTTACACAAAGTGCAAAAGCAATCACAGTGGACTTGAAAACTCAACTTGCTGTGGTACCTGGTGGGCTAACCAGCGAACTGCAACCTCTTGATGTGTCAGTAAACAAGCCCTTTAAGGCCCTAAAGAAGAAAGAGTGGACGTCTTGGATACAGTTAGCTGGTAATGATTTAATCACCTATAAGAAGGATCAAGAAAGCATCCATCACTCAGTTTTGTGATTGGATCCTAAGGTCATGGAATGGTGTCTAGAAGGAAGTGGTTGTGGAATAGTTTAAAAAATGTGGCACCAGCAATGCTATGTATGGAACTGAGGATGATGAAATTTACCAGGATGAGTGACTCTTCAAAAGACACCAGTAATGTAGAAATTGAAGAAGATAATACTTCTGATATTGACAGTGATAAAGAGTTCTTGGCCTTCTTTGATGCATAAATATTGCAAATTTGTTACAGGTACATAAAATTCCTTGCACCTTGTATCTGTTCTTGTGTTTTGTAATTATTTGTTATATAAAATTTCTTGTACCATAGTATGTTCACAGATAAGTGCTAAAATTCCTTTATAATACAAAAACCCCAAATATTTAAATATAACTAAATAAATAATTGAATTAAAAACTTAAAACATTTTTCTCTGAAAGTTTGGGCCCAAAACGTGGGTGCACATTATACATGGCAAAGTAGTACTTCTTAATCCCATCACCTTTTTTTACCCTGTCTCCCAATACCCGCCCCTCGAAATGCCCCTGAAAAAGGGGGGAAAAGAGGAAACAGCTGGCAGAGGTTCAGTGACTTGTTCAAGATCTGCAAGCTTGTAAAGGGCAAAATTCTGAGTCTTTTCACTTGGCCTCTCCTGAGTGGTCTGAGGGTCTGGAGGGAGGATAGAAGAGGAGAACTCCATTGGGCTCTGGTTCCCAAACTCTAGAGAACTGCCTCACAGCCCCCCTGGGAGTTGTTCCACTCTCCGAGGGAAGAGGGTACCTGGATTCTGGCTACCTGTAGGGCAACTCAGGACCCACCAAGAATGCTTGTTGGAAGAGAGAAGACCTGCTTCAATCTGAGCACAATGATTCTGTTATTATAACCTGATACATACAGTTCTTGAAAAACCTAGAGTTGTGTAACACAGTGCACTAAAATAACAAGGCTTTATGGTGTCAGATAAGAACTTACACACCTGTAGAAAATTTAAAAGAGCCTAGCATTTATTGGAGTGAGACTGAGGATATACCTGGAAGCAAGATCTCAAGAGACTGTAAAAAATGCTTCCCAGAATGACAGTTTGCAGTTGCTTTTTTGCATTTGAAATTAAAGAGGGAACATGAAGAACAGTACATGAAGGTGGGAAAAAGCAAGGTGGAGACAGGATTACTGTACAGGCTAGTTAAAAATGTGCTCTGTTGTAACTTCAGGGCGAGATGGTGGCATAGGTAAACACAGCTTGCCTCCTCACAAAACCACATTAAAATTATAACTAAAGTATAGCACACCCATCACTCAGAACCATCAGAAATCAAGTTGAATGCATTCAAATATGGAATTAAACACATCCATTCAAACTGGTAGGAGGGATGGAGATGTGAAATGGGCTGGTCCCACATCCATATGTTGTGGATAAAAATTTGGGAGGGGTATTTCGGGAGTGAGGAGTCCCAGCCCCACACCAGGACTCCATCCCAGGGTTCCAGTGACAGGAAGATAAGTTCCCGTAACTTCTGACTGCAAAACCCTGCAAGGATTGAGTCAATGGAAGAAACTTATGGAGTCCCAAGCAGTTCCCCTTAAAAGAGCCCACACATGAACTTACTCAAACTCACTCCCTCTGAGCTCCAGCATCAGGATAGCCACTTGAAAGGCATCAATGGCATAGAGGGAGAAGCCGAAGTGTCTGGCATCAACGTGGGAGCTGGGAGATAGCTTTCTCTAGACAGAAAGGTGGGCAGAGGCCAGTGTCCCTTTTCTGAACCTTTCCTCCACAAAGCCACAGAACTGGCAGGTAGGTGCCATATCTGAGGCTCCATCAACCTAGCTAACACTGTTTGCTCTGCCCTGGGGATCCCAGAGACTCCATCCACCACAACTTACGGGCCCACCCAAGCTGCTCTTACATGTGAATGGCTGGTCTTGGCTCATGCTTCACAACTTCCTAAATCCTATCAAACAAGTAACACCCACCCAGCTGCAATAAGTCCCCAGCTTCCAGTCCCTGTACCTCTTGCTAAGTGGCCCCAGGCCTGGCACTAGCAGCAGCCAGACTAGATGCACAGCTTGACTTTGGCTGGGAATCTCCAATCCCAACAAAAGTAGCAGTCATCTCAGATTGCTTTATAGCTCAGTCAGGGTGCCCCTGGGCAGAACACAAGTGGGGGGTGACCTTGGCCTGCACCACCCAGGAAACCCCAGACCCTGTGCACCCAGTGGACAGTTTTAGAACACATCATAGCACCACCATTCTGCCCCTGCACAGCTGATCCTCCATAGAGGGTGGAGGTTGGTGGTCAGTGGTCACAGCCAGTTCTGGCAGCTGACTGGCCTGGGTAAATCCCTCCCATTGATCTGAAGATAGCAATCAGGACTCAACTACAAAAGGAGGATGTATTCAGTCCACATGCAGGGCACACCTCCAGTACCCAGCTTGGGTGATAGGAGAGGCTGTGCCACTGGACCCTACAGGATACCTGCTACATTAGGCCACACTACCAAGACAGGAAGTCACAGCAGCTCTACCTAATACATAGAAACAAACACAGGTAGGCTGCCAAAATGAGGAGACAAGGAAACATGGCTGAAATAGAGGAATAGATCAAAGCTCTGGAAAAAGAACTAAACAAAATGGAAATAAGCAATCTATTGGGTGCTGAGTTCAAAACACTGGTTATAAGGATGCTCAAAGAACTTAGTGAGGACCTCAACAGCATAAAAAAAGACCTAGTCAGAAACAAAGGATACACTAATTGAAATGAAGAACAATTTATAGGGAAACAACAGTAGAGTGGATGAAGCTGAGAATCAAATAAATTATTTGGAACATAATGAAGCAAAAAGTAACCAATCAGAACAACAAGAAGAAAAAAGAATCCAAAAATATGAGGATAGTGTAAGCAGCCTCTGGGACAACTCCAAGCACTTCAACATTTGTTTTATGGGGATTCCAGAAGGAGAAGATAAAGAACAAGAAATTGGAAATCTGTTTGAAAAATAATGAAAGAAAATTTCCCTAATTTGATGAAGGAAATAGATATGCAAATATAGTGAGCACAGAGCCCCAAATAAGGGGCTGCAAACAAGATGGATGCAAAGAGGCCCACTCCAAGACACATCATAATTAAAATGCTAAAGATTAAAGATAAAGAGAGAATCTTAAAAGCAGCAAGAGAAAAGCAGGTAGTTACCTATAGGGGAGTTCCCATAAGGCTGTCATCTGATTTCTCAAAATGAAACTTTGCAAGCTAGAAGAGATTGGAAAGATATATTTAAAGTCATAAAAGCAGGGACCTATAGCCAAGATTGCTCTACCCAGCAAAGCTATCATTCAGAATTGAAGGGCAGATAAAGAGCTTCCCAAACAAGAAAAAACTAAAGGAGGTCATCCTTACCAAACCATTATTACATGAAATGTTTAAGGGATTATGAACAATAAAATGACAATAAATACATATCCATCAACAACTGAATATGAAAAACAAACTAAGCAAACAAGAAGAAGAGACTGAATCATAGATACAGAAGGCATTCTGATGGTTACCAGATTGGAGGGGTGAATAGGTGAATTGGAGAGATTAAGAAGTACAAATAGGTAGTTACACAATAGCCATGTGGATGTAAAGTACAGTACAGGAAATGGAGTAGCCAAAGAATTTCTACGCATGACCCATGAACATGAGCAATAATGTGGGGATTGCCCAAGGGAGTTGAGTGTGCTGGGTGGAGGGGTCAAAGGGAGAAAATTGGGACAACTGTAATAGCATAATCAATAAAATATAATTTAAAAAAATGTGCTTTCTTGAGGGTGGTTACCCTCTGAGAGTTATGAAAAACAGGTATTTTAAATATGTGTTAATACAGATGCACAGAAACAATGGACAGGACTTTCTTAAGGCAAAGATAACTCTTTACTAAGGAAGTTATATGCCTGGGGTGTTGACTACCCACCATGGTCTGCCCTGTTAGGAATTTATAATCAGATCACCCAGTGATTTATTATAGTTCCCCTTTTTCATCCACAATGGGAAAAGTAGAATTAGAGATGGATTGCTCAAAATGTATGCAACTTTACAATCAGAGTGCTAAAAAATACAGTAACAATTCTAATAGGAATACTAGCACAGTTATATTTTTCACAGATGTTTGCACTTAGCAACATCCTCTGTCCCTTTATGATTGTAAAGCCTAGGGCTTGATTGTCTGGAGATACTAACTTGGAAATGCTGGCCTGGAGATATTCAATTCTAATGATGACTATTTTCATCAAGATTAAAAATCGAATCCTAGGTGTGGCCTTCATTAATCTGCTATTTTAAGATGGGAAAATAAGTTGCAGGTTCTTCACCTGTATTCACAGCTTTGCCACATACCATAACATTATTGCAAGAATTGTGGTCTTTGAAGCCACTAAATCAGCCACTGTGGGTGTCAAGGAAAACATTTTCTGCAGATAGGCAACTTTTCCCTGTAAGATCTTCTTTTATTACTAAAGCTGTCCTCTCCCTGCCCCCATTGCTTCAAAACATTAACTTCCTGGAGAAAATTGCATACTAGCCGACATGCTTGTGTTATGCTGACATCATTACTCTGTTTACCAGCTGCTTGTGGGGTGATTCAAGTCAAAGAAGCAGGCGGGCAGCAGAACAGGTGGTGTCCAAGCATAAACTTAGACTTGGGTGAGGAGAGGGACCTGCCTTGTTCTAACCTGGTTGGGCACTGCAATGAACATGGGGAGAAGTGGGATGGAATTAGTCAACTTCATTAAAAAAATCCTTTGGATTTTGATTGGGATTGTAATGAAGTTAATTTGGGGAGTATTTATGACTTTTTAACATTGAATCTTCTGTCCTTGGACACATATAATTTTCTCCTGGGATATCTTGTACATGCTTTCTGTGGTTCTTTCACTGGGACTTTACTGTTTTTACTTATTTGTGGCTGGGATTTTATTTTTTTTAATTAGTTACTACTGTTTTTCTTTTTTTAAAATTCTCACCCAAAGACATGCTTATTGATTTTAGAGAGAGAGGAAGGGAGAGAGTGAGGGAGAGAAATGTGAAAGAGAAACATCGATCACTTGCCTTTGGTACACACCCAACCTGCAACCTAGGCAGGTGCCCTGACCGGGAATCAAACCCGTGAACTTTTGGTGTACTGGGTGATGCTCCAACCAACAGAGCTACACAGACCATGGCTGCTGTTTTGTTTTTAATGTGGCTCTTGGATCTGGCTACCTTGCTGAACTCACTCTTAACTTGTTCTGGAATAGCTTGACATAACTTTCCTAACTAGTTGATTCTGCTGTCAAGAAAAAAAAAAAAGAAAAAAGAAAGTTTAGTCTTTCCAATCTTTATAACTCATTTCTCTCCCTTTGGCTACGACTTCCAACAACTGTTGGATAACAGTGATGATAATGGACAATCCTTGTCTTGTTCTGGACTTTCAAAGGAATAACACTAAGGCTTCACCACTAAATATTATATTTTCAGTAGAGTTGTAGTAGAAGTTCTTTATCAAATTCTATTCCTAATTTGCTAAGAGGTCTTTTTATCAAAGCAGGTATTGACTTTTATGAGATCTTTTGTATGCATTTATTGATATGATCAGATGTTTTTATTTTCTGGCTTAATCTGTTAACATTGAACCATACCCTTCTCTCTTTTGCCTTTGCTGGATTTGATGTAGTAATATTTTATTTAGGATTGTTTTGCATTTGTTTTCATGAATGGAATTGGTCTATGGTTTTTTTCCTTGTGCTATCCTTGCCCAGTTTTGACATTGGGGAAATGCCAGCTCTGTTCTTTTTTTTTAAGTATATTTTATTGATTATGCTATTACAGTTGTCCCATTCTTTTTTCTCTCCTTTATCCCCCTTGGCCCGGTACCCCTCATCCCTCCAATATTCTCCCCTTAGATCATATCCATGGTTCATACTGATAGATGTTTCTCTTATACATCAATATTTCTCTCCCTCTCTTTCTCCCTCCCTTCCTCTCTCTCTAAAAATAAAGAAATAAAACCTTTAAAAAAAGAATTTGTTGAGCTTTCATTTTTGAGCTGGTATATGGCTTTTTTAAAATTTTTTTGGAAGTGTTCTGTATATGTTTTTAAATAATGTACATTCTAGTTGTTCGGATCAGAAGTGTGATTATATAGGTTTATTATCTAATTTTTATCTACTTATTTTTTCTTATTTACATTTTTTTCTGTTTGATCTGTGCCTTCCAGAAAGTATAATGAAGTCTCCCATTATGAATGAGGATATGTCCCTTTCTCCTTTTAGCTGTGTTAGTTTTTACTTTATATATTTTGAAGTTATATTGTTAAGTGTATAAGGGTTTATCATATTAATATATCAGTGAATTATTTCTTTTATCAGTATCAAATACCCTTTGTTGTTCTTCCTAATGGTTTTTGCTTTTAAGGCTCCTTTTATTAACATTTCCTTGGTGTTTCTTTTCTCATTCATTCATTCTTCTTTTCTTTTTATTTTCTAGAGCTGATTTTGCCATACCGTCTCGTTCCTGACACACTATTAGCAATACTTGTGTAAAGCTACTCTTTTATGTTATTTTTCCCTGTATCTCCATTCCCACTTCTATTTCTTCCTCCATCGCATAGGCACACTTTCTAATGTATTTAATTTATGGTTCTTAGATATGTCTATATTTCTAAAAGTTGTATAAAATATAGACATGTCCTATGTGTTATGTAAAATTTCCCAGGCTGGAGGAGGGAAGAAAGAGGCTGAGAACTCCTTCGTTACAGGAAGAGTTTATTGAGGGAACTTACACATGAGGTGTGTCTTCCACAGCAGCAAGTCAATGTGGGTATCCTCTGTGCCCCTAGTTCTGTTTTGTAGTGAGTCCCTGTGCTGGGAAAGGAATGTGTGTGTAATCTGCTGAGAGGGGGGCTGCCGCATGCCAGAAGGCTCTGGCACCAGAGCTGGTTAAGAGACAGACAATGGTCAAGGGCATTTCACTCCCCCAAGGCAGGGCACAAGTTCTAGTGTGAATCCCTGGTGGGGCGCAGGGTCTGGGCTCCCCTAGGAGTCAAGGCTGCAGATTATCTTTAAGATGGAGTTGGCCCTGTCTGCATGCTTATGTATATGTATAATGTATGTTTTTGTATATACATATATGTTTTTAATTTACAAACATGGTATTAAGTAAATTTCTATTTTTACTTTGCTCAATATTGTTTTGAGAGAATTCCATGTTTTTTAAACATCTAGATAATTGTTTCCAATTGCTGCATAGCACTCCAATTTATTAATTCACCATCCTTAATTATTCACCTACTGATGAAGACCATCACTGCCTTGAATCCTTGTTACTACAAACAATACTTCAATCAACAACCTTGTACGTATATCCTTTAGGACTTGTGCAAGACTTTTTCTGGATTACATACCTAAGATTGGGATTGCTGGACCATAGGACATATGCATTGAATTATACCAATGTAGGGGTATGATAATTCCAAATTGTACATGTCTTCACTAATTCTAATAACTTCACTAATAAGTTCCTCTCTTACCTTCTAATTTTGGGCACTCTGGTGGATTTAAACTGACATGTAATTTCATAACTTATTATGATGAGGTTGAGCATCTTTTCAGACTCGTTAGCAATTTGGATTTCCTTTTCTCTTAATTGTTCATTTGTATCTTTAACCCATTTTTTTATATTGGGTTTCTTGTTCTTAAATATTTGCATATTTTATTGTATATTCTGGATGTTGATCACTTTTTTGAAGCTGAAGACATCTCCCAGTTTGTCACTCATTAGTTAACTTTTCCAATCATGTCTTTGTTTGGAAGAAATCTTTAATTTTAATTTTCACTGTATGGTTTATGTTTTCTGTGTTTAAAAATGTTTATTCATTCCAAAGTCATAAAGATTGTCTATATTTTTCTACTAGTGTTATGGGTTGAATTGAGTTCCCCCCAAAAGACAAGTTGAAGTCCTAACCCCCAGTACTCCTGAATGTGATCTTATTTGGAAATAGAATTGTTCTAGATATAATTCGTTAAATTAAGGTGGGATTATTCTGGAGTAGGGTGAGCCCCTAATTTATTATGATTGATGTCCTTCTAAGAAGACAGCCATTTAAAGACAGACACACACAGGGAGAATGCCATGTGACAACAAAGTTGAGCACTGGGGCTATGCAGCTGCAAGCCAGATGGCCAGCAAACCACCAAAACACTAAGAGGAAGCGAGGAAGGGCTCCCCTACAAGTTCCAGAGGGAGCACAGCCCACTGACACCTTGATTTTGGACCTTCAGCTTCCAAACTGTGAGACAATGCACTTCTGTTGTGTTAAGCCACCTAGTTTGTGATGCTTTCTTCCAGCAGCCCTGGGAAATGAATACTCTAGCTTCACAGATTTATCTGTCATATTTAGATCTCTATTCAATATTTTTATCTTTGTGTTACAGTGAAAGGTAGGGTACTACCTTTCAAGTAAAGGTACTTTACTTTTCTCCTCATGAGGAGTCAGTTTTCCCAATACGATCCTTTAACAATCCATCCCTTCTCTTATGATTAGGATGCTTGCTCTGAAATTTCTTAAGTTCTTTGATGTACTGGTGTCTATTTCTGGCCTCTCCACTCTGTTCCCTTGATCAGTGTGTCTGTTCATGTGCTATAACACCTTTCTTTCCTCTTTTTTAACTCTGGCTTTAAATATATCTTATCCAATACAGAAAATCTCTCTTTCTCTCTCTTTTGCCATTCTTATCTCATTGTGGGTCTTGACTCCTACATGTACATTTTTGAATCTGTTTATTGTGTTCCTCAAAAAAAATCTTTCTGGAATTTGGATCTGCATTGAATTTATAGATTGATTTAGGTAGAAGAGACATGCTAGTATTAAAAAATTGCACTCATGAACATGGTTTATCTCCCAATTTGTTAGAGGTTTTTTTTTTTTTTTTTTTTTTACATTTATTGAATTTAGAGAAAGAGGAGGCAGGGGGAGAGAAACATCCATTTATTGTTCCACTTATTTATGCATCTTTGGTAGTTTCACTGGGGGTTGAACCCACAACCTTGGTGCATCAAGACGATGCTCTGACCCACAGAGCTGCCAGCCAGGGCACCCAAATGACTAGATTTTTTTATGTCCTTTTAGTACGATTAATTTTTAATAAATATTTTTTTGATTGGTAGGTGAGTTCCTAGATTACTTTTTAAACTTTTGTTACTAATCTGAATGGAATCCTCTATTTTGTTAGAGTTTTTAGCTATTTATTATTATATAGGGAATGCTATTCATTTTTTCCAATTTGATCTTTTTTTTGGCCAATTTGCTGAGTATCTTAGTTTTTTTTTCCATTGCGTTAGAGAGAGAGAGAGGGAGGGAGGAAGTGAAAGAGAGAGAGAGAGAGAGAGAGTGAGAGAGAGAGTGAGGTGAGAAACATCACATGAAAAACATCAGCTCGCTACTTTTTTGTGTGTGTCAACCAGGGATCCAACCTGAAACCTGGCACATGCCCTGATCAGGAATCAAGCCCATGACCCTTTGGTCTGCGGGACAATGCTCCAACCAGCGGAGGCACAGCAGCCAGGGCAGTATCTTACTAGTTGTGATGGTTTGGAGTTTCTCTATAGAATACCAAATGACATCCACAGAATGACAATCGCGTCATCCCCCCTCCCATTGCTTATATACTTATTTAGAATGAGTTACTTCCATGGCCAGCCCCCCAGCAGTGAACAGTGGTGAGGGTGGCCAGCTGTGTCTTCTTCCTGAAGAAGGGAATGAGTTTAAGTTTCTGTGTGAAGCATGAAGTTTCTGGGAAATTTTTGGTAGAGAATCCTTATCAATTTATGGAAGTTCCTTTCCATTCCAAGTTTTCTGAGAGTTTTTATCATAAGTAGATATTGGACTTTATCAAATGTTTTTTTTCAATCTGTGGAGGCAACCATGTGTGAACTTCCCTCCTTTATTCCACAATGGAGCACATTCATTGCATTGTTAATGTCCTGATGCTTACTAAAACCTACTTGGTGGTGTTTTGTTTTTATTTTTAATACATTATTTTATTTGCTTATCTAATATTTTATTTAGGAATTGTATGTACACTTAGAAAGTCAAATGGACCTCTAATAGTCTTTTCCCAAATTGTCCCTATTCATTTTAGGAATCAGGGATATACCAGCTTCATAAAATAAATTCCTTTTCATGCTCACTTCGGCAGCACATGCACTAACATTGGAACGACACAGAGAAGATTAGCATGGCCCCACATGAGGATGGCACACAAATTCGTGAAGCGTTCCGTATTTTAAAAAATAAAATAAGATAAATTCTTTTTTTTCTCCCTGTAATGATTTGTGTATTGCAAATGTTATTTGTTCCCTGAAGGTTTGGTAGAACTCCCTTGTTAAGCCTTCTGGGGCCTCTTTTAATTAAATTTTCAGGTTCTTTAATAGTTATTGATCTGTCATAGTTTACCATTTCTTATTTCAGTATTGACATTTTCTATGCTTATAGTAACTTGTTCATCTTGTCAAGATTTTAAAATATATTGGCTTATATTGTTCAAAATTTTATTTTATTATTTAAAAATATTTACATCTGTAGTTCTTTCCCTTTTTAGTATGCATTATATGTTTATTTGCATCTTCCTTTTTTCTCTCCATCAGACTTGCCTGAATCATTTCTATCTTACTAGAATTTCAAATAGCCAACTTTTGTTTTTTATTAATTTTCTCTACCTTATTTATTTCTACCTCTAATTTTTTCATCTTGTTTTTGGGATTTTCCTCGTTTCATATTTAAGTTCTTAAACTAAAGCTTCCTTCATTTGTTTTCAATCTTTCTTATTCTAAAATACCCCTCCAAAACAAAGGAGAGAGAGGGAGGGGTGGAGGAAGGAAGGGAGAGAGACATAGAGAAACATCCATGTGAGAGACAAACATTGATGGGCTGCCTCCTATACATACACCTCAATCAGGAATTGAACCCGCAACCTAGGTATATGTCCTGACTGGGGATCAAACCCATGACCCTTTGGTATATGGGACAATACTCCAACCAACTGAGCCACATTGACTAAGGCCCAATCTCTCTCTCTCTTTTTAAAAAGATTTTATTTATTTACTTTTAGAGGGAGGGGAAGGGAGTGAGAAAGAGAGAAAGAGAAATGTTCAGTAGATTCATCGGTAGGTTGCCTCTCACATGTTCCCAACTGGAGACCTGGCCCATAACCCAGGCATGTGCCCTGACTGGGAATCGAACCAGCGACCTTGATTTGTAGGCTGGTGCTCAGTCCACTGAACAACACCAGCCAGGGCTCCCTTTTTTGATAAAAATGTTCAAAGCCAAATGTTAATTATCCTTGAAATACTGCTTTGGTGGTGCTTTTTATTGCCATTCAGTTCTAAGGTATGGACAAAAAAGTGCCACGTACTAAATCTAACAAGCTTAGGGGAGACCTGCGTAGTGGCCTTATTAACTCAGAGAACAAAAGTGATCACAAAGGATGGTTGGAAGTTAAAACATTAACTCAAAGCACTTCATGGCAGATAGTCATGTCCTAGTCTAGAATCTTTCCTGACAAAAGTCAGTCTTTACCTTAATTAAACTTGTCTGTTGTCTTTTTGCATCCATGATAACATACCTTTGGATCGTGAAAGTAACTTCCTTTTTCCATACCCCTCAAAACACAGATACTGTACCAGAACAGCAAAGCAGAGACCACAAATCCCCTCCTTGTTACTGAGTTAATTGTTGACTGTTAACTGCCCTGTACCCACCTATGTAAAAGAAGTATGTGTCTATCATTTTACTTTTTATCCAAACCCAGAAGTTTCCCCACTTTGCTTTCTGCCGCCTCCCTAATCTATCACCAGTGGATTTCATGTAACCCACTTACGTCCTCTCTTTGGATTGTAGTGCATAAGGCAGGGTGCAGAGCTGCCGTTCTCTGGAGCATTTTCTCAGTCTGTTGAGGTTTTGCTTCCTGGCAATTATCAGTTTGGCTCAGATAAACTCACAAAAATTCTTATAGCTTTGGACGTTTTTTACAGTGACAAAGGATTTATTTCTTTTATGTTTTATTTTTTAACTCAAGTTATTTGTATTATGTTATTTAAGTTTTGGGGCTTCTATATTTTTGTTTTTTAGAGTTATCTACAGTATAACAAAGATATCCCAGAACGCAATGCCTCCCAAAACATTCTAGGTAGCCTTGCTCCAAGGGGTCACCAGGTCCTGCCTTGTTTATTTATTTACTTAATTACTTACTTATTGAGAGAGAGAGAGAGAGAGAGAGAGAGAGAGAGAGAGAGAGAGAGAGAGAAGGAGAGAAACACTGATGTGCAAGAGAAACATTGATCACCTCCTGCACACCCCAACTGGGGACATGGTCGGCAACCTAGGCTCGTGCTAGGTGTGATTCCTGGTCAGCCAGGAATTGAACTGGCAACCTTTTGCTTTGCAGACAATGCCCAACCACTGAGCCATACCTGTCAGGTGATCCTTTCTTTCTTATTGTTCTATTCTGACCATCATC
Source organism: Trachops cirrhosus (assembly GCA_028533065.1). Taxonomy (NCBI): domain Eukaryota; kingdom Metazoa; phylum Chordata; class Mammalia; order Chiroptera; family Phyllostomidae; genus Trachops; species Trachops cirrhosus. The sequence continues at coordinate 34,645,771 of CM052550.1, forward strand.
CTCATTCACATGGTTGAAGCCATCTCACTGTCACCAAATCTGTGTTCTAGTCTACCAGAAGATGAAATGCAGAAGTATAGGACAGTTAGTTAAGCACATGACCCACATTTTGCCCACCTTGCTCCTGCTCCTATCCCACTGGCGGAAAATTAGTCATATGGCTACAGGAGACAGAGTGTATCAATCAGGATTTGGTCAGAAAAACAGAAACTGAACCAGTTATTTTAGCAGACAGAACTCAACATATGGAATTGGTTAAGTGGGTTAAGTTGATGCTGAGATGACAAAATGGGAATACATATTAACCAAAGATAATAGATGCAGAAGTCAGTTTTCATCCCCTAGGACTGGGCCAACAAAGGGATGAGGCTGGGGATGTTGAGTCTAGAAGGCTGAAGGGATACTCCTGTAAGAGCCAAGACCCAGACCTCTGACAAGAGGGCATTGGACAGCTGGTACTGGTACATCGGAGGCAGAAAATGAGACAGAGTATGGAAAAACAGCAGTCAACTGCTGTTATCAGGCAGAAGAACCATTGGGGTGATGAAGACAATAGAGAGCAAAATAGAGAAGCAGGCACCTTCTGCTTCTGTTTTGTCTCTCTTTCTGTGCTCCCTCTTGGTAGAATCTAATAGGGAGCCAGCTGGCAAGGGGGGGATGTGATTTGTTGATTCTCAGCCTCAGCACCACAAGGGCCAGTTTGAACAGGTGGGGCTAAGAAACAATAAATTAGTCACCCACACAGTCCATCCACCCTTTTGACTACTCAGTAGCCATCTACCCCTTTCTACACATAGTTTACCTTCCATTCAACAACCATACAATGCCGTATTTCACATGACCTTGAACAAAGAAGCTCTCATCTGCTCCCCAGTGAGGGGAGATACTGAATTTCTTCAGTCATTACATCCACCCATTTTGCTTTCTCTATTATTTTCCTTTTATTTCTCACCTTTGTTTGGATTGAATCTCCTCCTAACACATCCATTTCCCTGTCTATACTATATTGAAAGTTTTACATTTAGTTTCTCTTTTTTTCGTGGTTACTCTCACAATGTTATGTGTATTTTTAAAAGATTTTATTTATTTGTTTTTAGAGAGGGCAAGGGAGGGAGAGAAACATCAATATGTGGTTGCCTCTTGTGCACCCCCTACTGGGGACCTGGCCTGCAACCCAGGCATGTGCCCTGACTGGGAATCGAACCGGTAACCCTTTTGTTCACAGGCCAGCACTCAATCCACTGACCCACACCAGCCAGGGCATGATGTTATGTGTATTTAACAAAATCCTTGGCTTTCTGGTAGAGGCATGGAGTGGGTGGCTGCGGCCTGGGCTGGGTTGAACCGCGCTCTCGGTGGAGGCAGCAGAGCCGAGCGGAGCCATGGCCAGTGGAGTGGTAGCAGTTGGACTGACCATTGCTGCTGCAGCAGCATTAATACTAGGTGTAAACCCTACTGCCAGTAAAGGAAAGACAAGAGATGCTCATCGACGAGTTATACTTTTAAATCACCCAGACAAGGGAGGATCTCCTTATATAACAACCAAAAATCAGTGAGACTAAAGATTGACTAGAAGGTCAAGCTAAAAAGTGAAGTAAATGTATGATGAATTTTAAAGTTCTTATCAGTTATATGTGCAAGTACCAGCTTTTTATAAAATGTCCCAAAGCTACACATTTTAAAAATGATTTAGCACAAACTAAGTCAAACCCTTGTATAAGTTTGTTTAAATTTGAGGGTTCTGTCAGATTACAGAATAGTTGGGGAGTATTGCTAAATAATTATAGGTAAATACATACCATTTGAGTAGAAATATTTTTCATTACTCATTTAGCAAATAATTTAGTACTTACTCAAGGCAAAGTGAACATGAAGGTCTCTGCTCTCAAGGAACCCCCATCTAATAGGAGACTGACGAACTGGTAATTAAAATACAATGTGATAAATACTATGATGGAATTAGCAGAGGTTGTTATAGTAAACTCATCTCATTGGGAAGGAAGGTTGTCACGGTACAGAGAGCTGGCTCAGCGGCTTGGAGCTGCGAAATTAAAAATGAATTTAGCCACAATGTGACCTAAAAAAATTGATGTAGGTATGTATATGTCACTGACAAGATTCAGATTTCATATATTAAAAACTTGATTTAAAAAATCCTTTCCATTTATATGTTTTTCAAGATTGTTATTCTTTTTTAACACCGAAGTTTGATATTATTGCTGTACTTTTGATAGAGTAAATATATGTCTACTGTTCACTTTGTTTCCTATTTCTTTTTTTTTCTAACCCTCACCTGAGGATATTTTTATTGATGGGAGAGAGAGAGAGAGAGAGAGAGAGATCAATGTGAGGGAGAAACATCAATTGGTTGCCTCCTGTATGTGCTACAACTAGGGATTGAACCCACGACCTAGGTATATGCCCTGGCTGGGAATTGAACCCACAACCTTTTTGGTTTACTGGACCATCTGAGCTTCCTGGCCAGGGCTAGTTTCCTATTTCTTTTCTCATCATTCCTTTTTATATCTCATACCTTCATTCTAGGATTATCTTTCTATTCTCCGAAGAATATCCTTTAGAAGTTCTTTGGAAGAGGGTGTCTTGGGAATTGGTTCCTAGTTTTTGGTGTATCTAAACAATTTTATTTCTTCTCTTGAAAGGTTGTATAAGATCAGTAAATCCTAAAACCAGGGAATATCTCCCTTATGGGCTGAATAATTATTTCTCCCCCTACTCCCACACCCAGATTCTCATGTGAAAGCTCTAAACCTCAGTACCTCAAAGTGACTGTATTTGGAGACTGGCCTTTAAGGAATTGTACTTCTCTTTGACGGGTATTTTATTTCAGCACTCTCAGCACTTCTAGGATCTCATTCCACTGTCTTCTGCTACTATCATTCCCTTGTTATTGAGAAATAAGAAGCAACACTTCTGGCTATTGTAATGATTTTCTCTTTAGTGTGCTAAGGTTTACTCTCTGTCTCGTGTGGATCTATTTTTAAATATTCGACATGGGATTCATTAGATTTTCTGAATTTGAGGAAGAGTCTTGTCAATTCTGAAAATTCCCAGCTGTCACTTCAAATATGCTTTTCCCCCTTTTATCATCTTTGGTTTTTTTTTTTTTTTATCACAAATAGGCCTTTTTATTTGCCACCCTTAAATGTCTGAATTTAAACAGATTCTTGGACCGGGGGCTCATATCCATCAGCTCGTTCAACTTTAGCGCCTGTCTCGTCCCCAGTAGCTTTTCCAGAACTGCTACCTTCACCATGAAGCTCCATGAGTTTTCCCAGTTCAAACTTGGGCTTCTTCAACATTTTGACTTTTCTAACAAAGACATCATGAAGTGGATAAATAGATTGGCAAGCCTTTTCTATGTCTTTCCCAATGCTATCTGGGATCAATTTATTGACCACTTCTTTCAAGTCATTTGTCTGCACCTCTCGGGTCATGATTTCCATCATTTTCTTCCGGATTTGGCGGACCTGTTGATGCTGAGCATAAGAGGTCTTCCGAATCTGATTGTTGCGTTTTTTAGTGAAACCAACACAGAATAAACGAAGCAAATACCCATCGGTAGTCTTGATATCAACATGAGCTTCAATCATGGTCTGCCATTTTTTGACCATGGAGCACATTTTGTCACGGGTAAGATCCATGCCATGGAAATTAGTCAGGCAGTTTTTGCCCTGAACATCCTCAGTAATTAGCTTGAATTTTCTAAATGCAACTTCATCATTCTGCAGATCAGCTAGGCTCACTTCAAATACACGACCCTTCAGACCATCCGATGCGATTTTGGTTCCTTGAGTTCTCGTGACTAGTGTTTTTCCAATATTTCTTATGTTGAACATAGCTGGTGCTTTCACATCATACCAATCTTTCTTAGAAAATGGATCAACCACTTTCTTCTTTGCTCCCTTTTTGCCACCTTTCGTTAGGCGCTTGTTCTTGCCCACCGCCATGGTGCTGCTCAGAGAGCCAAAAGGCTATCATCTTTTTCTAAAACATAAATTAGATGTATGTTGGACCTTCCTACTCTGTTACATATTTCTTAGCCCATTCTTTGTCATTTCCCTCTTTTGTTATCCCTGTGCTACACCCTGTGTAACTTCTTCAAATATGTATATTTTGTAGTTCACTGGGTCTTAAATTTTTCACTTCTCTAGTTTATACTTTTTCTTGTTCAAATCTTCCTCACCAATCTTTTTTTAAGAAAGACTTTATTTATTTACTTTTACAGAGGGGAAAGGAGGAAGAGAGGGAAAGAAACATCAATTGGCAATTGGTTGTGTTTTGTGGGCCCCCCCCAACAGGGACCCGGCCTGTAACCCAGGCCTGTGCCCTGACTGGGACTTGAACCCATGACCCTTTGGTTTGCAGGCCAGCACTCAGTCCACTGAGCTACACCAGCCAAGGCTTTGTCACCAGTCTTGATAGTCTGTTTTTCCTTCAGTAGTCAGTAGTGTTTAAAGTCCGCCTTTAATTTCTTTAAAAATTTAATATGTTTTATATTCTGTATCCTATAATTTCATTATTTATATCCTTTGTGAGTCTGAAGTTGAGGTTTATCACTTCTGCTTTTGTGGTTTGTGGACCTCATTTTCTTGGGATTTTATCTGTAGAAATTCTTTAAGGCCTGTGTTTAAAATGCATTTCCCAGGACTTTCAGCCAAGATGGAGGTGTAGGTAGACATGCTTTGCTTCCTCGCACAACCAAAAGAAGGACAACAGCAAAATTTAAAATAAAAAACAACAAGAACTGCCAGAAAATTGAATTATATGAAAGTCTGACAACCAAGGAGAAAGAAGAAACATTCATCCAGACCATGCCACAATGCAGCAACATGGGTTGCCCCACCCTGGTGATTACCTAAGGCTCTGCCCCTGACAACATAACAGGTGCACTAACACAAAGAAATATGGCTCAAGTGAAAGAACAGATCAAAACTACAGAAAAAGACTTAAGTGATGAGGAAATAGCCAATCTATCAGATGCAGAGTTCAAAACACTGGTAATCAGGATGCTCTCAGAAATGATTGAGTACAGATACAAAAATAGAGGAAGAAGTGAAGGTTATGCAAAGTGAAATAAAGAAAAATATATAGGGAACAATGAGTGAAGGGAAGGAAACTGGGACTCAAATCAATGATTTAGAGCAGAAGGAAGAACAAAACATTGAACCAGAACAGAATGAAGAAACAAGAATTCAAGAAAATGAGGAGAGGCTTAAGAACCTCCGGGACAACTTTAAATATTCCAGCATCCAAATCATAGGAGTGCCAGAAGGAGAAGAGGGAGACCAAGAAATTGAAAACTTATTTGAACAAATAATGAAGGAGAACTTTCCCAATCTGGCAAAGGAAATAGACTTCCAGGAAGTCCAGGAAGCCCAGAGAGTCCTAAAGCTCAGAGAGTCCCAAAGAAGTTGGACCCAAGGAGGAACACACCAAGGCACATTATAATTACATTACCCAAGATGAAAGATAAGAAGAGAATCTTAAAAGCAGCAAGAGAAAAAGAGACAGTTACCTACAAAGAGTTCCCGTAAGACTATCAGCTGATTTCTCAAAAGAAAGCTTGCAGGCAAGAAGGGGCTGGAAAGAAGTATTCCAAGTCATGAAAGGCAAGGACCTCCATCCAAGATTACTCTCTCCAGCAAAGTTATCATTTAGAATGGAAGGGCAGATAAAGTGCTTCCCAGATAAGGTCAAGTTAAAGGAGTTCATCATTATCAAGCCCTTATTATATGAAATGTTAAAGGGGCTTATCTAAGAAAAAGATGATCAAAACTATGAACAGTAAAATGACAACAAACTCACAACTATCAACAACTGAACCTAAAAACAAAAAACAAAAACAAATACAAACTAAGCAAACTACTAGAACAGGAACAGAATCACAAAAATGGAGATCACATGGAGGGTTATCAGCAGGGAGGGGGAGGAGGAGAATGGGGGCAAAGGTACAGGGAATAAGAAGCATAAATGGTAGGTAGAAAATAGATAGGGGGAGGTAAAAAATATAGTATAGAAAATGGAGCAGCCAAAGAACTTATATGTATGACCCATGGACAGGGGGTGGAGGGATGCTGGTGGGAGGAGGGGATGCTGGGTGAGGGGGGAGAAAGGGGAGAAAAAAAAATGGGACAACTGTAATAGCATAATCAATAAAATATACTTAGAAAAATAAAATGCATTTCCCTGGATAGAGTTAGTGTTTGCTTATGCCACAGACCTGTGAGACTAGCTGATTTGGGAACACTCTGAAATTTTGCCTAGAGGTCTTTCAGGCTACATGGATACTTCAAAGTTAGGTTCTTAAGCCCACTATTAGGAATTCTCATGGGAAACTTTCTTTCACTTTACTAATTATAGAGGTAGAGACAAACATAGGTTCCCACCTTTTTTTTGGCTGGTGGGGGGGCATTTTTTAAAAAAGGTACCAACTGAGGGTACCTTTTGAGGGTTCCAACTGAGGGCTCTGAAATTTTATATATAGGGCTCTGAGCTTACCTCTCACCCTGCTTGAGTCCCAGGATTTTGCTTTTGTGAAAATGGCCTATTAATACCCAAGCTTAATGCAGAGAACACCAGAGGAGCCATGAGTCTACAGCTCCCTTTACATCTCAGTTGTAAGGGAGCATGCAGTTCATGCTTTCTTGTTTTTGGTCTGTAAGGACAAACTTCAAGAATGAAACAACCAAGAGGAAGAACCTGGGTGCCTGGGCCCCCAGGCCTCCTCTGCAGTCCTTCATTGAATTAGAGAGCTAATTTACATATAATTAATCGCACCCATTCATTTTAAATTAATTATATCTTGTCCCTTACTTTCACAGACAACAAATTTATTTACTCATTTATCCAATAGTTACTCTCTCTATTTGGGGTTCTACAGAGAACCCCAAAGGACCAGGGAATGTCTCTGTCATAGACTGAAAAGTGTCTCAGCCTACTCTCACACACAAATTCGTATGCGGAAGCTCTAACCCTCGGTACCTCAAAATGACTGTAGGAGATAGGGCCTTCAAAGATGTGCTTAGGCTAAAATGAGGCTGTTAGGATTGGCCCCAATTCAGTCTGACTGGGGTCCTTGTAAGAAGAGGGAATTTGAACACAGAGACACCAGGGGTGTGTGTGCACAGAGGCAAGAAGGCAGTGGTCTTTGAGCCAAGGAGAAGCCAAACCTGCCTTCACCTTGATCTTGAATGTCTAGCCTCCAGAACTGTGAGAAAACAAGTTTCTGTTGTTAAGCCACTCAGTCTGTGGTACTTTGTTACTGCTGCCCTAGCAGACTAACACTGTCCCCAATGCTGCAGTTTCAGACACTGTCTTAGCCTAGAGGGAGGAACTATGGTTTCATCCTGGGGCCTTTCCAAGCTGTCCACATCACACCCATAGCACAGCCTGGTTTGGCAGACGGACTCATCAGCCCAGACTTAGGATGTATCCCAGTCACGCAACATTATGTTTCTCTTTTCAGGGTGTCATTCAAGTCCTTTGGCTCACGACTGAATCTGAGGAGAGGCGACATCTTTGTGATGCTCCAGTCTTTCCCAGATGTCTTAGTTTAGAAGACCTGTGGGGTGTGCTGGAAGGAGGACTGGAGGAGGTGAGAACAGCCGGAGTTAGGAAGAGGGAAAAGGGAAGCAGTCTCTCAGGCATGAAACCAGGTTTCTCCCAATAGCTGTGAGTGAGGAAGGCATTTTGTGAGGTTTGGAAAGACACAGGGAAATGCAAGAAGGGAATGATACACCTATTAACCTTTATTCATTCCTTCTCCCACCCTTTTTGTATGACAAATTCATTTTCTCATTGAAAGAATATTTACTGAGCACAATCACTGTATTGGCCCTTGGCCCAGAGGGAACAGCCCCCTTTTCCAGCAGCTTCAAGTCACTCCCGCAGGAGAAGCACTGAGCATGCGCAGACAGGAGTGTTGAGTGTTTCAGAGGGGGCAGTAGGGGGCGCTGCAGGAGCACGTACACAGAAAGACCCAACCAGATCTGAAGGCTTCAGTGAGGAAGTTGAGACCTGAAAGAAGAGGAGGTTGAGAGAAAGGGCTCCAGGCAAAAAGAACCGTGTTACCAAAGCCTTAAAGTAATTAAAGTGTCAGTTCACAACACTGAAGCAGAGTGGCTGGACTGTGGGGCATTGGGGACAGTGGCAGGGCCTGAGGCCGCAAGCAGAAACCTTGCTTGTTTTTAAGGAAAGGGTATTTCAGACTCTCCCTGAAGTCCAGTGCAAACTACCAGGTTTATTTATTTATTTATTTATTTAAATGTATTTTATTGATTATGCTATTACAGTTGTTCCATTACCCCCCTTCATTCCCCTCCACCCTGAACACCCTCTCCCACCCACATTCCCCCCCTTTACTTCAGTCCATCTGTCATAAGTTCTTTAGCTTCTACATTTCCCATACTAGTCTTGCCTTCCCCCTATTTTCTATTTACCTTCATTGCTACTTATTCTTCGTACCTTTCCCCCTTCTCTCCTCCTCCCACTCCCCTGTTGATAACCCTCCCTGTGATCTCCATTTCTGTGGTTCTGTTCCTGTTCTAGTTGTTTGCTTAGTTTCTTCTTATTTTTGTTTTAGGTGCAGTTGT
>CM052550.1:34654882-34673646 GCA_028533065.1 Trachops cirrhosus
TTCCTGGAAGTCTATTTCCTTTGCCAGATTGGGGAATTTCTCCTTTATTATTTGTTCAAATAAGTTTTCCACTTGTTGTTGTTCTTCCTCTTCTCCTTCTGGTACCCCTATAATTTGGATGTTGGAATGTTTAAAGATGTCCTGGAGATGGAGGCATAGGTAGACGCACCGTGCCTCCTCGCACAAACTACAGGGTTTAATAGTGTGACTTGACCTATGCGGATGGTTGGAGCATGTTCGGAAGGCTGCTGCAGTAGTAGTTCCGGCGAGAGATGCTGGTGGCTTGGAAGGGGGTAACTTTTGTGAGCATTGAGAAAAGTGACAGATTTAGAAGCTCTGGAACATCCTAAAGGATCTGATATGGGGCCAGGGAGAGGGAGGAACTAAGTGTGACTCTCAGGTTTTTAGGAAGATTGTGCAGAGCTAGAAGAGAAGAGGGTCTACATGTTACTCTAGGAGGTCTGTCCATGGGAAACAGGGTTTTTAAAAAAAAGAAAATAAGAGTATGGAGAAAGAATAATAATGTCTGGAAACAGTATTGTGGTGCCAAGGGATGGCATCTTGTGTCATTGTTCAAAATATTTGCTGCCTCTCCTGAAAGACACCCCAGTTGATATTGCCTTGGCCATACGACTTGCCAATGAAATGTGAATACAAGTGATGCATAAGTGGAAGCATCAAGAGCCAACTCATGGCTGTCCAGGTGTCTTTTCCCTCTGCCAGGAGATTGGCAATGCTTCAGTGACTGCCCTGTGAGTGAACAGCCTGGGTCCCCAAGTGAAGACAGGGAGCAGAGCCCGGCCGACTCGGTTTGGACATGGTGGGCATACTACCCCTCTCTTCCGTTAGAGCTTGAGCTATTCGGCAGGTGCAGGGAATGAAGAGCCTTGCATTAGGATTGTGGTGCTCATCTTCAGGGAAGAAGCTGCCTTCAGTTAAGGTACGAGTTGGAGGTGTCGCCTGATGATGGTTGGCACCAATTCAAACGCCTACAGGAATTCAATTTGGGGTGCAGTGAAGATGGAAACTTTATTTTGTGAAAATGGTTTGATGGTAATACAGCATGGCTGTGAGGCTGACCCAGGGCCAGGCCCCTCTTTAGCTGGGCAGCTCCACTCCGCGATGGTCCCCCTCCGCTCTGCCCCTCTTTACTCCCGGCGCCAGCCTGTTGGACTCAGGCCGGCGTGAATTGAGAGGCCAACTCCGTTCTGGGACACGCACTGCCCTGTTCTTGGTGGAAAGTGTGCTCTCATAGCCAGGGGGAAGCTGGCTTACACGAGGGGGGACCCCAAAAATGGAATTTATTTATTTGAAAATTGTGTATTTATTCTTACATGTTTAAACTTCAGTCACCTTCAAAGTGCTCTCCATTCGATGCAATACACCTATTGAGATGTTTTTTCCACTGCTCAAAACAGTTTTTGAAATTGTCAATTTTGATGCTTTTTAGTGCTTCTGTTGTTTTTGTTTCATGTCTTCCACGTTGGCTAAATGTTTTCCTTTGAGGAATTTTTCATCGGGGAAGCAAAAAAATGTCACTCAGGGCAAAATCAGGTGAACAGGGAGGATGGGGCATGGGGGTCATGCCTTTTGGTCAAAAGCTGCTGAACACTCAGGGTGGCCCGGGCAGGTGCGCTCATAAATCATCCACCGTGAACTACCATCCACTTCTTTGGCACTTGTTTTGTCCTAGTTTTGGTAGTGACATCCATGCTGATGCCTGGTACAGACAAATATACCTCTCTTCTCCACTAGACCCTCACACAGGTTTTCCATCTCTTTGCCCCCACCCTTATAGAGAGGAAAAGAGGTTTGTCCAAAGACCCACAGGGCAGGTTGAAGACCCAATCCAGGGCTTTCCCCACTACATCTTAGAAGGAAGTGGCTCTCTCAGCTCATGAGGAAGGTGACTCAAAGAAATATCCAGCAGGCATGGAGTGTATTAGTTTCCTGTTGCTGCTGCAACATATTACCACAAACTTAGTAACACACCCTTATTATCTTAATAGTTGGGGAGGACAGAAATCTGAGATGAGTCTCACTGAGCTAAAATCAAGGTTTTTCAGAGCCATTTCCTCCTGGGGGGTGCTAGGAAAAGATCCATTTCCTTGCCACTTCCAGCTTCTAGAGGCCACCTGTATTCCTTGGCTTGTGGCCCCCTCTCCATCTTCAAAACCAGCAATGGCATCACTCCAACCTCTGCTTCCATTGTCCTGTCTCCTCTGACTCTCCCGCCTCCTGCTTTCATCTGTAAGGAATTTTGTGATTACACTGGGCTCGCTTGGATAATCCAGGATCATCTTATCTCCAAATCTTTGGCTTAATTACATCTGCAAAGTTCCTTTTGCCATGTAAGATATTATATTGACAGGTTCCGGAGATTGGAACATGTACATCTTTGGGGACCAGTGTTCTGCCTCTCACAGGGGGCAAGTTGGCAACTAGCTGTCAGGCATCAGCACACTGTCAGGGTCCCTCTCCAGTGACTCTGCTGTGTGCTCATCTCATCTCCTTCTTTTTCTCCTTTTCCCATTTATCCCTGTCCTTGGAGCTCATTAAGACAGCTATCATCAGCTAGAGGCATTTGCCCCAAGTCTTCTAGTTCTTATGAGTGGTGGTCCAAGCTAAGGCACCCCCTGACTACAGGCACGGGAGTGAGCTTGATCAGATACTGCCTCCTGGTGGAACCTCTAGAGCAGCACAGTCCCAGAGAAACTGTGAGCCACAGACACTAGTCACCTACACCCTTTCAAATATTCTAGGAGTCCTATTTTAAAAAAGTAAAAAAAAAAAAAAAAAAAAATAGATGGAATTAATTTTAATAATATACATTTAATTTAATCCAATATATCAAAAATATTATCATTTTAGCATTCATTCAATATAAAAATTATTAATGAGGTATTTTGAGCCTTTGAAGTCTGGTGTGTGTTTTATTTTTCAGCACATCTCGGTTTGGACTAGCCATGTTGTAAGTCCTAAATAGCCAACCATGCCAGTGGCTACCATAGTGGACAGTGCAGGCCTAGAACATAACCTCTGCAAGGGTCCCTGGGCCTAGAAGAGTCCCTGGCACAACGGACCCTCAAACTTGTCTAAAGCAAGAAAAACAGACTGCTCTGTTCAGGCTTAGGCTCTTTTTCAAAAGCCCTGGGCAGCTGACCCAAAGAATGCAGCCTGATTAGGCAGGTCGTTTGTATCTAATCTGCATGCATTCCTCCCAGGCATATCTGCTACCTAGACAACTTCTCTCTAATGATTCCCAGTGGGTCCACTCTTACCCAGGCAACCTTGAGAAATGCACCTTGAGCTTCGCACAGTGCTTAGTCCTGTCTGGAAGCTGAAGGACAGAAGGGGACTCTCCCTGGAGCCAATTCCCAGGAGACCTTGAAGGTGGGTGGGTGAAGGCACACGCCCCTAAACGTGTCCATGGCTCTCTGTGATCTGGTGTTGGCTCTGCTTACCTCCTGCCTCGTCGCTTCATTATGGACCAAACTGTGCCCCTCCTCCGACTCCAAATCCATACATTGAAGCCTTAACACCCAACATGACTGGATTTGGAGACAGGGCCTTTAGGAGTTTATTAAGATTAAACGAGATCATAAGAGTGGGCCCTAATCCAATAGGACTGGTTCTGTTACAGGAAGAGGAAGAGACACCAGGGTCCTGCACACACAGAGGAAGGGGCCAGCGAGGACACAGGGAGAGGGCAGCCACCTGCAAGCCCAGGAGAGGCCTCGGGAGAACCCAAAGCTGCCGGCCCCTTGATCTCGGACTTGTGCCTCCAGAGCTGTGAAGAAATAGATCCTGCCGTTCCGCCGCCCGGTGTGCCGCTGTCTGTTTATAAGCTGATACACGCGTGTTCTCTCACCAGTCCTCAGAGCTGCCCTTGAACTACATTCCTGCCCTTCAGTAACCAAGCAATCCCATTTCTGGGCGTATTCCCAAGACATGTGAACACATGTTCACACACAAACTTGTACATGAACGTTCACAGCAGCTTTGTTCATAATTGCCAAAAAGTGGAAACAACCCGAATTTTCATCAAGTGACGAACAGATGAACAAAAACCAATGTGTTACGCTCATGCGATGGGATATCATTCAACCGTAAAGGGGTGAAGTTCTGATACACCCACAATGTGGACGAACCCCGAAAACATGCTTAGTGAAAAAAATGAGACGTAAAAAGATAAATATCGTATCACTTTATTTATATGTTTAGAGGAGGCAAATGCATAGATATAGAAACTAAATTAGTTGTTGCCAGGGGCTGGTGGGGGTGAGGGGAGTGAGGAGTTATTGCTGATGGGTATGCGGTTTCTTTTTGGGGTGATGAAAATGTCCTGGAATTGGAAAGTGGTGATGGTTGCATGGCATTATGAATGTACTGAAAACTACTGAATTATGTTCTTAAAAACTGAGTTTTATAGCAGGGGAATGATATCTCAATTTTGAAAATGATTGCTTGTCATACTGGACTTCTTTTAGTTCCTTGAATCAGCTGTATCTCATCCCTTCTGAATCCTGCTAGTTAGAAAAAAGCCTTCATCCTTCATCACTATCTCCTTTCCCCCCAGGGGTAAAATCTAAGCTATATATCGCAACGGCAGTCTAGAAAGAGGGGGCTTTGCTGTTGAGAGTCATTGCATTGTTTACAATATGCAGCCGCATATTCTGAGGAGTAGAGCTGAGGCTGAGGATGGGCAGGGAGTATGTTTAGGGGGTGTTTTCATTATCGATGGTGTGTGTGTTTATTTTAAAAAATAAAGATTATTTCCAAGAGAGCTATTAAAGGTCTAGAATCTGAGGACAAAAGTGCTTGTGCACACAGTGATAGATACGTGAGTGTTTTGTTTGCATCTATATGCTGCAGGCAGGTTCATTATCATCTGAGACTCAAATTAGAGGGCCACTCTCCAGAGGTGGCTGTTGCAAGCATTCAGTGATCTTTCTCACTAGGCAACACAGAGGCCTTTGAATTAGCACAACAGATGTTAGGGTGGCTCTTTCTTAGGTGAGATGAGGAATGGACGGAGATGGGGCAGACAAGCTCATGCAGGTTCAAGTCCCAGGATCCCAGGAGCCTCTGCTCTCCGCAGTGGCACCCCCGCACCAGACTTTGCAGACCCCATGCCCCACTGGTTGGGGGTTGCTGCCACCTGATCCCGATGAGCTTAGCCGGGATGCAGCTGGTATGCCGTGGCATCTGTGTCCACCGGCCCTTTCATACAAGGCGCCTGCTGGATGTGACGTGGCGGAACCCGGGCCTCACGACTTCACGGAGGAGGTGGCGTGGCTGCTCTGTGGTCAGTCTGCTGTCAGTGTTTGTACAGGTGGCAGGACACGGACCGAGACTGTGCTGGTGCCGCGCACCACCTGGCACTGAGGTTGCAGGGTGAAGTCCTAGCACTCTTCATCCCTGCGGGCCACTGACATCCCTAATAACTGCCAACGGCTAAACTGGCTGTGATGGGCGGACCCCCAACCCCAAAGTCCTGCGCTCAAGTCCCAGCCCCAGTACCTCAGCATGTGGCCTTATTTGAAGATTGGTCCTCACAGAGGTATCAAGTTAGAATGAGGTCACTGGGGGGTCCCTAATCGGTATGACTGGTGTCCTCTTAGGAGAGGAGATTCGGACACAGGCACATGTGGAGGGAAGATGGGAAGAGACACAGACTGGAGCCGCATCTACAAGCCAAGGAGAGGGGCCCGGAACGGACCCTTCCCTCACACCCTCTGGAGAAACAACCCTGCCAACACCTGATTTGGACTTCCAACCCCCAAACTGCGAGGCAGCACATTTCTGTTGTTTAAGCCATTCCACCTGTGGTATTTTGTTATCAGCCCGAGCAAACCGGGACTCTGGCTTAGGTGCACTTGTGCCAAGGTGATGTCGGCCAGCTCTGGCCACCAGGTCAGTGACCCTCCTACGGGAACCGCTCCTCCTCTCTTCATCTCTGTCCTCGCCAGCGTGGGTGCTGAAGGAGGGTGTGATGGCAGGCTCCTCCGATTACACTAAAGCCGGCTGGCCTCACAAGGCACTGAGTTCCCCGTTAGTGCCATGTACCGGAGAATCCCAGGCCTCCGCAAATAAGCAAGCTGCGTCAAAGCCGCTGGGTGGTCCGCACTCCACTGGGGAGGCAGGGCCCTGCAGCCGTGCAGTCTTGCAGCTGCGTGCTCGGGGAAAAGGGAGGCCGGGAGCAGGGCTGCAGCCGGGAGGGAGGGCCTGGGCCATCGACTGCAAACCCAGACGGCAGCTCTGCCTTGCTGCTCCTTTGAGTGGCCTTTGCTACTAAGAAGCCCAAGCTGGCAGTTGGCTCCTCTTTCCCATAAGGTGTGAGGCCTGGGAAAGTTACTGCGGTTCCTCAAACGACTCCATAGTGAGAGATGGAGAGATAGAGGGGGTGTGGCTGAGGGGCTCTGCTCTCCAGGCATAGGCCAGTGGTCCTTCTTTGGAGAACATTTTTTTTTTCTGGGCCACACACACGAAGTAGCAGAGCCAGCTGCTCGGCTGGGGAGACGGAGCTGCCCGGGAACAGCTGCAGGAGACAAGCAGGAGTGCGTGCCGTGTGCTAGATCCCTGTTAGCCCCTGAACAGACGACTCCTGTCAGCACTGTGAAGTGAGGACCACTGACCACACTTCAAAGAAAGTAGCTCCAACAGTGAACACTGAAGTTCTGCCTAAAGTCTCAAGCACTGGGCTCTGGACCTCACATGCGTCATTTCATTTAGTGTGCAGGGTGACAGATGAGGTAGGACCCATCATTGCTGCAACTTGTCACCACAGAACCAGCTCAAAATGGCCCTGTGCTGTTTCTAACAAGATACTGAGTTGGCTTTCAGAGACAACAGACCCAAACCACCAGTCAGGCAGCCTGAGAAAGCGCAGAGGAGAGCCCTACCAGGTAGCTCAGTTGACTGGGTGACCAAAAGCAGGTCCGGCTGCCTGCTGCTTCGATAAGCCAATTCTCAAGAGGCAGGTGCTGATGTAAAGGAAAATGGATTATTCAGATGCCCGCCATCTGGGAGAGGGGAGAGTCATGTCACAGAGCCCATCTCCACCTCTCAGTGCAGGCAGGTGTTTTCATTAGGAGGGAGAGGGGAACAGACAAAGAGATCAATTGACAACCGAAAGGTTGCTGGTTCGATTCCCAGCCAGGGCACATGCCTGGGCTGCAGGCCAGGTCCCCAGTCAGGGGCACGTGAGAGGCAACTGATGAAGTGCCTCTCGCATTCATGTCTCTCTCCCTCTCTTTCTCCCTCCCTTCTCCTCTCTCTAAAAAATAAATAAACAAACAAATAAATTTTAAAAAGAGCTTCACGATTTTAGAATAACAGCTTTCTACATATATTAGTCACTTAAGCCTATCAATTAAAGCTAAACTCTTGCTGTAGCTCAGCAGATTGAGCACCAGCCTGTGAACCAAAGGGTTTGCTGGTTCGATTCCCAGTCAAGGCACATGCCTGGATTGCAGGCCAGGTCCTCAGTAGGAGGTGTGCAAGAGGCAACCACACATTGATGTTTATCTCCTCCTCTTTCTCCCTTTTATCCCCTCTGTCTAAAAAAAAAAAAAAGAAAGCTTAACCCTTTAGTTAAGGCTAAACTGCTTAACACCTGAGTTCTACTATCATTCCCCTGTGAGTTTTAATTATCTTATTTGTATAGGGTTTGTTACAAACTAAAACAACGTAAGATACAAAGGCTACACAGTTTTGGAAGAATGGCAAGCTTCTGCCTCAGAGCCTGTTCCCTATAGAACACGCAGAGAATAGCCCTGCCACCCCCTGCCAGGCCAGCCTGAACCTAGGCTGTGCCCAGAGTTCCTTCCCATCCAAAATACTGTCCATTGGGAAACTCAGGCAGCTGCGGCACGATCATCCAGGAGTCCTCAAGGAAGCAGAGAGCCCGAGAGCCCGACTTTTATTTCAAATCTTCTCACCCATAATTCCATGCATTCTGGAGACATTCAGCTTCTCAGCCAATCCCATCCTAGACTGTTTACCATTGCCACGACAAACTCCTCCTATGGCCCCTTCCTATACCTGCCCAGTGGTATGATCAGATCTCTCTATCAGGCTGACCCCAGAGTGCTTACCATGCCTGCTGCACTCCGCCTTCTGCCCAAGAGTCAGCTAAGACGCAGGTAACCATAAACTTGCCTAAGGTTAAAAAATAGCTGGCTGGACTGCCTTGGAACTCAGCTCTATCAAAAATCTGTTGCATTCACTAAAGAACTGTTTGATGAAGGTCTACCATGGGAAAGATATTATGCTAAAAACATGGAGTCCAAACACCAAAACCCACAGTTACTATCCAAAAGGAGAATCAGCAGAGTGGAAAGATAGTTATGCAAACAACTGTAATTTAACTCAATGGAGGAAGAAGGTATTGATTCTACTGGGATCCTACAAAGAGCCCAGAGTTTGCCTTAGAAGTCTTCACAAAGGAATGTTTTTTGAAGATTTTATTTTTTTATTTTAGAGAGACAGGAAGAGAGGGAGAGAAACATCAATCGGTTGCATGTGCCCCAGACGGGAACTGAACCCACAACCCAGGCATGTGCCCTGACTGGGAACTGAATCGGTTACCTCTCGGTCTGCAGGCCGGCGCTCAATCCACTGAGCCACACCAGTCAGGGCCACAAAGGAATGCACACTGGCGAAAACCAAACAAGACTGGCCAGAACCACATAATTAATTTTAAAAAAGTATTACAGGAGAGAGAATGAGAGAGTGAGTGAGCAAAATCACTCTCTTAACCACATAACCACACAAGAAGCTTAATGGCCTTTGAACTGGACAACAGGCTTAGAAAACTATTGCTAAAATTTAGATATCATCTGACATGATTTTATAAACCATGTCTAATTTTTAAACCAACCACTGCTTTTCATTTATGGAATTTGTCTAAAAATGTTTCAAGCCTCAAAGAGAATTCAAGTAAAAATATCTGTAACAGGAAAGAAAAACTAACAAGTTCCATCAGCACTGGGAGTGTTCTTATCTTTTTTCCTCCATGGGTGTCAGAAGCTTAAGAATAGTAAATACTGTGGAATTCAAAAGTATATTTGCTTTGAGATTTTCTTTGGCCTTCAAGTCCAGCTAACACTCTACAGAATGAAAAAAACTAACTTCCATTCTTAAAGGGGAAACACATGTTCTGCTCTTATATTTTGCTCTAAAAAAGGGGGGTCTACATGCTTTTCATCCAAATGGGGGAATAGTATAACCAAAGCTCAGCATCTTGACAATATGATTTGCTCTAGGAACCCATAGATTTGTGCATTTCCGGAACATCAGGATAAGGAACAGAGATGAGGCCAGGCTGTAACAGAAGATAACTTTGAAGAGGCTTTTATGCTGCCATAAAAAGTTGAAGTTTCACCCTGATTGGCTGGTAGAGAGTGAAAAGGAAAAACTCTGTTTCTGCCTCTGCCCACCACTCTACTCTCAGTACTTCAATTCTGCTCAGCAGTGTGTGAGGTTTTTTTCCACACCAAGAAATTCTCCAATTCTCTGCCGACACCAGCTAGTTGTCCTATAATTCAATTAAACTCTGACACTGTGTTTCTGAAGTTAGCATCTGTTCCCTCCGGGTAAGGGCTCAAGTTCCAGAAGACACCCCCTGAGCCCCTTCTTCCCCTTGCCACTTGCAAGTAGTAGTGGGCCCTTTAGGTCACCCACAATCTGTCCAGCTTGGCTACACATTGGGGGCTCCCTGCTAGAACTGCTCACAGAGCTCAGGAAAAAAATTCACCTACTAGATTACTGGTTTGTTATAAAAGGCTACAACTCTGGAACTGCTAAATGGAAGAGATACAAAGCACAAGGTATGGGGGGAGGTGTAGGATCTCTCTTGCATGGGAAGCAATCTGAATGCCTCAGGGGATTTTAAAGAGACTTCATTATATAGGCATGATTGATTAAATCTATGGCCACTGGTGATTAACTCAACCTCCAGCCTGGGGTGGGGGTGGGAGTGGGGTGAGTGGTTCTGAAAGTTCCAACCCTCTAGGCCAGGGGTCCCAAACTCATTTTTCACCAGGAGCCACATCAGCCTCATGGTTGCCTTCAAAGGACCGAATGTAATTTTAGGACTGTATGAATGTAACTACTCCTTAACAGTTAAGTGAGAGCTCTGTGCTGGGAAAGAGAACAGAGACCAAATATCTATTTATTCTAAATCACAACATCACAGGCGGTATTGAAAAACTTTTTGTCAAGAGTCTGAAATGATCAGTTTTCCCAATTTATAAAGCTTCTCTTGAGGCAACTGCGAGGATGCAGAGCCCAGCAAGCCCATTAGAAGTCAGTACCACTGACGAAGTTACAGTTTCTGAGCTCCAAGCCCACCCTCCTATTCCCCACTTTGTGATGCTGATCCGGCAAACGACATTTCTGCTCTGCCAGATGGATGGTTCTATGTCTCGGTTTGCCCAGGACTTTCCCAGTCTCAGCGTTGAAAGTTCTGCCTCCTGGAAACCTCTTCCCAGCACCTCCGCACACCTTCCACGGAAGGGACTTGCCAGCTGTTAGTTAGCGTTACCCGGCAACACTTCACTCCTCCCGCGGCAGCCACAACAGTTCCTTCCTGGAGTTTGTCGTTTTCCAATATTTGCAAAGCCAGTTTCATCAGAAATGCCAGCACCAGGCAGCTGGTGCAGTCTTTGTTCCCCGGGTTCCAGGAGCGCCGTGTAGCTGCTTCTTGCACTTGGTCCTCCCGCGCCTTAGAGCTGTGGGTTTCAGTGTGACCCATAGACCAGCAGCCTCAGCCTCAGCCTCAGCCTCAGCCTCCGCCTCCGCCAGGAACTTGGTAGAGACGCAAAACTCCAGGTCCCCTCCCAGACTAATCAGAGACTCTAGTGTCAGGCTCAGCAGTCTGTATCTTAATAAGTCCTCCAGGCAATTTGTTCAAGTTTAAGGGCTGCTGCCTCAGAGTTCTCTTTTATCCTTTCAGTTATCTAGATAACATCTTTATAGCAAGATGGTAACTGGTGTGGCTTCTGTCTCCACTGGACACTGGCTGATCCCGAGCAGTCTTCAAACCAGAGCAGTGGGGTGGGGTGGAGAGGAGATGACCCGAGACTTTGAAAAGGCCTTGATTACTGTTTGTGGGGAGGGGGAGTCTAGGACAGCTCTCAGTCTCCTGGCCTGGGTTCCAGGAAGGCCGTGGTGGCCATTCACAAAATATCAGCACTGTAGGAGGAGGTGCAAAGGTTGGGATTATGGACATGTTGGGTTTGCCCTTGGGTTCGATTAGCTTCCAGCTGAGACACTCAGGTGCAGACAGGCCATAAGCACTAGGCTGCAGGGTGTTGGGCTCAGGGGAGAGGTCTGAATAGACATCGAGATTTGGAAATAACCAGTGTCTAGGTGGCTGTTGAAGCCAGGGGCCTGGGCAAGTCTCCCCAAGGAGACAGGCAGCATGAGAAGGAGATCGCCCAGCCAGGTGTCAGGCATAGACACCAGGACAGACACTGAGAAGGGATAGGCAGGGTCGGGCAGGAGAACTGGAGGACTGAGGAGTGGTAGAAAGTGAGGGATGGCGGAGGTTCAAGAAGGCAGGTGGAATGTTGCAGAGAAGCCAAGGCACCCAAGGAGCCCTATTAACCAGGTTCTTCCCCCCTGTATTCTGATGTGTTGACATCGGGGTTCTTGCTGGCTCCAGAGGGACCATCTCTGCCAGGACTACCCGGTCCCTAAAGACAGGAAATGACTCACCAGTGAGCATGATTTTCAAACACAAACCAACCAGTCTAGAGCCCACACACCACCACCTCCTATATCAGGCTTTCACCCCCTGGGCCACTATCCATCTGCCCTAATCACCCAGGGCCAGGCCCCAGACAACTAGGGAAAACCCTGACCCTCCCTATTGCACAAAAGGTAGCACACTCTGCACCCGCCGCCGGCACCTCACCTTTTTCTTTTGTTTTAACACAAGTATGCATGTATATTAGGCCCTTGAATAACTTCGTTTTGTTCAATGTCATTTTGTTATAACGTTGAGAACTTAACTCTTGTTTCTACTAGCCCCTGCTAAACTTGGTTCCATTATAAGTTGCTTTGCTTAGTCACAGAACCTACTGATGATGTGGAGTGAGAACTTATCTCAGAGGTCACCGCACACACATCTTATGTATACATTGTATAATCCTAATATACCACATTTCTTTTCACAGCTATGTGGTGTTCCATTTTTATGGATGTGCAGAGTTGATTTAACCAGCACTCTATTATTTCAGGGCCACATCAATAGTTTTCCAGTCCTCCTCCTCCTCCTCCTCCTTCTTCTTTGCTATTACAAATAGTGTTGCAACAAAAGGGCACACTCATGTGCTCATGTGACTTTTTTTTTTTTTTCCATCTGCAGGTCTTTCCAATAGATTCCTAGATGAGGATCTAGGATCAAAGGGTACATTTGCTGGATATTGCCTGGTTCTCCTTCACGCTGTTTTACCTGGTTTGCATTTCAGCGGCAAGATGTGAGAATCCCTCCTTCCCCTCAGCCCTGCCAGGGGAGTGTCCTCACACAGTTGGAGTTTTGCTAATCAGATAGGTGAGAAAAAAGGTCTCAGTATAGTTTTAATAGTTTAAATTATGAACGAGGCTGAGCATATCTTTTTATACATGTGGGGACATTTGTATTTCTATTTATGTGAACTCTGTCCACCTGTCTTCCCCACTTTCAAGAGGTTTCTTGGTCTTTTTCCTTCAATTTTTAGATGATTTTTATAAGTTAGGGATACTAATTCTTTGTGACATAAGTTGTACATATTTTTCTTCTGAAAAATTTAAAAAAGATTTTATTTTTTAATTTATAGAGAATGGGTGAGGGAGAAAGAGGGGAGAGAAACATGAATTAGCTAGCCTGCAGCCCAGGGACCTGGCCCACAACGCAGGCATGTGCCCTGACCAGGAATCGAACCAGTGACCATTCGGTTTACAGGTCAGTGTTCAATTCACAGAGCCACACCAACCAGGGTACCTGAAGCTTTTAGTTTGTGTCTAATAGATTTATTTTTTGGAACAGCACAAGGTTTATATTTTCATTTGGCCATTTAACAAAAATTCTCTTTTATTGCTTCTGGATTTTGATAAATCATTTGGAAAGTTTACCCTATTGCAGGTCATTAGGGGACTCAACAGAGTTTCCTTAGTTTCCTTTTATTGTTTGTGAGGTTGTGTTTTTCACTTAGATCTTTGATACACTTGGAATTTAATCTGGTATGCAGCGTGAGAAGTGGATTCGAGCTTTCGTTTTGGTTATCTAGTTGCTCCAATCCTATATTAAAGACTTCTCTAAAGTTCTTTCCTAAATTAAAACTATTATACGATCACATAATGCATTTCTGTAAGCAGTTGTTTCTATTTCTGGATTTTCTAATCCTTCCTTTGATCTTTGTGCTTATTTGTGCACCAATAATATTATTTTATATTGTTTTTATATCTGGCAGAGCTACTCCCTCACTTCTCCTCCTCCTTTTTTGCCTTTGTTCTTCCAAATGAACCTTAGAATCAAGTTGTCAAACTAGAACAAGAAACCCGATGACATTTTTATTAGGACTAGCATACATTTACAAGCAAACTCAGAGACAATGAACTGACCTCTCTATAACGCTGGCAACGTCTAGGTTTCCATCCTTGGAATCCAAGCGCCATCTGGTGGCCACTATGCACAACAGCAGATTTTCTCTAAAAAGGCCGCTCAAAGCAATAGTGTGTTATTGTGAACAGTTCCTCTGTATTCTTGTCTCTCACGACCTTGACACTTCTGAAGAGTACTGACCAGCTGTTTTATAGAATGTCCCTTAATATGGATTTGCCTGATGTTTTAGTGGTTGAAATACATGACGTTATGCACTTTTTCCCAAGAGTACCACGGAATGCATCATATCAGGGGTTTCATGATGTCCATGTGTCCCATGTGTCTCATTACTGGTGAAGTTGACTTTGACCACTTGGTTATAGCACTGTAGCTGCACTCCCACACTGTAAAGTTATTGTCTTTCCCCTTGTAATTAGTAAGTACCTTAGGGGAATACTCCAAGACTATCAACTCTTGTTTCTCCTCAGACTTTCATCCAGTAATTTTAAAGATTTTATTTATTTATTTTTAGAGACAGGGGAGGGAGGGAGAAGGAAAGGGAGAGAAACACCAACTTGTTGCCTCTTGCACACCCCCAAGTGGGGCCCTGGTCCGCAACCCAGGCATGTGCTCTGAAGGGAATCGAACCAGTGACCTTTTGATTAGAAAGGCTGACGCTCAATCCACTGAGCCACACCAGCCAGGGCTGCCCGCTAACTTTAACATCCAATGGTAGATCTTGTCTGTAACAGCTGTTCCTGGGCATTTGCTTCATAGTGATTTTTCATGTCCCTGTTTCCTTCCACATTTATTCATTAGAATTCTGCTGAAACCCAGAGCTGTCTCTCTTCCCCATTTGCTTACTTATTTGATCACTTATGTAGATCAGTATGGAAATGTGGGTATTTGTTCCCTTCTATGGATTAAAACGATATCGAGAAACTTTTTAATTTTTGACATTCTGATGGATGTGAAATGGCATGCTTCTGTGGTTTTAACTAGATTGTTTGCAAACACTGAATACGATTCATGTTGGATGTTTTTGGCCTTTCCTGTTGTGGCCGGTCTGAAATGCTTATGGCAGCTATTTTTCATTCTCCTCTTGTCTCTCAGGGCCAGGATGCCAGGCCCAGGGCAGAGATCTGAGTCTGTGCCTTAGGAAGTAGGACTGAAATACGGTGGGTCCTGTATGAACATTAAACAGGCTTTATGCACCTTCTAGATGCTGAAAGCTCCTGCTGCAATTTGGCTTCCCTAGAAGTGGACAGACACTGAGATGCAGTTGGAAATGCAGAATGTTTATTAGGGATTGACACCTGTGCAAGGCAGAGGGAGGAACCAGGGCTGGGCGGATGGAGAATTTGAACTGTGATGCAGGGACCACATTGGCCTTGGTTGACCCCAAGAAGAGCCCCGGAGCATGGAGAGCCCATTCGGGCTGTCCCCTGTGGCTCGGATCCCTGGGCTTCCCACCCAGCCTGCATCCGCTACTGATGTGGCCATCGCAGGACCGGCCCGGATTTCTGCAACTGAGGCAGACAGCACTCCCAGCAAATGGAGTGGCAAGTCCTGCCACTCCATCTCCAGTGCCGAACTCCTCCCTGAGTTCTAGACTCATCTATCCAACACCTGCACGTGGATGTCTAGAGGAGTCTCAAACTGCTTGTGTCCAAAGCCAAGCTCTTGATCTTCCTCCCAAACCTGTTCATCCTGCAGGCTTCCTGTCTTGGTTAAGAGCAACTCCATCGGTCCTGTTGCCGAGGCCAGATTCTTTGGAATCACCTTCAATGGACGCCCCTCTTGCTTCCTTACATCACATCTGATCTGTCCACAAGCCCCGTTGACTTGATTTGGGAAATACCCCAGAGGTGAATATCCTGGACCAAGATACACATCACCTCTTCCCCGAGTTTTTGCAGTTGCTCTTAACCGGGCCTCCACCCCTGCCCTGCTAAGTTTGCTGCTGTTGAAGGGCCAACCAGATCACACCCCTTCTCTGCTATCACCATTGGTGGCTTCACTAACAGTGATCCCAAACCCCCTTCGGTGGCCTGTGGGGCCTGGCAAGGTACCCCCCTCCCCATGAACTCTGACTCCATCCGTTCTCCCCTCCTTGCTTGCTCTACTCCGTCTGAATTGTCTTCCCCTCGGATCCCCATGGCTCCCTCTCTTCCACCCCTCAGGCCTCTGCTCAAAGGTGCCTTCTCAGTGGGGGTGTCCCTGACAACCTTTTCAAACTCGCAACTCCTGCCTTAGCACTCTGTGTCTTCTTGGCATGCATTTCTCCATCGCCTTTGTCACCACCCGATGTACTTTACTCACTCCTTTTGTCCGTCGTCTGTCTCCTGACCAGAATGTGCGAGAAGCACAGGGCAGGGCGTTTTATCCCTTTTGTTCTTGCTGCGTCTTCCGTGTTGGAGAAGTACCTGGCACACAGTAAGTGCCTCATCAATATTTTTAAATGAATGCAAGAATGAATTTTGTGTAGCACTTACTTCTACAGGAGAGTGAATTTGTTCTTTCTTTAATTTAATTTCCACTCTTGCTAGATAAATGTATTCTCAGGAGTCACTAAAACAGTAGGAGATGCAAAGTCCCCCGTCATGTGGGTGATGGACATTTCCCATCGTCTGCCCAGGAAACAAATATCCCTTCTGTTTTTTTGAAAACAACCTCGCATTGTGGGTCTGACAGGAGAGGCAGATTGGCACCTGCTACTGTTGGCACCTGAAGAGACTGTTAGTTTCTTGTTGCTGCCATAACAAGTTGCCACACACTTGGGCTTAAACAACACACATTTATTATTTTGTAGTTCTCAAGGCCAGAAGTCTGACATGGGTCTCACTGGGCTAAAATCAAGGTGTCAGCAGGACCGATTTCTTCTGGAGGCTCTGGTGGAGAATCCGTTTCCCCAGCTTTTCCGGCTTCTAGAGGCTGCCCGCATTCCTTTGGCTCGTGGCTCCTTCCTCTGCCTTCAAAGCTAGATGCACAGCATCTTCTTCCTCTGACCTCTGCTTCCACCCTCACGTCTTCCGTCTCCAACTCTGATGCTCCTGCCTCCCTGTTATGGGGACCTTTGTGATCCCATTGGGACACCAGGATAATCCAGATCAATCTCCCCACCCCCAGATCCTTAACATCTGCACATCTGCAGCGTCCCTCTTGCCACGTAAGGGGATATATTACCAGGTTCTGGGAATTAGGACAGGGACACCTTTGGGGGCCATTGTCCAGCCTGCCTGCTGATGGTGAACTTCTTGGCAAACATCACACCTTCTTGTGCTTCCCTCATGCCTTCCAAGACACAACATCATGTGGTCAGGTGTGAACTGGGGAACTCACCCCCTGGCTTGACATTTGCTAGGTGTGCCAAGTATTACGGAGTCAGGTGTTTCTCTGTGACTCAGTTTCTTCTGCTGTGAGGCAGGTTGACAACAGTGCCCATCCCCTAGGGTTGCTGTGAAGGTGAAATGAATTGTTACAGGCAGATGCCGAGGACTCGTATAGCATATGCTACGTGCTCAGCAAAATCCTGCAAGGTTTGTGTTTCCAGGAATGTCTGGTGCAGTCACGGAGAGAACTTAAGCATCTACTTCATAAGCTGAGTACCTGCATTGTCACAATTCAGTGGTGCAGGCACAGGGCAGGAGAGACTAGCAATGAGCAGTAAGTGGAACTTGCTCCGAAAGGGCATACATCAGAGCCTGTCAGATAAAATATGAGGCAATGACAAAGAGCAGGGATTTGGCATCAAATAGGTTTAGTATTCTTTTTGAGCTGTAAAAAGTTTGAGTATCGTTGGTATACAATTTTATATTGGTCATATTAGTTTCATGTGTGTGATATAATGATTCAGCATTTTTATACCTTACAATGTGATCACCCCACTAATTCCAGTCATCATCTGTCACCATGCAAACTGTCACAATATTGTTGACTATTTTCCCCTTTACCTTTTCACCCAGCCCCTGACCCCTTTCTTCTGGTAATCAAAGAAAGACATTGCATAATTTTAAAGGTATCAATCCAACAAGAAGATACAGCAGTTGCAAATATCAGTGCACCCAACATAGGAGCACCTGAGTATAAAAAGCAAATGTTAGTGGACATAAAGGCAGAAATTAACTCTAGTACTATAATAGTTGGGGGCTTCAATACTCACAGAAACAATCAATTTTGCCCTGGCTGGTGTGGCTCAGTTGGTTGGGTATTTCCTGCAGATGGAAAGATCATGGGTTTGATTCCCAGTCAGGGCACCTGCCTGGGTTGTGCTTGAACCTCTGGTAGGGCTGAGTGTGAGAGGCAGCTGACTGATGTTTCCCACATCCATGCTTCTCTCCCTCTCTTTCTCCCTCCCTTCCCCTCTCTCTAGAATCAATTAAAAAAAAACACTTTAACAAAAAGATACAGTAAGTTTTGAAAGTCAGCTCTACTCGATGCAATCTTGAGTGAGTTACTTCATCTCTCTGACCCTCAGTTTCTATAGCTGTAAAATGAGGCTAACTCAGAATTCACCTGCTTAGAACTGGGCTAAAGATGAAATCCAGACTTCCGGCCAAGATGGAGGCATAGGTGGACGCACTGTGTCTCCTCACACAACCAAGATAGGGACAACAATGATATAGAAACAAGATAACAACCAGAACTGACAGAAAATTGAAGTGTATGGAAGTTGCACAACCAAGGATTTAAAAATAGACACTTTCATTCAGACTGGTAGGAGAGGCGAAGTCGGGCCGGGCGAGGGAAGCGGAGCGGAGAGCTGAGCACCCGGGGCGGCGCGCAAGTCCGCAGCAGGCAGACCCTGGGTGCACAAGCAGCGGTGGCTGGTGGGCCCCGGCCAGGCGGTGGCGACCGGCAGACCCAGCTAGGCAGCCATTGTGAAGCAAGGCAATGCGCGCAACTCAGGGTCCCAGCACCGGGAAATAGAGCTTTGGGTCACTGACTGAGAAGGCAGGTCCCACAGGGTGCACAGGCCCACCTACACTGGAATTGGTGCCAGAGGGGCTCGGTTGGCTTGCGGAAAGTGGCAGAAGGGTCTGGGGTCCTACAGAAAGTAGAGCAAGCGCCATTGTTCCTTCTCGGACCCCGCCCCCACATACAACGTCACAACCCTGCGACTGGGGTGCCCCACCCAGGTGAACTCCTAAGGCCCCACCCCTCACTACAGGAG
>CM052550.1:34674146-34712473 GCA_028533065.1 Trachops cirrhosus
CCCCCCCCCCCCCGCACCGCCAAACACAGCTGTGAGCTCATCTCCTCTCCCAGTCTTCCCCACTCCTTCCTCTCTCACTGCACTGGCCTCCTGGCTCATCCTCTCCCACCAGGCACGTTTCTACCTCAGGGCCTGAAATGTTTCTCAAATCCCCCTCCCTTCAAGGTGCTTACTCAGATATTACCCTCTCCATGAGACGTGTCATCCCGAGCACTTCCTGTCCCACTCTCTGTACTTACTCTCTCCTTAGTCCTTAACTGCCTGTTGTCTCCCTCCCGATTGGAATGTAAACCCCAGGAGGGCAGGGCTTGTCTGCCAGTTTTTCATCGCTGTATCCCCAGTGCCTAGAACAGGGCTGGGCAAATAGTATTCAGTAAATATTTGAATGAATGAGTGAAAGGCTGGTTTTGTAATTTAGATATAGCGGTCTCAAAGAATGTCTCTGAGGTGATATTGGAGCTGAAACTTGAAAGAGAAGGAGCCAGGAAAGCAAAGACAGGGGAGTATATCCCAAGTGATGGGAACAGGCTGACTGAGCAAAGGCCCTGGGGCAGGAAAGAGCTTGCTATTTTCAGACACTGAGAGGTCAGTGAGGCTGGCGAAGTGAGCAGAGTGTGAGATGCTGGACCAGTGGCTTCCTGTTGCACTTGCAGTAAAACCAAACTCCTTGCCACAAGGTCCCTTTAGCCCACTGTTACCCCTCTAACCTCATTTCCTTCCTCTCCACCCCCCCTCACTTGAGACACCTTGTCCTCTTCATCGTCCCTAAGCACATACGACACCTGTCTGGCTCAGGGTCTTTGCACTTGCTGTCCCTTTCCACCAGCACGTGGTGGGAACCTGAGTACATCCTCTGAGTACCGCTACTCAAGATCCTAACTCCAAAGAGAATGACTCATGGTGGAGACCTGACAGACACCACCTCAGCCAAGGGATCAGTCACCACTGCCAAGGGGATGTTTGGGATCCTCCTGGTTAAGTTGAACTGAGGGCACATCATTTCTGGGAATTTCTGCCAAAAATAGCTTGACTATAGCCATGAGGAAACATCAGACAATACCTGAGGGGTATTCTGCAAAGTAACTGCCCCATAAGCTTCAAACCTGACAACTCAGCAGTGTTAGCCTGGGCTGAATGGCTAGCCAGGAAGTTTTTTCTTTTGTACACAAGGACGCTGGTGTGACCATTATAAAATATGACTGTCTGGGAAGAGCAGACGATCTGATTGTTTCAGTGTTAACTTCCTGACCTTGATCACTGGACTGTGGTCCAGTAAGAGATTGTTCTCATTATAGCACTGACAGATAAATATGGAAAGTCAACGTAAAACATCACCAGGAACGTGCCTGAAGGGAAGACAAGAATTATTTGTGCTTTTTAAAATGAAAATTGTAGATCTATGAAAAGTGGCAGAGATAGTACAGAGTGCTCATGTACCACCCACCCAATTCCCCCCACTAGCATCTTACACACTAGTGTGGTAAGATGATTTGTCAATGAGCCAAAAGAAATACATCATTCTACTCTGTGCTTTATCCAGATTTCCTTTTTACCTGATACCCTTCTTTAACCCAGGACCCCACTCAGGGCACACTCAGCCTTCTCATCTCCTAAGGATCTTCCTGGCTGTAATGGTTTCTCAGGCTTTTCTAGTTTTGAGCAACCTTGACAGCTTTGAGAATTCAAGGTCCGGTATTCCGCAGAACATCCTTCAGCTGGGGTTTGCCTGATGTCTGAGTTCTTTCTTTGAATGGGAGGACATTCTGGGGAGGAAGGCCACAGAGATCAAGTGCCATTGTAACTGCATTGAATCAGACACGTACTGCAGTTGAGACTTGCACTGCTGACCGTGCAACCTTGAAGCAGCTGGAAAGCACGACAGCGATGTCCACGAGGCGTTCCCTGAAGCAGTGGCTAAAAGAGGATCTTTTTTAGCAGTGAGCATGCACACCTTCTGAAAGCACGCACGATGGCAGGAGTGTGGGTAAGACATGGCAGCAGAGCACCCAGGCGCTTGGCATAACTACGTGGGAGGGAAGAGCTGTGCGAAAAAAGGAGGGACCGGCCTTCTCACGATGCCACGTCCATTTGCAGAGCGGTAACATGAGCGCCAAAATCAGCGCCCTCAGCCTGGGAGATGGGTGATTTTTACTTTCTTGTGCATGTTTTTGCTTGCATTACTCTTTACACACACACCCCTTGTGACATTTTCCACGTTCACATGACAAATAACAGATTACTCAAAAATTTTTAATTGTTAAATTTATTAAAACTCTTGCTCCTATAACTCTGTTTGGGAAAAGGTCAACAAAAATAAGAATCACCACTACAACTACAGACATGACGTTCGACAGGGAAGCAGGTGGATCACCTGCAGGAGCCCATCAGGAATGCAGGCCGCGGCCGGGGCAGACCCAGTGAGACCAGGCAGTGACTGTGTGAAGAGACTTTCTCTAGCACCAGTCACCTCGGGCTGAGACTAGAGGTGAGAGTAAAAGGCTTTCCTTTATAGGCTTCTCTGCTGTTTTTCTGATTATAACCAGAACCTTCTTTTGTAATTAAAAAATAATAATGTCCATATGAAGTTAGGGAAAAAATCAGAAGAATTCCTTAAGTCTTGGCCGCAGGTAACACAGGTATTTACAAACTGAATTCAACTTTTCTGCTACCATCACTGAAAATCTCAAAAACTCCATGCCTCAACTTCTGGCAAAATCAGGTATGAAATGCACTCGTGTGCAGCAGCAGCCCCGGTCCCGAGGTCTGGGAGGAGTGATTCAAGCATGGGAACAGCCTGCCAGAGGACTCCCAGACCTGTGAGGGCTGTGACCCAACCTGAGGTGTTCCCAGCTGACAGCCACAAATCCCAGTGATACACCAAGGAATCTGTATGGGTATGGGGGCACCCCCCAGCTTAGCATAAATGGGGGAGAAGGGGTTGAGCAGGCAACACCTGCTCTAGGGCTCAAGCACCATGGAAAATGAATGCGCTTACCCTCACACACCCACCTTGTTCAGAGCCACCCAACCCCGCCACCCCTGACCCTCCACCCTACCTCTTTTTTACCTAAGCAGCTTCTGAGGGCCCGGGATGGTCTCTGTCCTCTGTACCCCTACCCCAGGCCCGGGGAGTTTCCCAAACTCTTCAGCAGCTTCCACCCCCAGGCACCCCCCTTCTCTAGCCTGAGCTTGACAACACTTCCACTTAAGAAGACTTCTCGGCCTCAACAACTTGAAAGGCCCTACCTAACGGAGCAACGGACGGTACCGGCGGCAGGTACCTGTACCTGGGGCTGGACTCCATAAGCAAGGAAAGGCCCTGGGTGGTGGGCCTCATCTGAAACGAGTCTTTATTGCTTGTACCGTACAAATATGAGGAACAGGGAAGGGGTGGTGGGGAAGAGAACTATCAGATAAATGACATACACACACAAAAAGGAAGAAACCTCCCACCCTCCCCAAACCAACCCCACCCCAGCCCACCCCACCCCAGATGTCTCTCTGTGAACTACCTACGAGAGGGGGGTGGGGCTATCAAGACCACAAAAACTACATTCCAAATACCCAGAGATGTTGGTGGGAAGGGCAAGGGGAACAGGGCAGCAAGTGGACCTCAGGTGTGGCTCCCTGGCTAGGTCAGCACCCCTCCCCCAGGGATGAAAGGCTAGGGTCAGGGCCAGGGGCCCAAGCCCCCACACACCACACACACGAGGCCTGAACATGCCCCCCCACACACATACCCAACACACGTACGTACACACACACACCCTGGGCGCATCTGTGTGAAACACACAAGGACTCCCACACACAGTCCAAGGCACACACGCACTCAAGTGCCCACAGCACTGACACACTCACCTTAAGGCTGCAGAACATGGGGCTGGGAAAGGGGAGGGGGAGGTGGCCTGAAGCCTCTCTTCACAGAGGTCCCCACCCCAGTATGTACCAGACACCCATCCGCACCCCCTCCCCAACACAAGTCCTTGGGGCCCAACACTGTCTCGGTGCAAGATGTGTAACAGCCGAGGCCAGGGCCCCTCGGCCCTGGGCAGAGAGAAGGGGCGATCCCAGCCCCCATCCTGGGAGGGACCAGGGCCAGGCCTAGGGCCCAGTGCCCAGCAGGTGGTATGGCCAGCTGGAAGGAAGCCCTGGTAAGGCACCAGGCTGGGGGGCAGGGAGGCTAGCCCCCAAAATATTCCTCCTGCCTCGTCCACAGGGTCAGGAGAGCAGCATGGGGCACAGGGAGGCAGTGCCCATCCCTTGGCCGCTCCAGGTTCCCCACCAGGTAACTGACCTCAGCCTCATGAGGGGGCGCTGGACCTCTGCTCCCATAGCTCCCAAACGCCCCGCTTAGCCCTGGACATTATTGCTTTTCTGCCCCTGTATGAGGAAGGGGCTGGACTGTCCCCTTGCCAGGCCACTTGGAGTCTGATGATAGGCATGGAAGGAACCCCAGGTGCTGTCCACTCTCTAGGGGCGGCACAGTGCAGAGGCAGGCAGCTGTGGGCACCTGGCTAGAAATTCAGGCAGGCCCCCAACTCCACCTTTGCTCTCTACTGGGGTTTGTTGGTTAAAAACCAAAATCTTCCCAAATGCCCAAAAGCCTGGTCCTGGGGCAGGCCAGGGAGTCTCCTGGCCTGATCTGGGCACGAAGGCGAGAGCAGGCCAGGACTCTGGAGGCAGGGCCGCTGGGTCCGCTGAGGGGAGTTTGGCAGAGGACTGAAGAAAAAAACTGGAAATGGGGTTGCAGGGACGAGGGAAGGAGATGCAAACAAAAAAGGCAAAATAAACAGTTTAAAAAAAAAAAAGGACAAAGTCCCCCCGGGCGGTGATGGCAGCCATGAGTGTCCCGTGGTAGTGGCAGCGGGTGCGTGGGCATCGCTGCTCACTCTCGGATGCTGGCCGAGTAGGAGAACTGAGGGAAGTGAGTCCGCTGGTCCAGGTCGAGCGAGCCCAAGCTGTCATCTGCAAGGGCCAGTGGAGGTGGATTGGGGAGAGCAGGACTGCAGAGGGCCGGGCACCCTGCCCAGAGTCCCGGGGTGGGGGTGGGGGTAGCAAAGGGGACTCAGATCCCTCTGGCCCTGTTCCTGCCCTCCCTGGCCACCACTCCTACCCCCAACCATCTTTCCTCCACATGTAGTCAAGGGTCTTTCTAAAGACCCGTGGGACAGGGACCCTATCCCTCCTGTGCAAAGAACCCTCCCCTGGTTCCCCACACAACATCTCCCCACTCCTCCTTCCTGCCCTCTCCCCTCCCCATGCACCCTGGCCTCTGCAATGCTCCCTTTTCTAGGTGTCCACATGCCATTCCTTTTGCCAGCACTGAGTCTCAGCTGCCATGTCTCCATGTCCCCCACTCCAGGAAGCTCTCCTGACCTGCAGGCCCAGTCAGGCATTTCCTCTGGGATTCCCCAGTGCCTGTCGTATACCTAGCCCTGACCACTCCGGGCTGTCCCACCTGGACTGGGAGCTCCCTGAGGGTAGGGCCCAGGATTGCCTCCATCACTGCAATCTCCAGCACAGCCCAGCACTGGCGGGTGAGGATAAGACTCGAGCAGCTACAGAGTCAATGAACTAACCCAGCTCCAGAGACCCAGGCGGGTGGGGACTGCAACCACGGATCTGTCGCCTCAGCACTGGCAACTCCCCAAGAGTCTCCTGCCCAAACTTCTGTCTGCGGCACTGGACTATGCTACACCAAAAGGCTTTTGGTGACCATCACTGGGTCCAGAGATGACTAACAGCAAAAACCCTGCGAGTTTAATTGGGTCAGGGGCAGACCCCCTCCATGCCCGCCAGGCCCATGGGGTTCAGGGCCTCAGACACTCACAGCGGTCCGGGGGTGTGATGGTGATGGACTGGGCAGTGAACTCGTCATCGAAGTACCTTGTGTCAACCTCAGACGTGACCTGGGGTTTGAAGGGCGGCGGGAGCTGTGGAGGACAGGAACCCAGGCTCAGGACCCTGAGAACAGGAGGCTTTGGCCAAGGTCACCCACCAGGGGCCAGGCTCCTCCTGGGAGCAGGTGGGTGGTGGCACTCACCTTTTTCTGTACCACGTCCTGCCAATTGATGCTGAGGAAGAACCTGTGCTCCATGACCTCCTTGGCATCACTGGGCCCCCCGCCGAGCCTGGGCAGAGATGGCTGTGAGCACCTACCTCCCGGGGCAGCCAGTTTGGGAGACACTCTCAGTGCAGGCCTGGGTCTGTGACGTGCACGCCCTGAACAACCTTTAGTACCCTGTCCTGGCCACAGACCAACACCTCACAGAGAAGAGTGAGGTAGGATGGAGCTCAGCACCCAGGGTCAGGGCCGGGAGCAAGCAACCTGGCCCCCAGCCCACAACGTGGACTGAGAAGGCGGACGGCGACCTCATATTCTGGCTCTGCCACAGATGACTGTGCCACGCCAGGCCAGGACAGGGCTACCCTGGTCCTCAGTGTCCCTGTTAAGCAAGGTAGTATGGGCAGAGAACTAAGGCCAGGCCTGGCCCCCAGGAAGTGCTCCCTAAGTGCCAGCTGTGGGCACTAGCAGAGGCTGCGTGGGGACTGTACACTACATCCACTGGCAGGGGTGCCTGTGGACACTGCTCCTCCGGGCCGCAGGGACAGTGGCAACAGGCAGGGCAGGTGCCGGCCCTCACCTCTGCTTGGGGTCCTTCTTAAGCAGCCCAGCAAGCAGGGACTTGGCCTCGGGGCTGAGCGTGCGCGGGAAGCGGATCTCCTCCATGAGGATGAGCTCGAAGAGGCGCTCGTGGTCCTGGTTGTAGAAGGGCAGGCGGCCGCACATCATCTCGTACATGACCACGCCCAGTCCCCACCAGTCCACGGCCCGGCCGTAGTCGTTGTCCTCCAGCACCTGGCGGGGAGGGGCAATGAGGGGCCAGGCCCACACCCCGGGGCCCAGGCTGACAGGCTTCAGGGGGACGAGGCCCCACATGGGGCTAGGGAGGACGATCTAAGGAACTGGAGCCTGGTCCTCAGAGTCTGGGCTGGGGAAACACACAGTCCCAGGGCCCTGCCTCCCTCGGCGTCACAGCCCCAGACACCTCAGGCGCCAGATACTCGGGGGTCCCACAGAAGGTTTTCATGGTGGCCCCGTCACTGATGCCCTCTTTGCACAGGCCAAAGTCAGTGATCTTGATGTGGCCATCTTTGTCCAGCATGAGGTTTTCCAGCTGTAGGAAAAGTCAGTATATCAGGGACCTGCCCTCCTAGGCCTTCCTGCTACCCCATATGGCAGCCAGCCCTGTCCTGCAGGGGCCTAAGGCCTGCAATGGCAGCTGTCAGACCAGGGGCTCCAGTCTGAGCCACGGGGCAAACCGCAGCACACACTGAAGCTCTCACTCTCTGAGGCTGCACACCTCCCCAGGCCCCGGACGCCCCTGAGGAAGCTGGGAAAAAGGCAGGACAGAGAGAGACAGCACCCGGTCCTGCCCCAGCCTGCCTCCCACTGTGGACTGCAGTTTTCAATTTCAGACGTGAGGGCTATTATCTTTCTTTCTCTTACTTTTTCCTACACTTCACACCAATGGGCTGTTTAGGGAGCCTCTGTATAACCTCCCCCAGGTCAAGACAGAACATTTCCAGGCCCTTAGATCCCCCATGTGCCCTTTCCCTGTTAGTAACTACCTCCCTGCTCTGGACAGAGAAGTAACTTTACTTTCTTGCTCTTTTTTGCAGTCCCCCAACCACACACACACACCTGTAAATACTACAGGTTTGTCCTGCCTGTGGCTTTTCACCTCAACATCAGCCTATGAGATGCATCCATGCTGCTGCATGTGCCTGGAGTCTGTTCTCTTTAACGGCTGTGCAGAGTCCCAGTGTGTGAACACACCACATGGGTTTTATCTACTCTCTGACAGCAGATACTTGTCACTCCCAGTCTGGGGTTAGTGTGGACAGTGCTGCTAGGAGGGTGTGTCCACATTCCCAGGTGCACACAGGTACCTGTTCCTGGGGTGCACATGCCCAGGGCACAGAGGCTGGCTTGCTGTGTACGCACATGGCCAGTGCTGGTGGATTCTGCAAAATGTCTTCTAAAGGGCCTGTGCCAATTGCACCCTGTGGCAGCACAGGAGTGCTCGCTCACTAGAGGCTTGGAAGGGACCTCACACAGGGCAGCTTGCTGAGGAACACCACCTGGGGCCGGAGCAGGAGGGTTGGAGCCCCAGAGGAAGCTGGGCACAGGCACATGAACAAACCCTCCCCGGAGGGGGCAGCTCGGCTCCCTGGTGTGCATCCTGCGTGTTTGCCATGGGCCAGCCTGGGCCCTTGCCAGGAGGCGACAACACACTCACCTTGATGTCTCGGTACACCACGTCCCTCGAGTGCAGGTACTCCAGGGCTGAGACGATCTCTGCGCCATAAAAGCGGGCCCTCTCCTCCGTGAAGACACGCTCCCGGGACAGGTGGAAAAACAGCTGCCAACAGAGGGAAGGAGGGGACATCAGACTCCTGGCCCAGAGGAGGGAAGACAGACCCTGCCTGGCGGCCTAGTGACAACGTCACACCTACCCCATGAACCAGCAAGTGACAGCTAGAAGGACCAACTGAGAAGAGTTCCCATGAAGGAGACTGACGGCAGGCGCCAATGGGGGGAGTGGATGGGGGTGGCAGGAAGGGGGAGTGAATAAGGGAGTGACAGCAGGAAGCAGAGGGGCACAAGTCACGAACAAGTGACAAGAGCTGTGAGACCAAATGGGACAGACGAAGCCCACGATCACAAGCCAGTGAGTTACATCTGCGTGACAGAGGGTGAGGGATGCAGAGCGGGGGACACTGAGCAGCTGACCGCCCCGTGTCAGGAGGACTCGGGGAAAGCAGCGCGCTGGCAGCTCTTGACCTGCACACGCTTTCTTTGCAGGCCATCCGTCGAGAGCACCCTCTGTAGCGCTGCCGTCCAACCACCCTCAGAGCCCTCTCCACACCTCACTGGACCTCAGTTCATGCCCGCCCACCACTCACTAGCTATGTGAACCTGGGTATCTCACCACCCCCGGAACTCAGGAACGAGACACCCAGAAAGCCAGGCGGGAGACAGCATGACTCACCTCCCCACCATTGGCATACTCCATCACGAAGCACAGGCGGTCGTGGGTCTGGAAGGCATACTTCAGCGCCTGTGGGGAAGGAAGCAGCCTGGGCGCTGCTGATTCTGCATGGACGCTCCCCACCCTGGCCTGGCCGTGGGAATCTGGCAGCCAGGGTTCAAACCTCAGCTTCACCTTTTGGGGTGTGTGAGTGGGCTTATGGCTCCCCGGGCTGGGAGCGGGTCACTGCACTGAGCACGCTGTCCTCTGCTTGCCACTAAGCTTCCAGGAAGCACAGCCAGGGGAGAGACTAAGTTCTGAGCAACCAGAACTGCTTTCCGTCTCTTCCTCTTCCTACTGTGTAGTCAAATGCATCCTACGCTTGCAGACATGTGCGCACACACCCGCACACACACGCGCACACGTACATTCGAGGTTTGCTGGTGGGGAGCTAGAGCTGACCCCAAAGACAGCTTGGCCAGCGGTCGCTGACACGGAGAGGTTCTCAACTGCGCTCCAAGGAGCCCCACAGAGGCCTCCTCAGAGCCCTGCGCTGACCCTCTGCTCATAGCAGCTCCACTGCTGTCTCCACGGAGGAAGTGCCTCGTAGGATTTCATCTGAACGAGTGCGCTGGCTTGTTAACAGAATCCCTGGACAGCCGCTGAGCTGAAGAAACAACCCCTAAGCTGTCCTGAGCCGGGACCATGTATCTGATGGCCGCAGCCTGAAGGGGCATCTGCTCAGTCTGCGCTGACAGGCAGCACAATGACACACCTGCTTCTAGGGTTACACCGGTAACATAAAAACAGAAAATAATATTCCCACTTTGACCAGCTGCATTTAATGACAGCAGCCATGCTCTCCTGGGCCATACTGTAATGTAATTTCATTGGTCAGCTGAGGGGCTGACATGAAGCCACTGTTTATGAAGAAGCTATCACCCCTGGGGTCTTGGTTCAGGCCACCTGGGGAGCCCAGCAACACCTGTCCCCAGCCATCTGGCTGACACTAAGTCTGTGCTTCATAGTAGCAGGCTGGACTCATTCCCTGAGCTCTGGCCAAAGTGGCTGGCCTGGAGGACCCCCCCACGGCACACAGGCTGAGGGGAATGCCACTCACAGTGAGGAACGGGTGCCTGGTGTTCTGGAGGACCCGGCTCTCAGTGACCGTGTGGGCGACTTCATCCTGCAAACAGAGGCCGGGGGAAGGGCTAGTGGGTGGCAGCACACCTGCCCCGCAACCTGAGGGATGGGAAACTGGTGAAAGGCAATTCCATTCCTAGCAGATGTGCAGAGAGAGGGAACGGCAGGAACGGCTCCTGACCACCCACAGACCCTAACAAAATGAGGACCCAAGCGAGGACGTTCAGTGGCTCGCTCTCAAAACCACAAGATGGAGAGGTGATGGGGATTTATGACGACGAGATCAGGCTGTCACCTCCAAACCCACAGGCCAACTAGAACATCCCTAAAAGGGAACTAGCAGACATCATAGGCCACTGAGGTGACGCTGCAGGCCATGGGAATCACCACCCATAAACATTCTTGCTGGAGGAAGAAGCTGAATCTAGAACCAGATTCCAAGATATTGAGCAGCAGTTCTGTGTTTGGTCCCCACATGGATGGCATCAGTGTCGCCTGGAAACTCGGAGAAAAGCAGATTCTCGGGCCCTTCCCCAGGCCCACCAGCAGCTCCACAGACCCTCCTACTGAAGCCAGCATGGGCTGGACTTCAGGACCTGAGTGCACTGCTGTCACCTGAGAGGTGCTGACAACCCCAAACCACCTGCAGGCCTGGACACCAGCTCTCCCCCAGGGCAAGCCCGTCCCCTGAAGGCATGTGGTGATAAGGTCTGAAGACATTTCTGATTGTCACAACTCAGGGGAGAAGCAGGGGAAGGTGATACTGCGTCAGCAGGGAAGGCAGGACCTGCTGTACACCCTACAGTGCACACAGCACCCCCCACAGCAGAGAGCCATCTGGCCCGAGCGTCTTCAGTGCAGAAGCCGAGAAGCCCTGCTTTTGACCAATGACACTGGGACTGTTCACTTTGCTGAGAATGATCACAATACCACAACCACAGTCTTTAAAATCTTCACCTGTTAAAGATACCTGTCCAAGTATATATGGGTAAATATACGCCATCTAAAATATGCCTTACAATACTCCAGAAGAAAGGGGGAGAGCAGAACTAACAAAACAAAACTGGCCAAATGTTGATAATTGCTGATGCTGGATGATGCATCACGGGAGTCCATTATATTTATTTTTCTTTTAAAATTTTTGTGTATGTTAGGAATTTTCTATTTTAAAAACTTTAAATTAAAAAAAAAAGAAACAGAATCCCATTTCTGGCCCGGCCTCCTACTGAGACACCCTGAGCTGAGCCCCTACCCTCAGGTCCATTCCAGGCCCCGTCAGACTCTCTCAGCTCCCTCCCCAGATCCCTCCCCAGATCCCTCTCAGATCCTTCCACTGAGATCGCCCACAGGGTCCCGGGGAGGCACAGGACCGAGCACAGGGCTATGGGTGCAGTGGGGAAATGAGATGGTGGCAGTGGAAGGCGCGCCTGTGTCCTGGCCCCACGCACGGTCCCCGCCTCCCCGAGGCCAGCCAAGGGCAGCCTGGGGAGCACCCACCTTGGCAATGATCACCTCCTTCCGCAGGATCTTCATGGCGTAGTAGCGGCCAGTGGCCTTCTCCCGTACCAGGATGACTTTGCCAAAGGTGCCCTTGCCGAGGAGCTTGAGATAGTCAAAGTCATTCATGGTCTGCCAGGGTAGGGGGAGCAGGGCCATCAGCGCAGCTTGGCGCATGGCCCATGGGAGAACATTTCACAAAGAAAAAGAAAATCAAAGGACACTGTTGCCAAAGTGCTCTGGTAGGAGCAGGGAGAGAGGCTCCGGGCAGCGACTGCTGGGTCTGCAGTGGCCTTCAGACCAAGGCTCTCCCGGACATGAGGCCCTGGGTGGGCTCCAATGTGGGGGTGGGTGGATGCTGCCGACCTCACAGGAGGAGCTGGGCAAAGAGGGCCCCGGGACATCCGCACTGAGATCACCCATGCTACGGACAGGCAGGCAGGGCTGGGCACCGCACACTCTCCATGCAAACCAAGGGCGGCGGGACCAACATCGTGGGGGAGTGGTGCTCACAGACTGGCAGTGCTGTCCCCACCCTCAGAGCACTTACCACCTTGGCCCGCGCCTTGCTAACCGACACTTCCATCTCCTCAGCCGCCGAAGAGTCACTAGGGGAGCCACACTTGTAGTCCATGGGGTCCTCACCCAGGCCCCGCTGCTTGAGGCTGTTGGCGACCATCTGGATGGCCTGCATCCACTCCTCCCTGTGTGGGGACAGGTCAGGGGAGCCATGAGACCTGGGCAGGAAGGGCTGAGCCCCACCCCCTCCAAAAACCTTTGGCACTTTGGTAGATCTGTATGCGCTGGGGAGAGCTGACAGGACTAAACTGAAATTGTACAGGCTCTCGGGTGGGAGAGGGCAAGAGTGGAATAAGGACAGAGACCGTCTATGGTCCAGGAGGGGCCACTTGAAGTCAGGCAGCAATTAAATGATCAAAGCAGGGAGACCACCTTTCTTCTCAGCTCCTTGAAAATCAGCTGCCACACTGAGCCTTGAATGAGGGAGACAGGGCTCCTCTGAATTCCTCCAGAATAAACGACAAGCTCAAGTGTACAAGTGTACAAGTTTTCTTTCTTTGCTAAAGAAAACCCAGAGTAAAAGGAAGCATTCATTAGCCAAAGTAGCTGAAGATCTTAAAAGGCAAGAGCCGCAGACATGACCGCCTGGAGGGGGCTGTCTGCTGGGAGGACGGTCAGGGACAGGGGCTCCCAGTGGGGAAGGGGTGTGGAGAAGAAGGTGGCGGGCAGGGAAGCAGGTCCCAGGAAAAGAAGTCCAGTTTAAGAACAATCAACTAGTCTGTCACTCGTGACTTAAAATTCACTGGGGAAGCATTTGCTTCTGATACTTCCAAACTGTCCCGTCTGGAGAGAGAGAAAAATAAGTAAAAGCAACGAGAAACCAAGAAGAAAAAAACATGAGGCTGGATGATACGAACTGCCCATATCCCCATTTTTGGCCCACCCCACAATGTTTTAGGTGGTCTAACAAAATATCTGTTGAACCCCCTATGGATTTTGCTTCTGTCTATAAAACAGCCACATGAACAGTGGAAAAAAAGAAAACATTTGCTAGGAATTAGAAAATTCAGTGAGTGCAAGCAGGCAACCTCCAAAATCACTGCAGTTTAACTAAGCCCCAATGCAGTTTAAATAAGCCCCAATGAGCAAAGAATCTTCCAGAACCACCACCCCGCCGCCAGCCCCAGGCAGCAGGTGTGAACTGTTCTGCACTCCTGAGGCCCCTGCCCAAGGTCACATAAGGAGCAAGTGGCTGGGCTGACATTTCAAGGCGGAGCCCGGGCCAGCCTTCTGTGCTGCACACCTTAAGCCTCTATTTCCACACACACTGCACAGCACTACCGCTGACCCAGAGCAATACAGGTGTGAGGAGCACCGACCCCCTGCATAGTTGGAAATCCATGTATTAACTTTTAACTCCCCCAAAACTTAACCACTAATAACCTATTTTTGACCAGAGGCCTTACTGATAACATAATCAATTAAATCCTATTCTGGTTGTTATATGTATTATATACTATATTCTTACCATAAAGTAAACCAGAGAAAAGAAAACGGTATTTAGAAAACCATAAGGAAGATAAAGCACATTTACAGTATTTACTGGAAAAAATTCCACATATATGTGGACCCATGCAGCTCTGACCTGTGTTGCTCAAGGGCCCAGCACATTTCTAAACCCCATCCGTCCCACAACACATGTCCTGATTCAACTGGGCACTGCTTTGTCATATTATAATATAAAACACTAGCATGTCTTCAGGTGACAGCGCCCTGGACTCGAGGAAACATGGCAGCAGTACCGTGCTCACAAGGTGCTGAGAAGTCGAGAGGGCACACACGGCAGCTGACAGAAAGAATGAGGCAGACCGGTTTGCAGACTGGGGATGACCCAAGACATCCTACGTGAAACAGGGACGGGCAGAACAGAGCATGCTGTCATACTATCAGAGTTAGAAACAAAAGGAACTGACACACACACACTCACAGAAGCACAAACAACTCTGAAAATGATGGTCTTGGCCCAGGGCCCCAGCGGCCTCCAGGGAGAGGACTGGGACTCGGGCAAAGAACAGTCCAATGCCCCTGTCCAACAACACACACACACAGCACTCACCCCTCCGCCTGCACCACAGGTGGGAGCGCACCCAGGCCCGGTGCACACCCCAATAAAGCACACTGAGGCCTGGTGCACACCCAGACAAAGCACACTGAGGCCTGGTGCACAGCCAGGGGGAGCATGCCGAGGCCCGGCGCACACCTATGCAGAGTGGCACTGGCTTCTCTTCTCTCTGACCCAATGCCTCAGACAGGCATTTCCTAACTAGTTCTACCCTGTGCCCTCTTTGGAACCAATTACAATATAAACCCCTGGGCCCACAGTAATATGCCTGTATTTCTAAAAATGGAGGTGGGAACACATTTGATTTACTCTGTCAAATCATAACTGTCTTCTTAGAAATTTAAAATTGCTGACACTGGGTATAAAACCATGGATTAAAAAACATCGCCAATCTACTAAGAGAGACACTGACACATTATAAAGGAAAATATGTATGTATCTCACACAGAGACTGTCACACCAGAAACAGCGAGCTGCAGACTAAGACGCCCAGTGTGCTCTCGTCGTCGCGCGCCGTGGGGAACACGGGCAGCCGTCAGCGGCAGCCTGAATAAGTAAGTGACGGTGCGTCCACATCACAGGACCTCTGGAAGCAGCTCCGAGGGGCTCCTCTGGAGCAGTCTCTCTGGGACGCTGAGTTTCTGACCAGGAACATGGGCTCCGGGACCACACCAGCTGGAGCTCAAATGGCACTTCTGCCACCCAGGCAAGCTCACCTCTCTCAGTCCGCCACCCTCTGTGGTGGGCTGGGGACACTGAGACACTGAGAAGCGGACGTGTACAAAACACTGCATCCATAGGAAGTGCTCGACTCGAGGAAGATGTTAATGACACTGGATGGGGCCTCTGCTTATCCCATCCACCTCCACTCAGGCGCCCAGTTGCACAGGGACCTGCAGAACTCTGCAGGACAGAGGAGGCTGGAGAGGGTAACTGGGGCTCCCCCAACGCCTGACAAGCTCCCAACCCTGTTCCAACTGGACTGAGGTTGCGTGCTTGCAGCACTCAGAATTCAGAGAAAAAGCAAGGGCCTCGGTCCAGGATACTCCTTAAGGGTTTGCAACATGGTGTCTGGGGCAGAGGGCAGCTCCCACCCAGAGCTGGGGCAGACATGCTTTCTACACCCCAAAGGGGAGCCCCCAGGGGAACCAACCTCTTTCCCCCCAAGAGACACAACTAGAACAGTAACAACTCCACAGACACCACCTTATTCCGTCTCCTTAAGAGCAAGAGCACTGGAGGAGGGCTGGGCATGTTTCTGATG
This sequence comes from Trachops cirrhosus, assembly GCA_028533065.1. Classification (NCBI taxonomy): domain Eukaryota; kingdom Metazoa; phylum Chordata; class Mammalia; order Chiroptera; family Phyllostomidae; genus Trachops; species Trachops cirrhosus. Next base: position 34,689,727 of record CM052550.1, read on the forward strand.
TGGAAACTGAGGGGAAGTCACCTGTGGAGGCCACACAGCCAGGCCGCGGTGGAGCTGCCCAGTTCCTAGCACCCACCACCAGTCCCTAATGAAAACTACAGCTTCCTTCCCAGATGAGGCCCAGAGGGAAGAGGCAGGGTGAGCTCCCCAGGGCTCAGGGAGAAGGGAACACCATGCCACAGCCCAGGGGCTGAGCGGAGGAAAGCTGCCCCCCAAGAGTAGACCCCGCCACTGAACAGCAATGCAAGCCTGTCACTGGCAGGGGTGCTCTGTTTCTCTAACCCATGGTCTTACACCCAAAGCAGCATTTTAAAATTCCTAAGAGAACAGTTTACCTCATGTAAAGTGCCCAGACACTTTAGGTGAGGTAAACCCATGAGGCCTCCTGACAACCCTATGAAGGAGGCAGTTATTTACCTCCTTTGACAAAGGAAGTGACTGAGACAGAGGGCTGACATGTGCCAGTTACATGGCCTGCAAGCAGAGGCCCAGGGACCCAGGTTCTCCTACCACCCCCAAAGCACGCCTCCCCTCGGAGGAACTTCCAGGAGCCTTCTTGTCCTTCCCCTGGGCTCCAAGGCCAAGAAGGCACATTTGATGGAACCACACTCCCTCATGTAGCCCCAGACTGAGCATGGCACAGGTTTGGGAGCCAGGAGCTGGGGCCCAGAGCTCAGCTCTGCTCTGCAAGCCAGCTGTGAGGGGTCCCGAGTGGCCTTGCTTCTCCAGCCTCTATCTGCCTCCCACATACACTGGGCATCGTCCAGGGGCTGAACACACAGACTCTGGAGCTGGATGACCTGGCATGAATCTTAGCTCTGTCTCTCCTGGAGGTAACACTGGACAGGTGATTTAACTTTCCTGTGTCTCAGTTGGCTGCCACATAGAACAGGGACCAGAGGGACCAGAGGGACCAGAGGGTACAGGTGAAATGCAACACCAGACATAAAGCACTTAGGGCAGTGCCTGGCATTGAGTACATCAAGGGGTGGCTGTGAGAATTCGCCCCACCAGCCAGCCAGCAGTACTTCCTGAACGCCATCTGCGCACCCAGCCTGGTTCTGGTTGCTCAGAGGCTGCGGGAGCCCCATGGAGCTCCTAGCCTAATGGAGAAGATAAGTGTGTAAAGTTTCCAATGCAGGAACTGGAGCAGGAAGCCCCTTCCCAGAGGGTGGTCTGGAAAGGTCTCTCCAAGGAGAGCCAGGTCTTGTAAGCCAGGACTTGACAGATGTCCCTGAAACATGGACTACCCCCAGCACCCAGAATAGGCACTTGGCACATGGCTGTGAAATGAAATGGAGGGAAGGGGGCAGCCATGCAAAGTGCTGGGAGGGAAGGAACGCGGTGGGTGAAGAGCATGGCAAAGGCCCTCAGGAGGAGGGAGCCTGGGTGTCTTAAGAAGGCCCAGCAGGTGCACTGGAGCTGAATCTGAGAGAGAGGGGAATGGAGGGGATGAGGGTAGGAGGGAGGACAGGCCCAGACCACAGGGCACTTCATGTCCCACTGTGTGAGGGATTTACATATTAACATGGGAAGTCACTGAAGGGTTTACGTAGGGGTGAGGGGATCGAGTTCTGTTTTAAGTCAGCAGCTGCTATGCGGGGCACGGACTAGGGGCAGTGAGAGGGAGCATGAGGAGACCACGCAGCTCTCTGGGCAGGCAGTGCTGGGGGCAGAGGAGATGGAGGAGAGAAAAGGTGCCAACACGCAGGATTCCATGGGGCGCCTGGGCAGTGCTTTCACATTTACTTCCCCCTTTGTTCTGCATGACAGTCAGGGAACGGAGCCCCACTGAGAAAGTGGCACAGGCACCGGTCTGACTCCAGATCCTGGGCCCCAGCCCCGAGATCCCCTGCTGAGCAGGACTAAACACAACCAAGAGGGAAGCCCGGTACACCAGAGATGGCAGGGCTATCCTCAGCACAGCTTCAAGAGTAACAAGTGGCTGTTGGTCTGAGGGCAGATGAGGGACTTCTCTCCCTAACCAGGGCCGTCCTAGAGGATGCTGACAGCCAGAGGGCACCTGCGCTCCCACTCTGTGCACAGACATCCTCAGTGGCTAAGCTGGTTGGTGCAGAGCCAGCCACGCCTGGCAGGGAGAACTCAGGTCCTTCAGACCTTTCTTTTCTTCTGCAACTCCCTGTGCCTCCAGCTCACTATCATCAACCCTGACTGGGGAGCTACCTCCCAGAAATGTCGTGAGGGTAAAATGAGTTAGTATATGTAAAGATCTTAGAACAGGGTCTGGCCAACAGAGAATTAGTTTTAGTTATTCTTTCATTCATTCAACAAACATTTACTGAACATCTACTTATGTTCCCAGCACATATAAACAGAAAATGTGGACCAGGCCGGGTGGCTCAGTTGGTTAGAGTGTTGTCCTGATAAGCCAAGGTTGCGGGTTTGATCCTGGTCAGAGCACATGCAAGAATCTAAGTAAAACAACAAGTCGATGTCTGTCTGTCTGTCTCTCTCTCAAATCAATAAATAAAAGTTTTCTTAAAAAAAAGAAACATCACATCTGGTAGGCAGGCCCTATGAAGAAAAATAAAGCAGGGTAAGGGTAAGAGAAACACAAGGGAGGACAGAACACTCCGAGAAGGTGACATGTGGGCAGAGACCTCATGAAGTTAAGGAAAGAAAGAACAGTAACATCTGGGAGAAAAAGATGCTAAGCAAAGGGAACAGCAAGTGCAAAGGTCCTAAGGTTGAAAGTGTGTCTGGCATATTTAAGAACAGCAAGGAGACGAGTGTGGCTAAAGTGAGGGAACTAGTGGTAGGAAATGGTTCTGAAGAGGGGGCCAGACCATGTGGGACTTTGCAGAACATGGCACTGACTTTGGAACATGGCACTTATACTCCAAGTGGGACTAAAAGACCCCCAGAGTTCTAGGCAGAGAAATTACATTGTAAGATTTACATGAAAAAGATCACATTAGGGGACTTCTGGTCAAAATGGAGGCATAGGAAGATACGCTTCGCCTCCTTGCACAACCATAAGAAGGATTACAGCTAACCTCAAAACAAAAAAACATCCAGAACTGCCAGAAAATTGAACTGTATGGAAGTCCGACAACCAAGGATTTATAGAAGACGTATTCATCCAGACAGGAAGGAGGGGTGGAGAGGACGTGGTGTGGCAGCAGGGCGAGGCGGTGGGGAGCAGGCGGCCGTGGCCAGTGGAACAGGCACTCTCACATTAGGGATGTCTGGGGAGTGAGCCTAACTCCTGGCTATAAAAACCAGTGGGGGTTGGGGAGGCAGAAGAAACTGCCAGTCTTTCAGGAAAGTCCATTTAAAGGGTCCGCAGGATCCTAGGATGTATACAAACCCACCCACTCGGGAATCACCACCAGGGCAACAGTAGAGGGGTGCCATCGCATAGGTGACTGGAAGTGGGGTGAGTGCTGAATAAACCTCCAGCAGTCAAGCAGAGGCACTGCCCCGTCTCTGAGTCCTCCCCCTCACACAAAGCCACAAAGCAGTGAAGCAGGCTGCCCCTGCCCTAGCAATTACCTGAGGTTCCAACCCATACAACATTGTAACAGCTGCCAAGACAAGGAGTCAAAGCGGCTCTACCTAATACACAGAAGCAAACACAGGGAGGCTGCCAAACTGAGGAGACAAAGAAATATGGCTCAAAATGAAAGAACAAAACCCCAGTAAAAGAACTAAGAGAAACAGAGATAGCCAACCTATCAGATGCAGACTTTAAGACACTGGTGATAAGGATACTCAGAGAACTCACTGAGCACCACAAAAGCCTAAGGGAAGAAATGAAGGCTACACTAAGTGAAATAAAAACCCATAGGGAACCAACAGTGAAGGGAAGGAAGCCAGGGTTCAAATCAATGAATTGGAACATAAGGAAGAAATAAACATTCAACCAGGACAGAATGAAGAAATAAGAATTCAAAAAATGAGGAGAGAATAAGAAGACTCTGGGCATTTCCAAACATACCAACAACTGAATCATGGGGATGCCAGAAGAAGAGAAAGAGCAAGAAATTGAAACCTTATTTGAAAAAACAATGGAAGAAAATTTCCCTAATCTGGTGAAGGAAACAGACTTACAAGTCCAGGAAGCACAGAGCCCCAAACAAACTGGATCCAAAGAGGGCCACAGCAAGACACAAATAATTGAATTGCCAAAGGTTAAAGATAAAGAGATAATCTTAACAGCAATAAGAGAGTAACTGACAAAGGAGTTTCCATAAGACTGTCAGCTGATTTCTCAAGAGAGACTTTGCAGGCAAGAAGGGACTGGCAAGAAGTATTCAAAGTCATGAAAAGCAAGGACCTACAACCCAAACTACACTATCCAGCAAAGCTATCATTTAGAATGGAAGGGCAGGTAAGTGCTTCCTGGATAAGGTCAAGTTAAAGAGTTCATCATCACCAAGCCCTTATTATATTAAATTTTAAAGGGACTTATTTAAGAAAAGGAAAATTAAAACAATGAACATTAAAATGACAACAAACTCACAACTATCAACTGAATCTAAAAAACAAAAACAAAAACAAACTAAGAAAACAACCAGAACAAGAACAGAACCATAGGTATGAAAATCATCTGAGGGGTTATCAGCTGGGAGACGGAGCGGGGGGAATGTGGGAAAAGGTACAGAGAATAAGAAGCATAAATGGTAGGTACAAAATAGACAGGGAGAGGTTAAGGATAGTATAGGAAATGGAGAAGCCAAAGAACTTATATGCATGACCCTTGGACATGAACTAAATGTGGGGGGTGGGCATGCTGGAGGGAAGGTGGCTACCGGGCAGACGGGGGCAAATGGGGAATAATCGGGACAACTGTAACAGCATAATTAATAAAACATACTTAAAGAAAAAAAACACTAATGTAATACACTATTAAGTATACCTGCCAAGACCAGCAGTCTGCAAACTTCTATAAATGTCCAAACAGTAAAATATTTTAGGTTTTGCCAGCCACATGGTCTCTTATTACAACTATTCAACTATGCCACAGTAGGAAAAAAAGCAGCCATGGGCATGGTCATAGTCCAATAAAACTTTATTTACAAAACAGGAGGCTGGGCTGTAGTTTGCCAACCCTGCTCCAGACCTAATTCCTGGTTTACAGGAAATATAGGCACAGAAGACCAAAGTAAACAGACCCAAAAGGCAATAATATGACACAATAGATAGTGTAGAACATTCTACAAGACAACTAGCCTTGCTAATTAAAAAAAAAAATCAATGTCACAGGGTGGAAGTCGGGGGAGGGGGGGAGAGACAAAGGGCTGATGCAGATTGAAACAGGCCAAACAGACAACATGTACCTTAAATAAATGCTAATTTGTAAAACACCATTTTGAGAACCGGAGATATTCAAGAATGGCACAGCTATGGGGAGGCTATCACCAAATATATTTTATAAAGAATGACCTCAACTGTGATAACGGTACCATGATTCTACAGGAAAAAGTCCTTATTCTTAGGAGAGGCCAGCGCCTGATTGGGGGACCCCAGTCTTCAGAAAGGGACTCTTCCCCACGCCGAAGGGCATGGCATCTTGCTATGGTAAAAATCAGAGGGGGTCTCTTGCCTAAGAAACACTTTGCCGGCTCCACACAGGTCCTTTTCCAGGCTTGCACACTGTGTGCCAGCTACTGCTGAGTCAAGGGCTTCCTGTTTGTCATCTCCCTGAACTTTTCAGAAACCCTGTGACAAACCCCAACTGATTCACCGCCTGCCAAGCCCCGTGGGGATCTCCATCTGGAGTCCAGGCCCTGGCTGGGCTCACCAGCTTCAAGGCTCTCCACCTCTTCCCTTCCAAGACCTCTGGCCCTTGATTCTTTGGTGACGCAAAACACACTATGGTACCTGGAACACTGAGCTGTCTCACCTGCAGGCCTCTACACGTGCTGGTCCCTCTTTCCTATCTCTGTTGCCTACTCCTTCCGACCTGTACCTCAAAACTCAGCCCAACACCCAGATCCTATGCACCTAATGGTCCTAATTGGCTTTTAGTGGCAGTAACACCTCAGCTGGCTGAAGATGGTAATTCTGTTCCCCTTGTTGGGGTGAGTCTATTTTCAACCTTGGGACGGTATGCAACAATAATTACACTATAGATTGTGGCGACGCATCTTGTGATGTTGTTTTGTGTATGCTCTAGAAATGCACTGTCCAAGAGGGTAGCCACTAGCCACATGTAGCTATTTAAATTTAAATTAATTAAATAAAAGAATTCCACCCCCTAGTTGCACTAACCACACTTCAAATGCTCAACAGGAAGTCTCTTGGGCACTGCAAGTACAGAACATTTCTATCATGGCAGAACATTTTCTTGGATGGCACTGTTCTGGGGTTCCCCAGGGGGTCAGTTGAATTCTCACCCCATAGAAAAGCTAAAAGACTATTTTTCAAAGAAAAGGGACAAAGTGAGGAAAATATCTGCCACTCATTACAAAGTGCTAAGCTTCCTAATATATAAAGAGCTTTCAGAAATAAATAAGAAAAAGACTACCCAACAGAAAAATAGGCAAAGGATACGAACAGATGACTAAAAGAGAAATTCGCATGGCCCTCAAGCACATGAGAGTAACTCAAACTCACCCACAGAGGAATGGCCAGTGATGGCCTGCCATTTCCCACTGATTGGACTGGTAAAAGCCCAAACGTCTGCAAACACAAAGCTGTGTGAACACGCTTCAGCATGGCCTCACAGACACACTTGTCAGCACTGTGAATACACATTCCCTGTGACCCAGCAGGCCTCCACCCAATACCTCATCTTATAGACGCACCTGCACACATGTCGACAAGACAGGTGCAGGTACTGCACACATTGTGGCACTGCTCGGAATGAGCCAAGGCTGCAAATAACCCCAGTCATTGTTCCTAAAGAACTGCTCTACAAACCTGGGAACACACACATGCAGCTATGTACCACAAAAATGCAGCAGTAGCAGCTTGCTACAGACGGAAGCAGAAAGATTCTCCATCATGAGCTGAGTAAAAAAGCAAGTTCAGAACAGTCTGTGTGCAGCGCTACCTTTAGTGTAAGAAGGAAAACAAGGGGAGCAGGGCGTGCAAGGCTCTCTCTGAGTGAGCCTATCCCCGCTGGACGAAGCTCTTGGAGGACACAGAAGAGCAATTAACTTGGGGCTGGGGGTGGGGCAGAAGGGAAAGGGAAGCTTTCACCAGACACCTTTCTTATACTGTTTGATTTCTGAACTAGGTAAACCTGTATCATCTCTTCTGATTATTACACTGATCTTTTTAAAGTCAAGTCTCTGGACAGCCTCCCTCAAAGTCAGTGGAGATGCTCATTAACTCTGCAGCCTCCTGACCCTCCACAGACCTCCAGATAACCAGAGACCCTGAAGTGACCCCAATCTCCATCTCATTAACAAGCTCTGCCTGTGATTCCAATGCTCCTTCCAGTACTCAGACTACAGGCGGTCTGCAGGCTGAGAACCCCTACTCCTCCCAGCTCCAGCTGGGAAGACCCCCACACCAGAAGGGCTAGGATGGAAAACTGCTAAGTGGGGGCCCAGGGTAACCTGTCTGCCTGCACCACTTCCCCTCACTAGGCCTGGCCACTCTCAAAGGGCAGCCACACAGAGGCTCAGACTCGCCTCTCATCCGGAGAGTCTACGTGGAAGGTCCTCTCAATGACTGTGGTCCACTGCAGGCAGCGTATGACGAACGTGTTGGGCCGTGGTCTCTCGGTCTTCATCAGCTGGCATTCTGTAAGCAGAGGAAGAACAGGAACAAGAGGGTAAGGGGACAACCCTGCTGACCTGGAGACCACAGTCCCCAAGCCACCTCCTGTGTGTTGGCCCCATGCCAGAGGGCACTGGGGACACTTGACTGGCATACTGTAGATAGCCCTGGACTTGCCCCCGTGGGGCTCAAGATCCGGTGCACGTGTGTGGCGGGGGGAAAAATCACTAGACAATGATGGCTCAGTGGTCAGGACTGTGACAGGGGTAACTGGGGGCAGAAGCATCTCCACACTGAGCCCTGAAGGAAGAAGGAGCATGGCCAGTCAGACAGAAGAGTGCATCGTGCACAGAGCCCAGAGGTGCGAAAGGGCCCAGCACCCCAGGAAATGGCAAATTCTGCTCCAGGTATAAGGAGTGGGGAAGTGAGAAAGGCTGGAGAGGTGGGTAGGGGCCTCCCTGCAGGGCTCAGGGGCGTGGTGAGGGATGTGGATTTTATCCTGAGGGCAAAAGGGAGCTGTGGAAGGCTTAAATAGAGAAAGGGCATAGGTAGTTTGAGACAGATACCTCTGGCTGCTGTGTAGAGGATGAGAGAATGGGCACTGGGAGCACCGGGGGCTACACCAGACTGGAGCCACAGGGATGGGAAGGCAGGCAGGCAGGCCAGAAGGGAAGGAGAGAGAGGCACCTAGGAAGAGGCTGAGGCTGAGGCCTGTAGCCTGTGGACTAGAGGGCAGTAGGGAGCTCCCCGAAATGGAGACAGGGAGTGGGAGGTTGGGGGACAAAAGGAGAAACTAGATGGCCAGTTTGGGACATGGTGAGCTTGAGGGACCTAGAGGACACCCAGGGAGAAATGTGGAGGAAGCTGCTCAAGACAGGCTGGCAGTTCAGGCAAGAAGCCAGGACTGGGAAACAGCCATGTCACAGTCACACAGTGAAAGCAACCAGGACAGGCTTTAAGCAGGACAGAGACCTGCTTAAAGCAGGGGACCGGGGCTGGGTTCCAGAGAAAGCAGGTAGGGGTGAGACTGGGCAAGAAGCTGGAACAGGGAGCTAGGTAGGAGAGAATGGTGGTCTGGGCTAAGGAGTGGCAGTGGGATGGAGGTGTCTTTGAAATGTTCTTAGGAGGTGGGACACTGAGGATTGGTGACCAATCAGGTCAGCATGGAAGGAAGGAAGCAGGGGCAGAGGGTTGGCAGCAAAACTGTAGTTCTGCAAGATCCAGGCAAGGGCTTTGGGTATGCCAAGCTTTCACGGCCAGGGTCCAGCTGGAGGGCAATACCTCAGATACCACGGAGGAAATGGAGGCTGTGAGGTTAGCCCTGCAGTCAGCTGAGTGGGAGGCCACGGCTGCTTCTAGTTTAGAGGGACAGAGAAGCAGGCTGTTGACAGAGCACAGATGCACCTGACACCAGCTGGAACCCCAGGGCCTGGCCGGCAGCAGCAGGACCACAGAGGCAGCACTGCCTGGGGCCAGGGTCTGGGAAACACCTGGCTTCTCCCTGCTCCCTGCTTTACCTCACCCAGCTGACAGGCAGGTGGAGCAGGGGAGGGTAGGAAACAGGGGAAATGGGCCCTGGCCAGGCCCATAGCCCAGGAACAGCCATTGTGCCCCCACAGCCTGCCAGTCGTTCTCTGAATACCCAGACTCGGGCTCACCCTCCCCAAAACGTACCTGCAACAGAGAAGTTGTTCAGGGGGGGCAGGGTCTGGTCAGGGGCCTCAGGACGCTCCTTATAGCCAATGAAGGAGCCATCACTCTTCAGCAGAAAGTACCGGGGCCTCCAGGTCTTGATGTATTCACCTGAACCAAGGCAGGGGGAGGGAGAGAGGTCAGGGCAGACAGCCCAGTGTAACCACGCCTCACACGGGGCACCTGGAGAGGCAGGAGAGTGCCTCTCCGAGAGAAACCCTTCAGGCAGCCCCTGTTGACAAAGGCTGGTGCCAGGCTGGGCCCAGTGATTCAGAGGTCACGCATGGCAGGAAGGCGTCTGCTGCAGTGTCCCAGGGCACCAGCTGCCTCAGCGTGTGGCCAGCAGCAAGTCATCATTGCCAGCACGTGGCCCAGTCCCAAGAGAGAGGCCCAGGCTTCCAAACACACATGCCCTGTGGCCCTGTAAGGCCAAATCCCCGTGGGCTGGTATTCACCAGTACAGCCGTGCAGGTGGATCAAGTGTCAAAACACTGTGCCAGTCGGGTATAAATGCTGCTGTGCCCTCCAAGTGTCCCTTGACTCCTCTATTTGTTCTAACTATGAATATCCAAGCGCCCTGTGCACACATGCACACACACACATTTACAAGGACCCACTCCTCACAGGGCTGCTGGAGAAAATGAGACGGGCTACAAAATACTGAAGGAAATTAAGAGGTACAAACTTCCAGGTGCAAAATGAGTAAGTCGTGGGGATGTGCAAGAAACGCAGTTGGTAGCACTGCAGAAATTTTGTGAGGCGACAGATGGTTAACTAGACTTATCATGGGGATCATCCCATAATGCATATAAGTATCATATCACATTTATACCTGAAACTAACAGGATATTCTATGTCAATTAGATGTCAATACAATAAAATTTTAAAAGAAATGAAATGCTATTTTAGTTCTCAAAAAATAAAATAAAGAGATAATAAAACAAACACTTATACATAAATGTCCCTAGCAACATTATTCATAATAGTAAGAAGTAAAAACAACCCAAAAGTCCATCAGCTAATGGACGGATAAACAAAACACAGCACATCCACACAACATGATGCTATCCAATGACAGAAAGTAAGGCATGGATTCACACTGCAACACGGATGAACCGTAACTCACAGCAAGTGAAAGAACCACAGGTTAGATGACCCCGTTTCTGTGAAATGTTCGGACTGGACAAACCTGCAGACACGAGCAGCAGGGCGTGACGCTGCCTCACAAGGGGCGCCCAGGTAGGAGGAGCGTGGACAAGAGAGCAGGGGGGAGAATGGGAGTGAAAGGTGTTCAAATTGACTGTGCTGATGATGTAAAACTCAACACTAAAACCCACTGAACTGTACACTTTAAATGGCTGAATTCTATTGTATGAAAATTATATCTCAAACTGTTAAAAAATGTAAATCACAACCACAAAGCACCCAGGTTACGGCCCAGCACACCGCAGGCACTCCCTAAATGCTCTCCCCGTCAGCTCACTGTGCACAGAGTGCGCCAAAGCCTGCGCTCGCCTGGCACACGTGAGACGGGACAGCGGGTGGGCTCTCTGAGCTGTATTTGCTGTGTGGCCCCTAGCAAAGTCCCCTCACTCCTCAGAGTCTTTGTTTCCTCTAATGGGGCTATCCAATAATTGATGTTGATGATGACTAGATAGCACTATAGTGGTACTTTCTGCCACATACTGTCCTAAGTATCTTACAGATTTTAACTTACCAAATTCTTTCAAATGTAGATACTAAATGATTCCATGTATATTAAGTTCAACAACTAGCAAAACCCCAAATTCAACAACAGATTAAAAGGATTATACACCGTGACCAAGTGGGTTTTATCCCAGGAATGCAAGGGTGGTTCAATATGTGAAAATCATTCAACATAGTACACATTACTAGAACGAAGGAAAAAAGACACACAATCGTTTTGACTGAGGCAGAAATAGCATGTGACAAGAGTGGTAAAAGTGGGCATTTTAGTCAGAGAAAAAGATAAAGGCATCCAATGTGAAAGAATAAGTATAAGTATCTTTATTTGCAGATAACATGATTCTGTATATAGAAAGTCACGAAGAATCCACAAAATAATTGCTAGAGTTAATATAACAAATTTAGCCAAAGGACAGGCTAACTAGTTGTGTTTCTTTACACCAGCAGTGAATGATCCAAAAAGCAAATTAAGAAAAGAATTCTGCTTATAGTAGCATAAGTAGGTGAAAGATTTATACAATAAAAACTACAAAACACTGCTGAAACAAAGTAAAGACCTAAATAATGCAAAGACATCCTGTGTTCACAGACTGGAAGACTGGATATATTTAAGATGGCAATACTACCCAAAGTGATCTACAGATTAAACACATCCCCTAACAAAATTCCAACAGCTTATTTTTTTCTCCAGAAATGGAAAAACCAATCCTCAAATATATGTGGAATTCAAATTCACTCAGCAAGGGGTCCCAAACAGCCAAAACAATATTGAAAAAGAAGAACAGAGGAAAAGGACTCACACTTCCTGATTTCACTACAAAGCTACAGAAACCGAATCAGTGTGGTATAAGGATTGACATATGGAGCAAGGGAATAGAATTGTCGAAACAAACAAATAAACAAACCATGATCAACTGATTTTCAACAGAAGTGCTAAGACCAAACACTGGTCCCTTTAACAAATGGTGCTGGGACAACTGGATATCCACACACAAAAAAAGAAAAACAGAGTTGGACCCCACCTCACACCATATACTGCATATAAAAATTAACTCAAAAGGATCTACTTATATAAAAGAGCTAAAACTATAAAACTCTTAGAGAATACCCAGGGGTACATCTTCTTGGATTTGCCAATGGATTCTTAGATATGACACAAAAAATATAAGCAACAGAATGAAGCAGACTCACTTAAATTAAAAACTTTTAGCCCTGGCCAGTGTGGCTCAGGTGGTTGGAGCATTGTCCCACAAACCAAAAGGTTGTTGGTTCAATCCCTGGTCAGGGTGTGAAACCTAGGTTGAAGGTTTGATCCCCAGGTGGGGGTTGTACAGGAGGCAACTGGTCAATGTTTCTCTCTCTCCCCCTTCCTCTCTCCCTAAAAGCAATGAAAAATTCTCTCTGAGTGAGGATAATAAAGAAATACCTTTTGTGCAAAGAAAAGTATCAAAGAAAAAAAATAGCCCTAACTGGTGTGGCTCAGTAGATTGAGCACCAGTCTGCGAACTGAAAGGTCATGGATTCAATTCCCAGTCAGGGCACACACCTGGCTTGCAGACCAGGTCCCCAGTTTGGGGGCATGCAAGAGGCAACCCATTGATGTATCTCACAAAGGGGCAACAAGCACATGAAAAGATGCTCACCATCATTAGTCATTAGGGAAACGCAAATCAAAATCATGGGATACCACTTCACACCCACTAGGATGGCTGCAATTTAAAAAAAAAAAAAAGAAAAGAAAAAGAACATTGTTGGTAAGGATGTGGAGAAATTGAGACCTTTGTGTATTACTGGTGGAAATGTAAAATGGTGCAGACCTGTAGGAAAGTTTGGCACTTCCTCTAAAAGTTAAATACAGAATATACTACAGATTATAAATATAGAATATATGACCCAGCCCTGACCGGCATGGCTCAGTGGGTTGAGAGTCATCCCACAAAGCAAAAGGTTGCTGGTTTGATTCTCATTCGGGGCACATGCCTGGGTTGTGGGCCTGGTCCCTGGCTGGGCATGGGCAGGAGGTTACCAATCAATGCTTCTCTCCCTCTCTTTCTCCCTACCTTCTGCTCTCTCTAAATAAATGAAAAAAAATCTTTAATAAAAACAACATATCTAACATGACCCAATTTATAGAATCTATATAAAAATACAGATTATAAATACAGAATATGTCACCCAGCAATTCCACTCCTAGGGAAGTACCCAAAAGAATTGAAAACAAGTACCAAATACTTGTACATAAATGTTCATTGCAGCACTATTTACAATAGTCAAAAGGCAGAAATAACCCAAATGCTCATCAACAGACATAAGGATAAACAAAATGCGGCATATTCATACATACAATGGAATATTATTTGTATACAAAAAGGAACAAGGCACTGATCACGCTGTAACATGGATGAACCTCAAAAACAACATGCTGAGTGAAAGAAGCCAGCCACAAAAGGCACATATCGTATGATCCATTTATAGGAACTGTCCAGAATAAGTAAACCCATAAAGACAGAAAACAAACTGGTGGCTGCCAGGGGGAAAAAGAGTGGGGAACAGGGACTGACTGCTTAATGAGCACAGGGTTTTCTCCTAGGGTGATGAAAGTGTTTTGGAACTAGACAGAGGTGGTAGTTACACAACACTCTAAATGTACTAAAGGCCACTGAATTGTACACTTTAAAATGGTTAATTTTGTGTTACATAAATTTCACCTCAATTTCAAAAAGCAAAACAAAACCAGAAAAACTGAGCTATGCTACTAGAAGTTAGGAGAGTTACTGCTTGGGAGGAATGGGGGGCTTCTGGGGACTATCTTGTTCTACTTCTTGATCTGCACACTAGTTTTGGGGTGAGCTTGTAATCCAAGTCCTTACCTGTGGTGTTTTCTGCATCAGTAACAAGTTAAGAAAACAAAAGAAACCTGGGAGGAAAGGAAAAAACTCCTCACAACAATCTCATTTTACAGATGAGAAAACTGAGGCACAGATAGGTTCCATTACTTGTCCAAGACTCACTGTTGTTGACCGGGAGAGCTAAGAGGGAACCTGGGTTTGCTCTGTCCACACTCTTGGCTACCACGCTGTCTGCCTCTAAACTGGCAGATGGGACCAGGCCTGGCGGGGCCTGGTTCGGGCTGTGCCAGAAAGGGGACCAGCACATAGCAGGAGGCACTCCAACAGTGGTGCTCTCACTCTGCCCGTTCCTTGAACAGACCTTGCTGGTAAGAGGCGGCATGTGGGCCAGGCCTTGGAAGCACTGGTTCAGAAGTCAGAGGATGCAGCACTGCCTCCTCTCTGCTGGAACGTCCAGCAAGTCAGTCTTCCTGCTGAGCCTCAGTGTCCTGGTCTGTAAGATGTCTGCCTCATACGGCGGCTATGAAAATGCAACAAAAGCCCTGGTCAGGTAGCTCAGTTGGTTGGAGCGCTGTCCCATACACCAAAAGGTTGCAGGTTCAACCTTCAGTCAGGGCACATGACTAGGTTACAAGTTCGATCCCTGGTTGGGGAGCATACAGGAGACAATTGCTCAATGTTTCTCTCTCACATCGATGTTTTCTTTCTCTTTCTCTCTCTCTCCCCCCTCCCTCCCTTCCTCTCTCTCTAAAATCCATAAACATATCCTTGGGTGATGATTTTAAAAAAATGCATCAAAATCAGGCTTGCCTACAGCATAGCCCATGCCTGGCATAGAGCAGGCACAAAGAAACTGGGACTGCTATTACTGTAGCCACCATGAGTGAGCGGAGTGGGACAGTGCAGGTGCCAAAACAGCTGCAGTCAGTAGGGGCCACCTTGCCTGGCCCACCTCTGCCAGCTGCTGCTCAGAGCAACGGGCACTGGGAGGCCCAGGAGTGACACAATACGTGTGTGGATGGTGCAAACCCAGGCAGGTGCCATCTCTACAGCTCATCTGGCCCCCCTGTAGCACAAATGAAGACACTGAAGGCCTGAGAGGGGCCGAGACCCAGGTACTGCTATCAGCAGCCCTGGACCAGAGACAAACCCCAACGCCCGCCACAGTTCTCCAGCCACCTCCAGGACTCTCACACCCCAGCCCAAAGAGCCATGGGCCTTGGGGAACTCAAGAGCCCAAGACCCTGGCCTACCAAACCCCCATCTCACACCACCACCACCAAACACAATCCCAACCATTTGTTCAACAATCAGTTACTGAGCATGTACAGCATGCCAAACCACTTTTCTAGGCGCTGGGGCTCTTACAGCAAACAAGCTGGGTCAAATCCCTGCCCTCAAGGAGCAGTCAACAGAGGCCTGGCTTGTTAATCCATTCTACAAATGTAAAACAAAGGCTCAGAGAGGTAACAGCTTGCTCACGGTCACACCAAGAGGAAGTGGCAGAGCCAGGATTAGAACCCTGACATCTGCCAAAGTTCAGAATACTCCGTCGACAGCCCCAAACACAGGGCCCAATCTGGGGGCGTAGAATGATGTGTCTTGAATGACACCCCTTTCTTTAAGGGCAACAGGGACAGGTCTCACTGCTCAGTCTGATGGGGGAAGCCTGGCCCTGGGGAAATGCCTCTGTCCCTCATCACTGCTCTGTGCCTATGAGTTGGGAGAGGACAGGGTAGGTGGGCTCTTCTCCCTGTTACTGAAGGACCAGCCCCATAAGCATCCCTGCCCTCTCCAAACATGCCCATCACTCCCCTCTAGATTCACAGGCTGGCTGTCCCCTTCACTCTCATACTCTGGCCCCAGTTAGCCATGGGGCTCATTCCCTTGCCTCCTTTAGATCTTTATTCTTATGGTCCCCTCCTGGCGAGGCCCTCCCTGACCACCATGTTTATGACAGCTTCCCTGCCAAACTCCTTGCCCTTCCTTCTCACATTGCTTGGTTTTTCTCCACGGCACCTACCACCACTGGACACACATGTCTATTCTGGTGCCACCCACCCTCCCCATTGAAAGTAAACATCAACATGAAGGTGGGGGTTTGCCTGTTTGGCCCACTGCTATGTCCCCAGTGCCTAGGTCAGTGCCTGGAATACAAGGGATGCTCAATAAATGTTGGCTGAGCCCCGGCCGCGTAGCTCAGTTGGTTAGAGCATCGTCTTAATATGCAAAGGTTATAGGTTTGATCCTCAATCAGGGCACAATGAGAGTCAGCCAATGAATGCATAAATGGGTAAAACAACAAATCGATGTTTCTCTCTCTCTCCCCTCCTTCCTCTAAAAATCAATTAAAAAAAAAAAGAATCCACTCTAAAATAAATGTTTGCTGAATGAATGCAAGTACACAGGAGCAGCTATCAGCAGGCCTGACACCTCCCTCCCTGAAGAAGGTCCGCAGAAGCCGGGACAGTCTGCCTCCTACCTCCTCGGCCCAAACAAGCCAACCCGCAGCACGTGCTTCTTCCCAGCAGCACCTAGCAGCACAGCTGGTGAAGGTTCTGGGGACAGGTGGCTGGGGTCTAGGGATCCTTTCTCTTCACTCTCTTCTCTATAAATGACTTCACTTCTCTGGACTGGCTGCCCACCAGCACAACCAGATCAGGTCACACCATGGCCCACAACCTCCAGGCTTCCAATCACCTGGGGAGCTCCTGCCCGGATCCTTTCCATCACTGCTCCATCGTGTTACCTCCTCCTGCTCACCCTCACGCACTCTCGGCTCCAGCCGCTCTCCCACCTTCACCCTTGCTGTCACCCTTAACCAGCTCTGTGTACGGCTTACTCCCTTACCTGCTCCGGGCCTCTGCTCACTGTCGCCTCCTCAGAGCTACTTCCCTGACCACCCCTTCTCTCCCCAGCGCCTTCACCCTCAAAGTGTCTATTCTTCACAACAGACTTATCACCACCTACCGGGCACGTCTGCTTATCTGTTTACTGTTTGTCCCCACTTCCGAATGGAATGCACACTTCCTGAGGGCATCACTGTCCTCAGAACCTGGGACACCCTGGCACACCACACACACTCAACAAGTATTTGCTGAATGAATGCTGAATATCGCCTCAGCCTGTTACTTCAATTAAATGACTTCCCTTTCTCTGTGCCTTAGTTTCTTTACCTATGAAACGGGGGCTATTGCAGAAGCAGAACTTGAGGCCTGGTCTGTGGGTTCATGCAGGGTGCTCAGGTAGGCCTGGAGACTTGGTCCCTGGTGGGGCCCCAGCTCCCCTGCCCAGACTACTGCTGAAGGGGTCCACGAAATGTGATCCTAAGGAGCTATGGGCCTGGGGCAGGCAGGCAGGGCTGGGATCCTGGCCCTGGGAGACTGTGAAGGCCCTACATCTCTGCTTCTCACAACATCAGCTGCCAGGAGGAAGGGTGTGGCAGTCGGGTGGGGTTGCAATCCCACGGGCCTAAGCACCATTAGCAGCCCCTTACCACGCTTGTGAAGCCAGCCTTCTTTGATGACAGACACCTCGTTCATGGTGGCAGCGTGACACGCTGTCACCTAGCTCGGGACAGCTCAGGGCAGCAGGACATGCAGGAGGCACGGTGAACAGAGCACAATCTGCAAGACAAGAGGGGCTCATCAGAGTTGGAGGGGAATTTGGCCCCAGCCCCTTCCCTTGGGACAGCCAAGCTCTGAGGCTCCTGTGGCTGCTTGGTTTGCTCCGTGCACAGTGGAGCCAGGGTAGAGTGGGAGAGCCCTGCTCCCAGGGCCCAGTGTGGGGGGAAGATGCAGCTACATCCCCAGGGACCCCAATGTGGGGTGGGGGGAAGAAACAACTCTGCCCTCAGAGCCCTACCCTACAGGGAACAGAGCTCCCAGGCCTACGTGCAGGCCTGACCCTATGCTGGACACGCACGACACCCATGCTAAACAGAGGCAGCCCACCCACCCACCTTCACTGCAGGCTGGGAAGGTGGCAAGGGAGCCACGGCCCCACCTCCAGTGTCACTCCCATGCCCCAACACTGAGGTAACCTGGGATGAATCAGACAGCCCTGGGCACCTGAGGGAGTGCTCAGAGCCACCAGCATCTGCCTGCCACCCCCAACACACATACACAAACACACACACTCTCTCACTCATTCTCTCCTTTCCACATCAGCGAGCCAACAACCTTCCACCTTTAGCAAACCATTCCCCTGCGACAGGCCACCCCATGTCACTCCCTCAGCCTCAGGCCCCTCCTTGCTCCCACCAAATGACCAAGAAAAGACATGTCTCAGGCACTCCAGATCTTGAACAGGAAAGCAACCTACGGTGTAGACACACACTTGTCTGGGACCCAGGAGCCAGTCCTGGGGTCTCGATCAAGGCCCTGGTCCCTTCCCCGAGACCTCTGCTTCTGTCCTCAGGGACCAGCAGCTGATAGACTGACAGACGCCGAGGCTGCTGCTCCTGTCTCAGGTTCCCGGGCGGGCGGGTGGAGGGGAGAAGGGCGGGAGGCAGCCACCAGCTGGGCCCCTACCTGGAGCCTGGACAGAAGCCACGGAGCCCAAGGCGCCTTTTGCCTTTCCTGGCCTGGGGTTATTTGCGGACAGCAGGTCAGGAGCTACTGTGGCTCCCAGAGAAGTGGCAGCTGGCTGTAGGGACACCCTGGGCATCAGCTTTCTCTCGTGCCCCAGGGGAGCTAGTGGGCTGGACACACTACTGCCTGGCATGTGACTGTGGCAGGCTGCCAGCCAGGCACAGGGAAGGAGGTAAGTGGGAGGAAGCGGGGAAAAGACAAGATGAACAATGACAGAGAAGTAAACAGCAGGATAAGAAATCACATTCTGAACTCCAAGTTGCAAAGGCAGGGCCAGAAGCAGTAACGGGGCTCCCCTCCCCAGCAGGCATGACAGGTACCCCAAAGGACTCACACGCCATGAAACCAACAGCCGGGACTGCCAGACACTCAATCCTGAATATCCCACCAGTCTGTGCTGCAACTGCTAATGTGACCAGTCTCTCCGGAGATCCGGCCCTCCCCGAGCCTGGCTCAGGTCCAGGGCTGGCTTCTCCTGGGAGAGTCTTGCCCCACCTCCTTCCTGGACTCCTCCCCTCCAATCTGTCCCCCATTCAGCAGCCATGGGGACCCTGGAACCTAACCCTGTCCTTCCCCTACTCAAAACCTTTCCATGGCTTCCCACTGGCCTCGGCAAAGAAGCAAACTCCAAGGCTTGGGATTCAAGGCCCCTTAGGACTTGGCCTCTGCTGGCCTGTACTCCACTGCTTCCCACCCCTGCTGACCAGGGTGGTTCCCACTGCTCAACCACCCAGCTTCCTGACTGCCTCTCCCACCTAACCCCACCTCCTCTCCCCTACCACCACAGCCTTCTCCCTGGGCTCCCTACACTCCATCTAAATCTAGCCCTGTCCCTTCCTGTGAGCCAAGGAGCACCTGGAATGCCCTCAGTAAAGGCTAACAACCATGACAATGATTACACCTGGTACTACTTCCCCCATCTCTCTTTCCCCCATGCTCACTCTGCCCACTTCTCTCACTTACGCCCTTACTTTTGTGAGTTCTCCCTCCTCCTTGAGGTCCCAGCTGAACCAGTTTCTCCTCCAGAGCTTTCCTGACCTCAGAGGCTTCACTGGGTGCTCTCAATGTACTACCTCAAACAATTGAGGTACAATTCTCCCCACACCTACAAATGCTCACACAGTGGACCAGCATACCTGGGTATCTGCTGAGTACCCAATGAATTACCCAAGTCTCCCCAGCAGAGCCCCAGGCCAGGAGCAGACACAGCCTCACAAACACTTCAAAGTCTAGTCATGCCCCCAGTTTTTTGTTGTTTTTTAGTGTGTCCTAAGCTCCAGACACTATCCTGGGTGCCAGAGACACAGCATCACTAAGACACGGCCCCTGCCTTCATGAAGCTCACATTCCAGTGGGAGCAGCAGACAAGGTACCAATACACACACAGCAATGGCACGTGGTGAAGAGGCACTGAGAAAAATGAAGCCGGGGAAAAGGATGGCAGGGAATGGAGCTGTTAGCCACATGCTGTGCGGCACTGTGAGCAGGGCATGAGTCCTGACGGGCAGGGAAAATTTCAGGTAGGGGAACAGCAAGTGCAAAACCCCTGATGCAGGAAGGAGCTTGGTAAGCATGGGGAACTACCACATGGCCCACATGGCTACAGGGTCAAATGCCAGGAGAGGTAGGTGGTAGAACATTAAGGGTTTGGCAGCTGTGGTGAGGACTTAGGGAATTCCTCCCCAGCACAGGGGCCGACACTGCACTTCCCCAGGTAGGAGCTCAGTTTGGAATAGTTCCCAAAGGGCCGGGATGGACCCAGAGTCCAAAGGAAGGGTGGATGTGAAAGGAAAGGGCGGGGTCTGATACCCAATCTCAGCTCTCCTCTCCCTCCCCTCCTAGCCCAGTGACTTTACCTCGAGGAGTCTCCGTGATTCAAAGGCACTAAAGCACCCACTGTGTGCAGAGGTTCAGCCTGCAGCCTGGCCCCCCAAAATGCCCAAACACATGGCTGCATGATCTGAAAGAGAGAAGTGAAGGCAGGCACCGAGAGTGGCCAGGGTCGCAGAATCCAGGAGCCTCTGCCAGTCGGGTGGCCTTGAGCAGGGTGGCAGCGTCCCCATGGAGCCACTCTTAAAAATGCTCTACACTGCCCCACCGGAGGGGCGGGGACCACGCCTAGGGTGGAGGCACAGAGAGGCAGAGATGGTTACCTTGGGTCCCCCAGCTAAGCAGTGGTGGAGGAGCTGGCCACTGCTCTGCACACCAGAGTCACTTTTTACATTCTCATTTCAGTGATTAAAAGGCCAGCAGTAGCTTGGGCAAGGGCAGGGGGAGGAAATGGAAGATCCCGTGTCCTGGCTGGATCCTGCCCTGTCCTCCCACTGAGGGTGGCACCTCAGCTGAGGTGTTTGTGACGCAGTCCTGCGGTGATGAAATACCAGGCACCTCAGCCAAGAGGATGGCCTGTTCCCTGGGGAGCTGCCGATGGAGGATGCCTAGGCAAGAGGACAGAGACACAGCCTCTGGAGGTCAGGTGTCCGTGCACAGGGGCCTGCCCTGGGCGATGCCTGAGGCAGCATGCCCCGCAGCGGGCAGCACTATATGGGCCCACCCCCACTCCCCCACGCACTGGTGCTCCCTAGGGTGTCCAGACCTGAGTCTGCTGAGGGCCTAGGCTGGAGCTGCAGCTGTCAGCTGGAGATGAGCCATGTGGGAAGCAAGGTGAAAAGAAGAAGGGCACCTCACCAGAAGAGGACAACCAAGGACCACACACAATATCATTAGTTACAGGGACATGCAAATTAAAGCCACTCACCAAAATGCCTAAATTCCTTAAACTGACAATGCCAAGTATCAACAAGGATGTAAAGGAATCACAGCTAGTCAGAGTATCAAACACTCCACCACTATGGAAAACCGTGCGGGGGACTTCCGGCCAAGATGGAGGCATAGGTAGACACACTGTGCCTCCTCGAACAACCAAGATAGGGACAACAACAATATAGAAACAAAATAGCAACCAGAATTGACAGAAAATTGAAGTGTATGGAAGTCGGACACCCAAGGATTTAAAAATAGATGCATTCATCCAGACCCGTAGGAGGGGCGGAGTTGGTTGGGGAGGGACGAGAAGCGGAGAGTTGAGCAACTGGGGCAGCGCACAAGTCCACAGCAGGCAGACCCTGGGCGCATAAGCGGCGGTGGCTGGTGGGCCCCAGCCAGGGGGTGGCGACCGGCAGACCCAGTGAGGTGGCCATTGTGAAGCAAGGCACTGCACCCAACTCAGGGTCCCAGCACTGGGAAATAGAGCTTTGGGGCACTGACTGAAAAGGAAGGTCCCACGGGGTGCACAGGCCCACCCACACCGGAATTGGAGCCTGAAGGCCCCAGTTGGCTTTCGGAAAGCAGTGGAAGGGTCTGAGGTCCTACAGAGAGCAGAGCAAGCGCTATTGTTCTTCCTCGGACCCCGCCCCCACATATAGCATCACAACCCAGCCACTGGGGTGCCCCGCCCTGGTGAACTCTCAGGCCCTGCCCCTCACTACAGGAGCTCGACAAGACCAAAAAACAACAACAAAGAAAACAAAAACAAAAACAAAACAGCAAAAAGATGGCTCAAACAGAAGAATTGAAAGCCCCAGAACCCATCCTTTTAAGCAACCAAGAGATAGCCAACCTATCAGATGCACAGTTCAAAGCACTGGTGATCAGGATACTCACAGAATTGGTTGATTTTGGTCGCATATTAGATGAAAAAATGCAGGCTACAATAAGTTTAATGAAGAAAAATGCACAGGAAACCAACAGTGATGGAATGAAAGATGGGTCTCACGTCATTGGAGTGGACCAGAAGGAAGAAAAAAACATACAACCAGAAAAGAATGAAGAAATAAGAATTCAAAAAAATGAGGAGAGGCTTGGGAACCTCTGGGACATCTTTAAACGTTTTAACATCTGAATTGTAGGGGTACCAGAAGGGGAAGAGGAAGAACAAGTAGGAAACTTATTTGAACAAATAATAAAGGAGAACTTCCCCAATCTGGCAAAGGAAATAGACTTCCAGGAAGTCCAGGAAGATCAGAGGGTCCCAAAGAGGTTGGACCCAAGGAGGAACACACCAAGGCACATCATCATTACATTAGCCAAGGTAAAAATGAAGGAGAGAATCCTAGAAGCAGCAAGAGATAAGGAGACAGTTACCTACAAAGGAGTTCCCATCAGTCTGTCAGCTGATTCCTCAAAAGAGACCTTGCAGGCAAGAAGGGGCTG
>CM052550.1:34712973-34734703 GCA_028533065.1 Trachops cirrhosus
AGGAAGATCAGAGGGTCCCAAAGAGGTTGGACCCAAGGAGGAACACACCAAGGCACATCATCATTACATTAGCCAAGGTAAAAATGAAGGAGAGAATCCTAGAAGCAGCAAGAGATAAGGAGACAGTTACCTACAAAGGAGTTCCCATCAGTCTGTCAGCTGATTCCTCAAAAGAGACCTTGCAGGCAAGAAGGGGCTGGAAAGGAGTATTCCAAGTCATGAAAGGCAAGGACCTACATCCAAAATTGCTCTATCCAGCAAAGCTATCATTTAGAATGGAAGGGCAGATCAAGTGCTTCTCAGATAAGGTCAAGTTAAAGGAGTTCATCATCACCAAGCCCTTACTCTATGAAATGTTAAAGGGACTTACCTAAGAAAAAGAAGATAAAATCATGTGTAGTGAAATGACAGCAAACTCACAATTATTAACAACCATGCCTGAAACAAAAGAAGAAGAAACTAAGCAAACAACTAGAACAGGAACAGAACCACAGAAATGGAGAACACATGGAGGGTTAGCAACAGGGGAGTGGGAGGAGGAGAGAGGGGGGAAAGGTACGAAGAATAAGTAGCAATGAAGGAAGATAGAAAATAGACAGGGGGAGGGCAAGAATAGTCGGGAAAATGTAGAAGCTAAAGAACTTATGACACATGGACATGAACTAAAGGGGGGGAATGTGGGTGGGAGAGGGTGTGGAGGGTGGAAGGGAATGAAGGGGGGATAACAGGACAACTGTAATAGCATAATCAATAAAATATATTTAAAAAATAAATAAACAAAACAAAACAAAAAAAAGCCGTGCAGCAGTAAGAATTAAAGCTCACTATGTACCTGTGCTGTAACCCAGCAATTCTGCCACCCCAACAGAAATGAGAGTGTGTGCTCACCGAAGGGCATGTATATACTAGAATGTTCACAGTGGCGTACAGTAACCCTCAAACTAGAAACAGACCATGTGTCCACCCACAGAAGAATGGACAAATTAACTGAAGTAAATTCAGACAGCACAGCATCCTGCACAATAGAAAGGACCGAACTGCTGACACACACAACAGGGATGAAGTACAAGACTGTGACATGGAATGCCAGAAGCCAGACACAAAATAACGCACCAAGAGCCCATTCATAGCAAGTTCAGAACAGGCCACGTGACATTATTTGTTTGAAGACGACTTTCTCGCTTGTAAACTGGGCAGAAATCAAGGCAACAAACATCCCAAAGTCAGTTGTGGTTAGATTTGGGAGTAACTGTTGGGGGGGATGGATATTTCTGGGAGGGACGATGTTCTGTGGTGATTACACCAGGCTTTGCTTTGTAATTACTTGTTATAACATAAATTTAACATATTTTTCTGTATTTTATGACAAAAGAAGTAACTATGAAAAAGAATCAGAGTTTGGAGGTCCAAAGGAGAGCTCAATTGTGCCTCCGGTTTCCAGGGCTCCCCTGACCTCAAGGCTGGCCTGCCTGCATTTCCCCTCAAAAAGGCTAAACTACCAATGAGTAAGGAGAAGGATCCGGGGTCCAGAGGGTCCAAATCTCAACCCCAGGCTCTGCTGTTCTTTGGCTGCGTGACATCCTCTATGCAGTGCAGTGATTCCATCTACACAAGGGTCCCGCTGGAGGAGGGACTCGCACTCCAAGAGGAGCAAGGCAGCCCGGAAAGGGGGAGGCTGGACTTTTAGGGGATACATTTAACTGCATAGAAGCTGAATGGGAATGCAATTCACCACACTCAACAATCAGCTCTGAGCAGGGAGCCAGCAGCAACTGGACAGGGGTCCCTAAGAGGGCTCTGATCGTACTGGCAAGGTTTTTTGGGTTTTTTTTAAGAGTTTATTTATCTATTTTTAGCGAGAGTGGAAGGAAGGAAGAGAAGGAGAGAAACATCACTGTGTGGTTGCCTCTCTCACACCCCCTACTGGGGACCTGGCCAGAAACACAGGCATGTGCCCTGACTGGGAAGGAAACCAGCAACCCTTTGGTTCACAGGCGGGCACTCAGCCCATTAAGCCACACCAGTCAGGGCGGGTTTTATTTTTTTATCCTCACCTGAGGACTTTTTTTTCCCATTGCTTTTAGAGAGAGGGGAAGGGAGAAAGAGAAAGATAGATGTGAGAAACATTGAATAGTTGCCTCCCATATGCACCAAGACCAGGGGTTAAACCTTCAACCTAGGTCTGTCTTCTGAATGGGAATCAAACCCACAACCCTTTGGTTCCCGATGACACTCCAACCGAGCCACACCGGCCAGGACAAGGTTTTCTTTTTTAAAATAGTCACTGAGTACATGGGTATCACTGACTTTACTGTTATGTTTCAAACACTCTATAATAAATTATTATAGAAGTTTTTAAAGACATTTTCATTTCCATCTGTCTTATTTCTCAATGGTTTTCAAAATGTAGCTCCTTCAGAAGCTACATCTCAGAGTTGGAAGTCAGATCCACGAGAGGCAATTTACAAGGCGACATAGGGCCAAGCGGAGACAGGCCCTGGATGAGGGCCTCGTCCTAGCTGTTAGTCTTGGGAAGGGTCCTTCCAAACCTGTTTCCTCATCTGCAAAATTACTTGGGTGGTTCCTGCCACTGAGGGTGGTTGTGAGCTCTAGTGCTTCTGTCCTCGCCCCTCTACAGTCTGGGGCCCTGTGACTACCTGAATCAGAGCCAACCCCTCCTCTATTCAAACCCTCTGGAGTCCCATCTAACCCAGAGTAAAAGCCAAAGTCCTTAGAAGGTGCCCCAGAACCCTATGAGGTCTATACTGATGTCCCTTTACTTCTCCAAACACATTCCTGCCCCTGCAGGTCCTGCAACACACCAGCATACCCCTACCTCAGGGCCCTTGCACACGCTGCTCCTCCGTCAAGAGGCTCTTCTCCAGTTACCCACACAGCCCCGCCCGTTATCTTCAGCCTCTGCTCCTGTTGCTTTGAGAAGCCTTCCTAAACTCCCTAGACAAAAGTGCACCCATCCTTCCTCCCCTCATCCTTTTTCTCCATAAGCGCCTGTCACTCACAGGATTGTACGGATTTACCTGTTCATCAGTTCACTGTCAACCTCTCCTCAGCATATGTCAGGAGCTCTGGCCTGTCCTGGTGCATGGTGCTGGGTGCACAGTGGGCACTTAATACATATTTGTGGAATGAGTGTGTACCAGAACAGGCTCCAAATAAGTGAAATTCCTTTCCTTGCCATTTGTCAGGTCCTTTTTCTCTCGCCCCCTCTCCCTGACCTGGTTTCTTTGCCAGACAGGACAGATGGGATTTGAGGGAGGCAGGAGCGGAGGCTGAGGCTCTGCATCTCCAGGCACTTGAAAGAGAAGGGTGAAGGCTCCTTCCTGGCACTGAGACCCCCTCTGGGAGCCTCTGTCATCTGACCTCTAATCTGCGCCTCACCTACAGCTCCCACAGGAGGATTTGCTCAGGAAATAATTTCAATGATCAGCATCTGCTTGTGGGAATTTGGGAGGAAAGGCACACGGTGGGGGAAGAGAATGACTCCCTCACTCACCATCCGCAGCTCTGTGAACTGCTCCCCTGCTTCACAAGAGCATGTTAGCAAAACGGATAATGTGGAAAACACTTGTCCTTGGAGGAACTTCTGCTGAAAATGCTTATGACAGCACATATAGGGGTTTCTTGGTCTCAGCACTAGCGCTGTTTGGGGCTGGGCCATTCTGGCTGTGGCGCCTGTTCTGTGCACAGCAGGACGCTCAGCAGTGCCCTGGTCTCCACGTGCTGAAGCACGGTTCCCAAGGTGGAACCATCGAAAGTGTCTTCAGACATTACTGAATGTCCCCTGGGGGCAAGCCATCCCCTTTGAGAACTGCTGTTCTGAGGGTGTTCTTGCTGGACTCATGAGACACAGGAAGCAACCTCAAGCCCACAACAGCTTCTGATATTGAAGTAACAGTCAATATGATGTCAGTGCTAGAAAGAGGGAATGTCTTATAGCACTTACCACAAGCCCAGCACACCTAAGTGTACATGCAAATTCAACCCTCACAGGAACACTCTGCAGCAGGCACTTACACTACTGACTCTATTTTAATAAAGACAATGAATCACAGATATGAAAAGACTTGCCCCCATCACCAAATCAGAAAGCATGGAGTTGAAAGGGGACCCCAGGCAGCCTGGCTTCCCTGCCACAATATACCACACGGCCTTAGGCAGACTCAGATTCAAGTCCCTGTTCTCCGACTTAATAGCCTCCCCAAGCCTCAGTTTCCTCCTCTGTGCAATGGGGCTGAGAGCAGCTCCTCTATCGAAGGCTCCTCCACGGAAAGGCTCGACACAGCACCCAGCCCTCGATGAGGACCCGTCTGGTTGACAGAACACAACACAGCTGTACTGTGCACGAGAAATACCTGAGGGGCCAATGCTGACGGTCAGCGTGCAGTGTGCTCATGAACAACAGGATGTCCAACCGATCCCTTTTTGGAACAAGCACGGACACATCATGTCGCCTCAACTCTCGTATGCTTGTTTTTCACACGCTGACATTACTGAGATTGACAGACACCTCACCATCCATGTGTAAAGGGTGCTTTCATCTAAACCATCCTTTTCAGAAAAGCAGTTGTACAATCAAGAGTGGACCTTACAGGGAACAGTGTCACAGACTGGGGGTGCAAGGAGAGGTCTGTGTTCAGCCATCACAGAGAAGTAATTGTGTCAAAGAGCCGACAGAGGCAGAGTAAGGGTGCAGGAGTCGAGGTGGCCGCAGGAACCAGATCCATTCCAACCTCAGTTGTGAGGTCGGGCTGTGTGACTTTGGGCAAATTGCTTCCCGTTTCTTCGCCTCAGTTTCCTCATCCGTATGTTAGAAACGATAACAGTACACACCACTGAGGCCGTTGTAAGGGGGGAGTGAGTTAATCCTCATTAAGTCCTTCAGACAGAGCCTGACACGGCAACGGCTGAACACGTGTCAGGAGCCACCATCTCCTCCAGTTGGTGGAGACATGGGGACCCTCACTTCCCACATACACACTTCTGCAATGTGTGAATTTTCTTACCTATCCCAGTTCCTTGGTAAGAAGTGGCATTAAAGATATTTTTTTCCTCTTAAACACCACACACTCCCCCCAGCTGCCCCATCTGTCTACTTGGAGCAGGTAGAACTGGAGGCAGGCTCAAGACGTGGGTGGGCTGCAAAAGACACCAGGACAAGAATAAGCACCGGAGCAGATTTCTTCCCCTCCCTGACACCCCGACACCCGCCCCCCTCACCCTGCCACCCCAGGCCTTTCAGCACCCACAGAAATCATGTCAAATATTTGAGTCAGCCAGGCCAAGGGTTCCAAACATGCTGAGAGCACCATGATGTGGCCAGAGGGACCCTCCAAACACAGCTCTGACCTTGTCCCTCCCCTGCTCAGGGGTCACATCCGAGGCCCTTATGGAGGCTACCAGGACCCACCTGAGGTGGCCCCTGCCTGTTCTCCAGACTCACAGGTCAGTATACTGCCTCTATACTCTCCTTCTCTTAGTCCCGTGAACATTTCTTGTTCTCTCTCCCTCACCCCAGGGTCTTTGCATGTGCTAGTCCCCCGCCTGGCACACTGCTCACAAACCTTTACCTGCTAAATCCCTATTTCCTCAGGGGAGCATCCCAACAGCCATTGCCCTACGATTCACAGGCACTCAGACCTCAGCCTTCCCATCCCCTCGCAGCACTTACCTCTATTGTCTCAGTCATGTGTACAATTACCTGGGTAAGGGTGTACCCCCCGCAGTGCACCAAGAGCTCCACAAAGC
Organism: Trachops cirrhosus; assembly: GCA_028533065.1. Classification (NCBI taxonomy): domain Eukaryota; kingdom Metazoa; phylum Chordata; class Mammalia; order Chiroptera; family Phyllostomidae; genus Trachops; species Trachops cirrhosus. Next base: position 34,718,740 of record CM052550.1, read on the forward strand.
AGGGATGGGGTCTGTCCTGGTCCCCTTGTGTCCCCAGCCCCACCCAGCACAGGCCAGGCCAGAGTGTTCATTAATGCAAGGTAGGGATGGCAGACAGAACCACAGCTTTGAGCTCAGAGTTCCCCCAAGTGAAGGTGAAACAAAAAATTCTGCATTCATTCATCCATTCCACAAAAATGGCACCTACACTGTGTCCGTACTGCTCTGGTCACAAGGGAGGCGGCAGCGACCAAAATAGGGCTCTCAGCCCTGGAGAGTTTACAGGTCCGGGGATGGGGGAAGGGGATGGAGGGTGGACAGGCATTAAAATAAGTCAGTGAAATAAACAGGCAAGTTATACTGACTATCAGAAGCTGGCAAATGCTGTGGACAGAAGCAGCATATAGAGGACTAGGTGCTGGGGAGGGGGCGAGGGTTTCCGATGTTGTTGTACAGGGTTTTCGGAGAAGAGTTAGTGAGATGGTGAAATTTGAGCAGAAACCTCAAAGAGACTAGGAAGCCACATGGAGACCTGGCAAAGGGTGCATCAGGCCCAGGAAGAGCAGCACGAAGGTATGGTCTGCGTGAGACACTGTCAGGAGGTGGTGGAGGAGAGCAAGGCACCTATGGCTGCAGAGGAAGCTGGGGGCCTGGCCTGGGCAGGGACTTCCAGCCACTGTAAGGGCTGTGGCTGTTCCCCGTAGAGAGATGGGGAACTGCTGGCTTGAGCAGGAGTAGCACATGGAATCCCCCGGCCCCAGTGAGGAAGGGGCTGTGTCACATCCTTATTCTCAGGAACTGTCCCCAGAAGAAGCACTGGCTTGACACTCCTAACACCTGGCTCACTTGGGGATCATGAGAACCCACACTCTAAAGGAGGGGAAACTGAGGCCTGGAAGGATTCAGTGAGTACCCAAGGCCAGGCAGCTAGAACACAGCCTAGAAGACTGGATCACGCTGTCCTAGCCAAGACTCTTCTACCTCCTTCTGTCCTTGCTCCCAAGAGGCCAAGCCCTCCCACCCCCCACCCAGTCCGCCCTTACAGTGCCTGACACCCCACAGATCTAGGCTGTCCCTGACAAACTAACGTAGAGACACACACACGTGCACACACAGGGCCCACCCAGCCTGGCTGAGGGGTTCCTCCCTCAAAGGCATTGCTCCACATCATCACTTGCTGTGCCCAGCCAGGAGATCTGAGGCAGGGTCTGGTGGCCCAAGTCCCACCTCATTACTAAGACACCTGGGAGCAAACAGGCAGGGTCCTGCCCACAGCTAGCATTTCCTGAGTGCTCACAACATGCCTGGCCTGGATCAATAGTAACCTTCACAGCAACTCTGAGAGGTAGGTGCTGCTACCATCCCCATTCTTCAGAAGCGAAAACTGAGACCCAGAGAGAACAAATCACATGCCCAAGATCGTGGGTGAGTGCAAGAGATGGCTTTCTTAGCCAACAGAACTTTCTATAATGCTAAGGTGTGGGTACTATGGCTAGTGCAGCTAAAGAACTGAATTTTTACTTTCATTTAATTTTAATTATTTAAAATTTAAATGGCGCACATGGCTAGTGGCCAGCTTATTGGTGGAGGTGCAGCTCTACAGAACCTCTGCTAATGAAGCAGCAGGAGCCTGAAGGCAGGAGGGTGGGTAGTGAGGCCGGGACTGTGATGCTCACAGGCCCGAGGGGCCAAGGAGAAGCTCCTACCCAACACATTGCCCTTGAGCCCTGACCTACTCAGCCCAGAGAGGCGGAATAGGGCTCGGATGCCCAAACCCGCACCTGGAGCCCTGGCCGATTCACACCCTAACTACCATTTCTAGGCTGCATGAGTCTCTTCTCTGAACCGTAGCATCCCCATCTATGAAACGGGACATTAACAACGACCTAACTGAGCATATGCTTCTGTTATTTCTTAACAACCCAGAGTTGCCATGGGGACCCAACAAGAGACATGCTCCACATGCAGCCAGGGAGAAGACCAGCATTTTGGGAGACAGGCAGCAATTACACAAAGGCGAACCCCAAAGGCAAGGGCCTGCCTGAGCTTCAGTTAGAGCTGTGGAAGTGGCAGCTATGTGAAGACTGTCACTAGCTGGCTGAAAGAAATCACCCAGATGATTCATGACGTGCCTGTATCAACTTTTGGAAAATATCATCTAAATGAAAACATAGCTAAATAAAGTAGACAACTTGTAGACACTACCCCAAATCACATGCTCAGCACCTGCCACTGCCACCCCCCAGGTCTTTGGACACTATTTTGAGAAACGTGGCCCTAAAGGACCCCAGACCTGCCTGCTGGACCCGTGCCCTGCCACCCTCCTCTCTGCCCTGCTCCAGCCTGGCTCTCAGTGCTTCCACAGTATGAAGGTGCCTCAGGGCCTCTCCCGTGCTGCCCACTGGCCGCCTGCCTGACCCATTCACTCCTTTGGGCTTTCACCTTCAAGCCCTGATGCCTCACCTCAGGGCTTTCTCCAAGCCCCGCTCCAGCCAAAGCCAGTTAGATCTCTGTTCCTTTCCTTGGCCACATGCAGCCCTCACAGGGTAAATGCCACTTCTCTGCCTCCTCCACAGACTGTGTGCCGCTCCCTGGCGTCCAAAACTATACATGACAAGTAACAGGTACTCAATGAATTATTTGGTGAGAGAATGGAATATACAAATGACCAAAAACAGCCAAGGGCTGACACCAGAGGCCATTCAGGAATCAGACCCCAAGGCAGGGTGTAGGGAGTGTCTCCCACACCCCGCCACCCCAGCTCTGAGAAAGGAAGGGGCCAAGGTCGAGGTTTCATGAGCATCATGGGCTGGAGAGAGGTAGCCCATCCCATCTCCTAAGCAAGCATCAAATGGAGCTAATTTAGTCATTTCTAGGACAACTGAGGCCTCCTTGTTGCCAGTTCTGAGAGAAAAGAAAGCAAAAACATCATTAAAACACCAGTAATGACTCCAGAAACAGCGTCCATGACACTGGTCAGAGGCCGAAGAGCCAGTCTCACAAAGGCAGACTTGACACCAGATAGAGCTGAGCTGGGTTCCAATTTCATGTCCTTCACCTATCTATCAACACTTTTGGCGAATCTAATCACCTCCCGGGGCCTTTGTGTCCTCACCAGTGTAATGGGAACAGCTGTGCTGAGCTCCCCGCCTGCGGTGAGAACTGGAGAGAGAGCACCACATAAAACCCCAGAGGGGCCACTCTGCTGGTTCTCTGTAACAACGCAGCCATCCTATCTAGCTCTCTGTGCCTGGGTTCCTGTCTACAAAATGGAGGTGACTGCTACACACCTAACAGGCCACCACGAGTCTGAGCCAATTCTCACCAAGTGCTCGGAGCCACATCTGGCCAAGCAGGAACTTAGCGACGAGTGTGATTAATTTTTCTGTCCGGAGCCCTCCCCAGCACGAAACCTCAGCTAGCTGGCCTGCCATTCCCTCCCAAGGCTTTAAACACAAACCTACTCTGCCAACCAGCAAGACCAGGCTGGCTGCATCCAGAGTCCCTTCTCTGCTCTCAGGTGCCCAGCATGACAGTCTCCAACAGCAGAAGCAGCAGCTTGGACCCATCAAGCACCTTCCCAGGCAGCCCGGGACAAGCACTTTTTAACATGTTAGGTCCCTGATTCCTCCCTACAGTCCCAGCAGGGATGGTCCCATCTCAGTTGTGCAAAAATACATCGCAGAGAGATGAAATCAGGTCCCCAGGTCTCCCCAGCAACCAAGGGGAGAACCAGGAGCAGGGTTTACAATCAGGCCGGCTGCCCCCAGCTCAGGTCACTTTGAAATACCCACCAGATGACGACGACCTGAAACCAGGCTGGCAGGGGTTGGGGAGGGGGGCAAGGGATTAGCAGCCACCCCAGTCCGTAGGAAAGTGCCCAGAAGGTGGTGAACCAAGACAGGCTTGGATTTCTGGCCTCACCCTTAGAAACATCTGTGGACGAGCTTCCTAGGCAGGACAGCTGGGCTCAAGGAAATTCCTGCAGAGACCTCTGACACGTAGTCTCCCCTCTGCCAGACCCTGCTTGCTGTCCCCTACTCCACAAACCCAGCACAGTGGGTCTTGCTGTGGGTGCCGGGTTGGCAGTAGGTCCTGCCCCTAAGGGGGCCAGGCTGAGATCCCACCCTGCTGCCCCTCCCACGCCTGCTCCCTCACTCCCTCCCTTCTGGTCCTGCTCCCAGGGCTGTCTCCCCGAGCTGGGCCTCTCACTGCTTGGCTGGTTGTCCAGAAGAGCCTGCCACGGAACCACCCCACCGTGCAGCCTCGAGGCCTGGTGGTTGAGAGCCTTCCACTTGGGAAGTCAAAGAGAGGCCCAGGGAGGGGTGTCCCTGGGTCCCCCAGAGGCTTGGAGATCAAATGCAAAGGACACTCTTTTCCATCCTCTTAATCCAAGGGAATTCTGAAGACCCCAAGATTGTGCTCTGAGGGGCTCCACTCCTTCTAGGAAGACATTCCAGAATGAGCCTGGGAAAATCAACAACCAGGTTCCTGCTCACCATTCTAAAGCTTAGCTAAGTTTGAGGCTCAGTTGCAGAACTAGAAGCCCACGGTTACTGAGTGCCTTCCTGGGCTAAGGGACTCTGGAGCCATGCTGCCCAAATTGAGAGCTTGCCCCCAACACTGTCGGGCTGGGGGACCCAGCACAGGTTACCGAGACTCTCCAGGCCTCAGTTCTCACCTCTGTGAGGTTAAGACTCATAGCTGATTCCACTTCAGTCTGAGGGGTCTTCATTCAAGTTCTCCCATGGCTGCTTCACCACACACCAGTCCCAACTTATGTGTCAACTCCTCCAGGAAGCCCCCCATCAGCCCAGCTAAAACATACTAATACCAAACAAAAATAATAAAAATGAAAAATTAAATAAAACACACTAACATCTCACACTCTCTTTCCCCTGACCCCCATTCTTGTTGCTTTCATAACATTGATAGTGACTTGATGTCCTATCACAGATTTGTTTGCTGGGCTCCTGTCTCCAGTAGAAGGTAGACCCACAAGGCCTGGTCTTCCAAGTTCTAGGGCAGTGCCAGGAATGGTGCCAGCCCTCAGACACAAGTGGAATGGAAGGCATCAGCCTTCAACAATCAGCAAGTATGGCTTTTATCAGGTATTTCTATTGTTCTACACTGTTACTTGACATTAGCCCAACTATTTGGGTTGGGGAGGGGTAGGCAGCAAAGCAGCCCACTGAGCTCCCCACCCCATCTGTCCCTAAAGGGAACAGCCATGGGCCCTGGGGAACATGGTGTGAAAACCACACACGAGGGAGGCAACCATCAGGCCTGCAGCATTTCTAAGGCAGTGATTCTACTCAAGGGGGAAGTGGGAGCCATGTGAAACTCCCTGACTGGCTCTAAACCTACCCCCACCCCAAGCAGAAGCCTGAGAACCTCTCTTATGACAAAAGGCATCTGCTGAAAGTCTAAACCTGACCAAGTTGCTCCTCAGAGGGGGCTGCAAGACTCTGAGTGACCCAACCCCTCCTACGTCCTTCACTTACCCTGGCCCTGCACCTCACCAAACTCGGCCTCACTAGGACTTTGTACTGTGGCTCTCCCCCACACCCCAAGGTTATTCCCTCTCATGTCTCCTTGTCCATCTCAGAGACCTTCCTGACAGCTCACCTAAAGCAGCGCCAGTCACATCTGATTTTAATTCACTGCCTAGCCCCACCCTTTAACCTGCCCCTTATTTATTCACCAGGTTTCGGGTTTGTCTCCCTTGGCTCCAAAGGGGCAGGGCCTTTGTCAAGTACACCCCTGTGTCCCAAAGAGCTGAAGCAATGCCAGCCATGCAGCAGGTGCTCAATAAATGGTGGATGAATGAAAACTTTTCCTCAGCTCCACAATGCCTTCAGGATCAAATCCACACTCCTCCACCAGGCCCACCGGGCTCTACGAAGCCTGGCCCAAATCTATGCGCACCTCTCCAACTCTCCCTGCCTAGCCTTCCGCCTTGCAGCCTTCAAAAGGGCCATTCCCACCACTGCTGGGGGCTGTGGTGGCGATTCAATAAAAACACATGCAGGGAAGAAGAGAGTTTAGCAGAGACCAACATCTACAAAGGAGCTGGAATTCAGACCTCAAAAGGGCTCTAGGCAGCAACTGTATGGAAGAAAGAGGGGCCCTGGACACTGCATTTTCCAGTTTTTATTTGATTATATGTCCCTCCCACTCCCAACCCTCGTCTAGAAACCAGACATGCTAATTTTGGCCATGTCCTTCTCCTGGTGTTATCTGACAAGGCTCTGTAACTTGAAAAGCACCTTCAAAATCCTAGCAGAAATAAGAATTACAATTGCTAAGCTATCCCAGGGCTCGCCATGTGTCAGGCACTCTTGTTAAATACAGTGAGAGCAGGATGTTTATTGTAGGTTTACTGTTAGAACTTCCCAGTTATAAATACTTTCCACAAACTAACCCATTTAACCTTCACAACCTATCAGGGCAGAATAGGCAGCAGCCCATAACACGGATGATGAGAAGGGCTCAGAAGGGTTGAAGAACCTGCTGAAGGTCACACAGACCAGTGAGTGAAAGGGCTGGATTTTAACCCAGTGCTCTGAATCACACAGTGAAGCTCTTTACAGAGGTCAGAGACCAGGACACCAGATTCCTGAATCCTGGTGGGGCGGAGCTGGGAAGCTGGATAGCGGGATGCCGGAGAAGGCTGAGGGTGGGGTGCTGATGCCCTCAGTACTGCTGACTAAGCATTTACACAGTGCCAGGTGCTCTTTGAGGAGCTTCTCATGAATTAGTTCATTTAACCCTCACAACAGCCTGAGATGAGTGCCATTCCGAGCCCACTGCACAGAAATTAACCCTGTGGCCCACGGTCACACAGCCAGAATGTGAAAGCGCCAGAACATGCACACCTGCCCACTACACCATCCTTGTGTAAAGACCTCTAACACGGGCGCCCTGATACCATGTCACCCCTGCATATTACTTTTATTGTCTTCTCCCAGCCCCCAGCACACACCATGCCCTGGATTAAAAGATGCTCTGGCTCAACTCTGAAGACCGACCTAGTTCCACCAGCAAGCCAGGACTGCTAGACCGGCTGACGACAGAGGTGCTCACAGCTCTGGGTACATGACCATGGGTACAGCTGGCAGGGTCCAAGCCAGGGGTTGTGAGGTGACAGAGATCCACTCCAGCTTAGGAGCCAGTGAGCTAGGAGTACATGACACCAGGGACAAGCAGATATACCTTCAAACCCCAGCTTGGCCCCCTATGTCTGACAGACCTAGGCAGGGCAATGCCGCCTCTGAGCCTCAATTTCTGACTCTGCAAAGTGACAGAAACACCATATCCACCTCTAGGTGCAAATAAACCACTGTTCCAGTTACTTGCTGTCAAGAGGTTCACTCTGAGGCCAATGAAGCTAGGGGTTTACATCCCAGCTCTGTCACTTCTGGCTGTGAGACCTGGGGCAAATCATTTCCCTTCACAGCAAGCGTCTGAGTTTCCCAGTTTCCTCATCTGTAAAACGGGTATCACACTTCTCCTTACCTCCTTGGGGTCTATAAAATGGGCACAACCAATACCCAACCCATTGGGGTATTCTGAGATTTAAATGAGATCATGTGTGTAAAAGGCTTGTGACATTCCTGACATATGGTGAATGTTTAATAAACACTGGCTATTCACTAGCTCTGGAATGATTTGCCTCTTCGTGCCTCAGTTTCCCCTTGTAAAATGGAGCATAGCAACAGTACCTACAGTTCTAAGATGTGAGTATTCAGCAAGTTGGTTCATGTGAGGCATTATGAACAGCGTGAGACACACAGAATGCATTCAATAAATGTCAACCATCAACCTCGTGGTTATTGTTTTTATTGCTGCTTTTAACCCCATCCAGCAAATCCTTGAAAACTAGGAGGAAACCAGAGGAACAAACCTCTAGCAGAGAAAAGTTCTACAGAGCAACCATGGCCTTGAAGAGACTCAGGGACCATTCTAAGCACCACAACCCATGGAAGCCAGTCAGCTTGGAGGCTGATGCTATGGAGCAGACGTGACCACCCTCCCCTTTTGACCACATTACCAGCCCATGTTAGACTTCGCCCTGCCCTTTAGGAACTCCAGACCCGGGGGCAAAGGTCACCAGGCAAGCCAAGGTCACAAGCTGGCTTAGAGAGGAGGGGCAGTGGCCTCCCACCTGGAGCGGGCTGCTCCAAGCACCCACCCAGCAGGCAGAATGAGAAACAGGTCTGTGAGGAATCTGGCTGTCCCAGGCCCTTCAGAACAGCAGTCTCCCTCCCTGGATCAGGCTGGGCTAGGTCCCCTTGGCCTATGCAAAGAGGAACAGCTGGGAAAACAGCGCTTAGCCTCACTGCCACCCACTGCCACCTAATGGTGAAGCCAACTGTTATTGCCCGGTGGGGAATGCAAACACGATGGGCGCCTGGATTGCTAACCAGGGAGACACAGTCAGCCTCAAGGAGGACGGAGGGGCCTGCAGAGCGTGGTGCCTGGCTCCTTCACACCTACCCTCAACCAAGGTCAGGCCCTGACTGGACTCCCCATGCTTGTCTGAGATGAGAAAAAGGGACAAGGTTGAATGGCAGTCCATGGAGGACCTAATTATTCCAGTACAGGCCTCTTGCTGAGCCCAATCGGCCTCCATATCAGAGGAAGGGGTACCTCCAAATCCTAAGGATCAAGATCTCCACAGCCACTTTGCCCTGGGAGAGGTGTCCCACCAAATACTCCGTCCTCCAAACTCTTAAGCAGGTCCGTAAACACAGCTCTCTAAATCCAAGCTTACTAGCTCTTCTGCTCTCTAAATGAAGTCAAAAGCTCAGAAAGCTTCAAAGAGCGGCTTTTAAGACATTTCCCCACACCCTATGAAAAGAACTTGCCACAGAGGTGTCTGTCCCACACACCTTAAAACAGAGTGTAATAATAGGAAATTGTGCGGTAGACAGCAGTCCAGGGTCCACAGAGTCCCCTCCCCCAAAGTTATTAAGTTCAATAAAGGACGATCCTCCCTCTAACTCAGTGTAAACCCCAAGCTCCACCCACCAAACACAGGAGGGAGAAACCCCTCCTGATCACTAGCATTAGAGCCCTCCCAAAACACTCCCGCGAACGTCGTCTTCTGCCTGCCCTGTCCCTCAAAGATTATAAACATCACAGCCCTACTACTCCGATGTAGCGCTCTCTATGTTCTGGGGATGGCTCCCCCCCAGCGCCTCAGTGGTATAACCCAGACGGCGCTACCCGGACCTCACTTGGTGTACAGATCCCTCCCCCAAAACCTCCCCCCCCTCTCTTAACGCGGTATAGGAACTGCTCCCACATCCCCGAATAGGTACAGCCTCCTACATTTGGTAAGGCGCGCCCCCTCAGTGACTTAGCGGTCGCCCACCAGGCACGCTCTCACTTCACAGACCACGAGTTCAGCCCCAAGCCCGCACATGTTAGGGTCCGTGCCCCCAGCTCTTCAGTGGTTCGGTCCTCGCACTTTGGTAGGCGCCCCCCCTCGACTGCTTCAGTGGTGTAACCCGCCACCCCCGCCCCCGGCCCCTCAGGGCTAGAACCCCCGCCCCCGCGCAGTCACCCCCACTCATTCCCGGAAGGGGGGGCTCGAGGGCTGCGGTCCCCGCCCGGCAGGCACTGGTGGTACGGCCCAGCGCGGCACCGCGGGGGGTCCCGACGCGACCACCGCGGGGGCGGGAGGGCGTTCGGGGACACGCACTGGCGCGCTCACCTGTCACCGGCAGCCGCCCAGCCTCTCCGGCGGGGCTCTACTCCCGCCCATCACCACGCTGCGCTTGATCCTGCTCCTCTGTTTCCTGGCTGCAGTGGCGGCCGCAGCGGCAACGCCTTCTCCGAGCCAGGCCCAACGGCTCGCGCGGCGCGGCCCCCCCGCCCCCTCCCCCAGCCCCCGCTTACCGCCCCGTCCCACCCACTGGACGGAAATACCGCCTTCTCCCGCAACAACAGGAACTGACGTAAAGCGGGAGCTAGACTCGGAGAGCCATAGAGCGCAAGCGCAACAAAAGGAGGCGGTGGACTTAAAGCAGAACGCCTCCGTACAACAGGCAAGTTTGGGCCGGCGTAGGTTAGTGATGGGCCTCGCGCAGGCGCCGAAAGAAAAGAGCAGATAGGAGTGAGCAGGCGCAGTAGAACTCTGACCGACGCCCGTTTTCCTTAGAGGCTAGCAGAGGTGATGTTTCCCGACAGCCCCTGTTCCTTATTTGCATACTCTTTGATCTTGTTTTACTAGGCTCTTGCTTATCCTCCCGGTCCCGAGGCTCTTAAAGGGCCCTGGACCTGGAGTTAGCTGGGGTTTCCTTTTCAGTACGTCACTCACCATTGAGCTCAGGCTCCGAAACCCAGCTTTGCATTTTCCTGCTAGTGATGGTAGAAGGCTCCACTGATTTTTTTGTGTGTGCTTCAGTATCCACATCTGCCAAATGGAAACAATCATACCTGCGTAAATGGGCTATTAGACTATTTTGTGTAAACAGAACAATTTATATCAATTAGACATTCTATGACTCAAAAATATTCTTATCTGCTCATCATATATGCAATTAAATATGGGATATAACTTTTTTATGGGCTAACTTGGGCTGACAAAGGCCTTAAATTCACCCCGCAAGAAAAGAGTTTTGTACACATTCTGGCCCATTTACGCTAGTGTACTAGACAGCTGTGAGACATCTGGTTCCCAGTCCCTTCTCTCGCACAGGTTAGGTGGAGCATGTTAGCTTATGAATTTGGGTTTCAGTATGCTGCACAGCTTGGCAAGTATGCATTGGCAAGTATGCATTGGTTATCCTGAGTTCACCTAAGTCTGTGAGAGTGTTTCGGGCAAGTCCTGCTCAGGGATGGGCCTTAGGTAAACGTAACCCTGGAACCATCCCTTAGCTATGGGTTTCCAGCTTGAAACTCGCTGCTCTGTATTCCTAATTCATGGCCTTGCCCCTTCACAGTGTTGATAACTCTGAAGAATGTCTCCATGACCAGAACCCTGACCACTTGAGAGTCTTTGACAGGTCTCTCTCCACAGCACAGAGAGCTGCAAGAGGGAAAAGACCAAGGCAGTCGCAGTCATCACTGTGTACTTAGCAAAGGGCTTGGCACCAAGTGGGCTCTTGGGGAGTTTTTGTTTCAAGAATTAGCCCTTCTGCTCCAATCTAGATTCTGTGGCCTACCCTCTTCTTCCTCTGCATGCTGAGCAGCTCACAGCCCATTCCCCTACCTCGAAGTCTCCCTGGACAACTCAAATCCCTACCCCTCCTAGGGCACAGATGGGTTATCTTGCTGAACCCTCCAGTGTGCTTGTGTATAAACTCCTTGGGGTCCTAGTAGTCCAAGCTAATCACTTCCAAACTATTTGAAGGCCCAGCACACATATATGTACACTTATAATGAAATAGAAGTCACCAAATACTGCTTACCTTTATATGTGATGCACTCTTGATACGTAATTTTGTTTTTGGTGCTGTATGAGACCCTGTGGAGCTAATTTTCTGAACCACAAATGGATCGTGCCTTGAGGTTTGAACAACACTCATGTGGGGGTGAACAGCCTTCACTGACTTTGGAGATGGACAGGCCCCAGTTCTGATCATGCCTTTCCTATGTTCTTGTCAAAATAACTTCACTTCTCTGTGCCTACCTTTCCTTGTTGCAAAATTTCAATAAAATTCATTTAGCAATTGTTATGGGCCAGGTTCTGTTCTTAACACAGTCCTGTCAGTGCCGTCCTGTAGCTGTCAACAGAATCTTGGAGGTTAGTTAGTGCAGCAGCACCGGCCCCAGGGCAAGTTAGGAGTGAAGGTGGGATTTGAACCCTGGCAGTCTGATACAAGAACCTGCGCTTTGCACCTAGATCAATATTGTGCAGAACAATGGGAAGCACTGGCCCAATCTTTGTCCCTGTGTTCCTTTGGTAAAACACTTACCTATCATTCTAGGCCTCAGCCTCTCAATTTCCACATCAAGGGTGATTGAGGAGAAAACTCCCTAAAAACACCAAATTGTTCTCTACCCTCTAACCTGTTCTGTTTAGTCCCCTTCCATAACTATAAATATGGGCTGTCCATGAGTTTTTCTGGGGAGGAGGGCTGGTAACTTCTCATCTGAAGTCTGCTCAAAGGTCTCTTTATTGAGAAAAAAATGATTTAAGGATCCCCCCCCTAAGGGATGGAAAAGACATCTCCCCAAAGCCCCTTCATGTCCCCAGGGAGCGGACATCAGCCCACGGAGTCCATTTCGACCCTCCTCATGGAGATCGGGCTCCGGGTGGTGATTGGACAAGCCGCACAGACCAGCTCTTAAGACCCCCAAGTGGAGAGGCTTCCACTCGTCTCCAGGAGGGCTGAGGGTCTATCCCTGGCAGTGGTGGAGGTGGCCATGAGGGGTGGATCCTCTCTCCCACAGGGGCGACCAGGAGATGAAAGCAGAAGGCATGAGAATTCCCCCTTTCTTCATCCTACACAGAGCTGTTTCGGGGGAGAAAGTCCATCGCACTGATCAGATTCTCAAAGTCTGGCATCATTAAGAAAGAGTTTTTATTTAAAAGCATTTCCCATGTTATACAGAAATGTTGAAATATCTTTGACTCCCCAGCCAGAAGTGACAAAGCCCCACCCTAGAGGCTACTGTGTTAGGAAGATCCTTTCAGAGTCATTTTAAGTCATGTTTGGCAAAAGTACAAATAAGCCTCAGGGATTCTGTAAATGTTGGTTCCAATTTTCTTTTTATGAACTATGTTTCTCTTTCAAAAATTGTAGTATAAGACACCATGCGCATTCAATTTTTTAACACATAGGGGATTCTGAAAACATGTCAATGGTTGTGCTAAGCTAATGCACTTTGGGCCAGACCTTAGAATGAGACCTCTTCTACGCTCATTAAGATGGAACACCTGACAGTTGGCAGATGAAAGGGGTGTGGGGGAAGATGTGAAGAGTGGAGGGGATTAGGAAGTACAAATAGGAAGTTACAGAGTAGCCATGGGGACGTAAAGTACAGTATAGGAAATGGAGTAGCCAAAGAACTTATACAAGACCCACGGACATGAACAATGTTGGGGGGACTGCCTGAGAGAGTGGGGGGTGCTGGGTTGAGGGGGGCAAAGGGGGAAAATTGGGACAACTGTAATAGTATAATCAATAAAGTATAATTTTTAAAGAAACAATTGAATACCTTACTGATCTGCTCAGACACATAGATGGCTTCCCGTCCCATGTGGAATAAAAGCTAATGGCCTCACCATGGCCTTCAGGGCCCTATGTGAGCTGCCCCGTGCACCATTGTGTCCTAGGACACTGACCTCTCCTCTAACCCCCCATGAAAAGACAAGCTTATTTTTACCTTAGGGCTTTTGCATTTGCCGTTCATTCCTTTTGCTAGAACTGTTCATCCCTGATTCTGATTTTTGCATGACCAGCTCCTTCTTGTCTTTCAGAACTCAGTGCAAATCTCAACTCTTTGGAAGGACTTTGCATGGCCACCCCAAATCCAAAACAGCCAGGCTGTCACTATCTCTTTAGACTTTTTGAACTCCCTACCTAGCACTTAACACTAAAGAATTTTTAAATGTATTTTGTAATTGTCTTTCCCCAAACCAGAATATAAATTTGCCCAAGAGGACAAAAACCTTGTCTTGGGCACCACTGTCTTCCTAACTGCTAGAACAATGCCCAATGCATAGTTGGGACTTGGGGATCAAGAAATATTTGTTGAGCCCTGGGTGGTGTGGGTCAATAGATTGAGTGCTGGCCTGTGAACCAAAGGGTCACTGGTTCCATTCCCAGTTAGGGCGCATGCCTGGGTTGTGAGTCAAGTCCCCAGTAGGGGACTGGCGAGAAGCAACCACACATTGATGTTTCTCTCCCTCTCTTTCTCCTTCCCTTCCACTCTCACTAAAAGTAAATAAATATCTATTTTTTAAAAGAAATATTTGTTGACTGTGGTTCTGGTTTGGAAGGTTAAAGTTCTGTACTGGGGTGATTTTTACTTCAGGTCTGAACTTGTCTATTTACAAAAAGTTGAACAAACAGTAATAATCTCTTAACCTTTACTGAAGAACTCCCACATACCAGGCACAGTGCTAGGAACTGTGTATGACCTTGTTAAATGTTCCTGCAGGTAGAAGTCTCTGTTAAGCCTATTGTGCAGAAATAAACATAGGCCCGGAGAGGCCAAATGTCACACAGCCAGAACACTGTGCCACCTGGATCCATTCCCAAAGATGTCTCAGGCCAATCCACACTTACCCACAACACTGGATTTAACCTGTGTGTATCCAGATTCAAGATACAGCAAAGTCTCATTTTATACTAAGTTAAAGTATGTGGATTTAAAACAGCAAAATACTCGAAACAGAGTTTCCCACGTTATTAAGAAAAATGGAAATTATATGAATATAATCTCTTATTTTAGACCATCAAGAAGAACTTCAGGACTGACTAGTGTGGCTCAGTGGATTGAGCACCTGCCTGCGAATCAAAGAGCTGCCAGTTCAATTCCCAGCCAAAGCACTTGCCTGGGTTGCGGGCCAGGTCCCCAGTTGTGGGTGCGTAAGAGGCAACCCCACAATGATGTTGGTCTCCCTCTCTTTCTCCCTCCTTCCCCTCTGTCTAAAAGTAAATAAATAAAATCTTTAAAAAAAATTAAAAAGAAGAACCTGGAACTTCCGGCCAAGATGGAGGCATAGGTAGACGCACTGTACCTCCTCACACAACCAAGATAAGGACAAAAACAATATAGAAACAAAATAACAACCAGAACTGACAGAAAATTGAAGTGTATGGAAGTTGGACACCCAAGGATTTAAAAATAGACACGTTCATCCACACCGGTAGGAGGGGTGGAGTCAGGCCAGGCAGGGGGGAAAAGGAGCGGAGAGCTGAGCGACCAGGGCGGCGCGCAGGACTGCAGCGGGCAGACCCTAGATGCACAAGCGGTGGTGGCTGGTGGGCCCCAGCCAGGGAGTGGCAACCGACAGACCCAGTGAGGCGGCCATTGTGAAGCAAGGCACTGCGCCCAACTCAGGGTCCCAGCACTGGGAAATAGAGCTTTGGGTCACTGACTGAAAAGGAAGGTCCTGTGGGGTGCACAGGCCCGCCCACAAGGGAATTGGCACCAGAGGGGCCCAGTTGGCTCGCAGAAAGCGGCAGAGGGGTCTGGGGTCCTACAGAGAACAGAGCAAGTGCCATTGTTCCTTCTCGGACCCCGCCCCCACATATAGCATCACAACCCAGTGACTGGGGTGCCCCGCCCTGGTGAACACCTAAGACCCCGCCCATCACTACAGGAGCTCAAAAAGACCAAAAGAAAAAACCAGCAAAAAGATGGCTCAAACAGAAGAAGAATTGAAAGCCCCAGAACCCATCCTTTTAAGCAACCAAGAGATAGCCAACCTATCAGATGCACAGTTCAAAGCACTGGTGATCAGGATACTCACAGAATTGGTTGATTTTGGTCGCATATTAGATGAAAAAATGCAAGCTACAATAAGGTTAATGAAGAAACATGCACACGGAACCAATAGTGATGGAATGAAAGATGGGTCTCACGTCATTGGAGTGGACCAGAAGGAAGAAAAAAACATACAACCAGAAAAGAATGAAGAAATAAGAATTCAAAAAAATGAGGAGAGGCTTGGGAACCTCCGGGACATCTTTAAACGTTTTAACATCCGAATTGTAGGGGTACCAGAAGGGGAAGAGGAAGAACAAGTAGGAAACTCATTTGAACAAATAATAAAGGAGAACTTTCCCAATCTGGCAAAGGAAATAGACTCCCAGGAAGTCAAGGAAGATCAGAGGGTCCCAAAGAGGTTGGACCCAAGGAGGAACACACCAAGGCACATCATCATTACATTAGCCAAGGTAAAAATGAAGGAGAGAATCCTAGAAGCAGCAAGAGATAAGGAGACAGTTACCTACAAAGGAGTTCCCATCAGTCTGTCAGCTGATTCCTCAAAAGAGACCTTGCAGGCAAGAAGGGGCTG
>CM052550.1:34735203-34755941 GCA_028533065.1 Trachops cirrhosus
TAGCATGGATGGTAGGTAGAAAATAGACAGAGGGAGGGCAAGAATAGTATGGGAAATGTGGAAGCTAAAAAAACTTAAGACACATGGACATGAACTAAAGGGGGGAATGTGGATGGGAGAGGGTGTTCAGAGTGGAGGGGAATGAAGGGGGGATAATAGGACAACTGTAATAGCATAATTAATAAAATATAATTTAGAAAAAAAAAAGAACCTCAGTCCCTTGGTCTGGTATGCCAAAGTTGCCAGTTTGATCCCAACCAGGCACGTATAAGAATCAACCAATGAATGCATAAATACATGGGACAAAAAAATTGGTGTCTCTCTCTCCCT
This sequence comes from Trachops cirrhosus, assembly GCA_028533065.1. Lineage (NCBI taxonomy): Eukaryota > Metazoa > Chordata > Mammalia > Chiroptera > Phyllostomidae > Trachops > Trachops cirrhosus. The sequence goes on from CM052550.1 coordinate 34,735,534, forward strand.
TCTCCCTCCCTCCCTTCCTCTCTCCCTCTCTAAAATCAATAAATAAATGCTTTTTTAAAATAAGGGCATCATTTCTTTAACTGCCTAAGGGGGTGATTTATAAACTCTATTCAAGCTCTATCCACAAGATGGCGCTACATGCACTAGCCATCCCAGCTGGAACCCTGCTGAGCGTAGGCACCAGGATTCCGGATTGCAAGCTGGCTGGGGTCCTTGTGCTGTTACTTAAACATTCAGTCTTTAGAAGAAAACTGATGCCGCTCTTAAAATCAACGCGTTTTGCTGGCAGTTTCTTTTAATGTGCAGAAGCTTGTTAATTTGATACGGTCCCATTCATTTATTTTCGCCTTTACTTCCCTTGTCTTTGGGATCAAATTCATAACACCTCTAAGACCAAGGTGCATAAGGTTAGTACTTAATGTTTTGTTCTATGTAATTTACTGTTTCAGATCTTATATTTAGGTCTTTAATCCGTTTTGAATTAATTTTTGCACATAGGGACAAACTGTACTCTACTTTCATTCTTTTACATGTGGCCTTCCAATTTTCCCAGCACCATTTATTGAAGAGGCTTTCTTTTCTCCATTGTGTTTTTGGCTCCCTTGTCAAAAATTATTTCCTCATGTACGTGTAGTTTTACTTCTGGCTCTCAATTCTCTTCCATTAGTCTGTGTGTCTATTTTCTGCCAATACCATGCTTTTTTTATTATTTTTGCTCTGTAGTATAACTTAAAGTTAGGTAGTGTGATACCTTTGGCTTTGTTCTTTTTTCTTAGGATTGCTTTGGCTATTCAGTGTCATTTGTGGTTCCATACAAATCTGATGACTTTTTTGTTCTATTTCTTTTTAAAATGTCATTGGGGCCCAGTGGGTGTGGCTTAGTTGGTTGGGCATCATCCTACAAACCTAAAGGTCACTAGTTTAACTCCCAGTCAGGGCACACTCCAGGTTTCAGGTTAAGTCCCCAGTAGGGGCACATACACAAGGCAGCCCATCGATGTGTCTCACATTAATGTTTCTCTCTCTCTCTCTCTCTTTCTTTCTCCCTCCCTTCCCCTCCCTCTGAAATCAAAAATAAAATAAAATAATTTTAAAAAATAAAAATGTCTTTGGGATTTGATGGGATTGAATTAATATTGCCTTGGGTAATATGGACATTTTAACCGTGTTTGTTCTTCCAGTGCATGAAAACAGAAACAAAAAGGCAGCCAACCAAATGGGAGAAGGTATTTGAAAACAACAACTCCAATGGCGGGTTAATATCCAAAATATATAAAGAACTCATACAATTCAACACCAAACAAACAAAAAATCTAATTAAAAATGGGCAGAGGACCTGAACTTCTCCCAAGAAGACATACAAATGGCCAACAGATATATGAAATGATGCTCAACTTCACTAACTATTAGGGGAATGCAAATCGAAATCACAATGAGCTCAGTTTGTTAGAATGCCGACCCAATGAGCCAAACTCGCAGGTTCAATTCCCAGTCAGAGCATATACAAGAATCAACCAACGAAAGCATAAAGAAGTAGGGCAAGTCGTCGTGTGTGTGTGTCTCTCTCTCTTAATAAATAAGTAAATAAATAACCCACAGTGAGATACCACCTAACATCTGCTAGATGGCTATTATTAACAAGACTAGTAATAACAAGTGTTGGAGAGGTTGTGGAGAAAAAGGAACCCTCATTCATGGCTGGTGGGAATGTAAACCGGTACAGTCACTATGGAAAACAGTATGGAGGTTCCTGAAAATTAAGAATAGTTACTATATGACCTAGCAATCCCTCTTCTGGGTACCTACCTGAAAATTTTGAAAATAAATATTTGCAAAGATATATGCACCCCTAGGTTCACTGCAGCATTATTCACAGTGCCAAGGCATGAAGACAACCCAAGTGTCCTTCGATAAATGGAATACTACTCAGACATAAGAGAAGACAAAATACTGCCGTTTGCAACAAGATGAGTTGACCTTGAAAATACTGCACTAAGCCCAAGGGCTGCAGTTACTTAATTTTTTAAAAAGATTGTATTTATTTATTTTTAGACAGAGGGGAAGGGAAGGAGAAAGAGAGGAACAGAAACATCAGTGTGTGGTTGCCCCTCATGAGCCCCCCACTGGCACCTGGCCCACAACCCAGGCATGTGCCCTGACCAAGAACCAAACTGGTGACCCCTTGATTTGCAGGTGAGCACTAAATCCTCTGAGCCACACCAGCCAGGGTTATTTTTTTTAATTCTTTTTAAAAAGAGATTTAAATATTTACTTTTAGAGAGAGGGGGAGGGAGGGAGAAAGAGAAGGACAGAAACAGCAGTGTGCAAGAGATACATCGATCATTTGCCTCTCACACCCCATGGGGACCTGGCCAGCAACCCAGGCATGTGCCCTAACTGGGAATCAAACCAGCAACCCTTTGGTTCCCAGGCCAGTGCTCAATCCACTGAGCCACACCAGACTTTTTCTGAAAGGAGACTTTTTCCAATAAGCACATTCAAAGATGTTTAACATCGTTAGCCATCAGGAAAATGCAAATCAAAACCATAATGACAAGATATTTCACACCCATAAGTGTGGCAATAATCAAAAAGGCAGGTGAAAGAACTCATGGACTGACACCCACAGCGTTACAGATGAGACAAAATAAATTCACATGGACTATGGAGTCCTGTGGAGGAAAAGGGACCATACAACTTCTCTCTCAAGAGGAGAGCGCCCTGACCCTTGCCTTGAGAAGCTTTTATTGGACTCAATTTGCACAGAAATACAGGGTGCATACATAAAGCTCATTAATCATTAGCAGGCAGTAAGGATCAAACAATAGATAACATACAAAACACTCTGAGGGTCGATTTTGAGTCAGGGTCAGATAGTTAAATGGCCATAAAACTTTGGGGAACAAACTTTCTGCTTGGCCCCTTATCATTTCATTGAGAGCATTCTAAACAAAGCAGGTTTCACAGGATTTTACATATTCTTTCTTAGGCCTGATTGCCCTAGGGAACCCACCCTTTCCAGCACAGGGCTGCACCCGCCACCGGCATTGTTTCAGGCTTAAGTCAGGCAGGGGAAGTAAGGCAGCCAAGATAATAGGAGACTTCTCCAAGACAGAATGAGGACTCAGGCTGTGTCAAAGCCAAGGGGTGAGGGTCTATCACTCCTTTTCTGTAGCCCCCAAGTCCTTCCCTGGGGGCCCCCCATGATCATGCCTGTCTTAGGTCATCCCTCCCTTGAGGAATCTCACCCATCATTGGCTAACGGATCAAGCATTGGGGGCCAGGTGGGGTGAAGAAAAAGAGGCAGAGGGGGCACCCCTGCCAGGGGGATAAGCTTTGTCTCCTTAGTGGCTTATGGTCTAAAAGTTACTCACACAGCCCTAGCCATGGGGGGGATTACAGCTCCTGAAACCAGACAGTGCAGTTCCCAAAAATGGACATAGACAGCAGTGTGGTGATTGTGGAGAGGGGGTCGAGGGTGGGTGGAGATGGAAGAGGGTATAATGAAAAAATACAATTAAAAAAAGATGCATAGAAAACCTATGCAAGTTTCAGCCGAGATAGAGGCATAGGTAGATATGCTTTGCTCCTTCACACAACCAAAAGAAGGACAACAAATTTAAAAACCAAAAACAACCAGAACTGACAGAAAATCAAACTGTAGAGAAGTGTGACAACCAAGGAGGTAAACAAGAAACATCCAGACTGGTACAAGGGGTCTGAGACAGGCAGCCAGGGCAGAGACAGGGCAGCAAGGTGACAGATGGGGCTGGGCAAGGTGGCAGCTGGCAGACCAGGCAGTCCCACATTCATGTGTGGATAAGCCAGGAGGAACAACTGGGGAGTGAGACAGAAAACACAACCCAGGGTTCCAGCATAGGAAACTAAAGCCTCAAAACCTCTGGCTGTAAAAAACTGTGGGGGGTTCAGCAGCAGGAGAAACTCCCAGCCTCCCAGGAGAGTTTGTTGGAGAGACCACGGGGTCCTAGAACGTACACAAGGCCACCCATCTGGAAATCAGCACCAGAAGGGCCCAATTTGCTTGTGGGTAGTGGGAGAAGTGACTGAAAGCCGGCTGAGAGGTGAGCAGGTGGCACTGTTCCCTTTCTGACCCCTCCCCGACATACAGCACCACAACAAAACGATGTGGGTTGTCCCACCCTGGCAAATACCTAAGATTCTGCCCCTTAAAACGTAACAGGAGGGCCAGGACAAAGAAATATGGCCCAAATGAAAGTACAGATCAAAACTCCAGAGAAAGAACTAAGCAACGAGCAGATAGCCAACCTATCTCAGGCAAAGTTCAAAACACTAGTAATCAGGAGGCTTACAGAAATGGTTGAGTACAGACACAAAATAGAGGAAGAAGTGAAGGCTATGAAAAGTGAAATAAAGAAAAATAGGGAACCAACAGTGAAGGGAAGGAAACTGGGACTCAAATCAACAATTTGGAACACAAGGAAGAAATAAACATTCAACCAGGACAGAATGAAGAAACAAGAATTCAAACAAACGAGGAGAGCCTTAGGAAACTCTGGGACAACTTTAGACATCCACCATCCATATCATAGGGGTGCCAGAAGGAGAAGAGGAGGAGCAAGAAATTGAAAACTTATTTGAAAAAATAATGAAGGAGATCTTCTCCAATCTGGCAAAGGGAATAGACTTCCAGGAAGTCCAGGAAGTTCAGAGAGTCCCAAAGAAGTTGGACCCAAGAAAACACACACCTAGACATATCATAATTACATTCCCCAAGATGAAAGATAAGGAGAGAATCTTAAAAGCAGCAACAGAAGAGGAGACAGTTACCTACAAAGGAGTTCCCGTAAGACTATCAGATGATTTCTCAAAAGAAATTTTACAGGCAAGCAGGGGCTGGAGAGCAGTGTTTAAAGTCATGAAAGGCAAGGACCTACATCCAAGGTTACTCTACCCCACAAAGCTATCATTCAGAATAGAAGGGTAGATAAAGTGCTTCCCAGATAAGATCAAGTTAAAGGAGTTCATCATCACCAAGCCCTTATTATGTGAAATGTTAAAGGGACTTATCTAAGAAAAAGAAAATAAAAAATATGAACAGTAAAATGACAACAAACTCACAACTATCAACAACTGAACCTAAAAGACAAAAACAAAAACAAACTAAGCAAACAACCAGAACAGGAACAGAATCACAGAAATGGAGATCACATGGAGGGTTATCAGCAGGGAGGGGGTGGGGGGAGAGTGGGGATAAAACTACAAGGAATAAGAAGCATAAACGGTAGGTACAAAATAGACAGGGGGAAGTTTAAAGTAGTAAAGGAAATAAAGAAGCCAAAGAACTTACATGCATGACCCATAGACATGAACTAGGGTGGGGTGGGGAATGCTGGTGGGAAGGGGGATGCGGGGTGCAGGGGGAGAAAGGGGAGAAAGAAATGGAACAACTGTAATAGCATAATCAAGAAAATATACTTAAGAATAAAATAAAAACTAAAAAAAGGTAATATTGTGGTGAAGATGTAGGGTAACTGGAACCCTTATACACTGCTGGTGGGAATGTAAAATGATACGGCCACTTTGCAAAACAGTCCAGCAGTTCTTCAAATGGTTAAAAATAGAATTAACATGCAACCCAACAATTGGACTTCCAGGTGTATGCCCAAGAGAATTGAAAACATATGTCCATACAAAAACTTGTACATGAGCCCTGGCTGGTGTGGCTAGTGGACTGAGTGCTGGTCTGTGAACAAAAGGGTCACTGGTTCGATTCCCAGTCAGGGCACATTCCTGGGTTGTGGGCCAGGCCCCCAGTAGGTGGAGCAGGAGAGGCAACCACACATTGACTATTCTTTCCCTTTCTCCCTCCTTTCCCCTCTCTCTAAAAATAAATAAATGAAATGAAATGAAATTATTATTCATAATGGCACAAAAGTAGAACCAACACAAATGCCCATCAATAAACAAAGTGCTATCTACCCACACAATGCAGCATTATTCATCAATAAAAGTAAATGAAATGCTGACACACGCTACAACTCAAACCTTGAAAACATGGTAAATGAGAGAAGCCAGAAACAAAAGGCCACATATTGTATTTCATTCATATGAAAGGTCCAGAAGAGGCAAATCTATACAGACAGCAGATTCGTTGTTGCAAAAAGCTTGATGTGGGAGTCAGAGTATGGGAAGACTTCAGGGAATGATGGTTAAGGGGTGAGGGACTTGTTTTCAGGGTAATGAAAATGCTCTAAAATGTAGTGATGGATGCACAACTCTGTGAATTGTGTAGTGTAAGTGAGAAGTGGGTGAATTGTCTGGCATGTGAATTATATCTCCATAAAGTGTTTTTTTTAAAAAAAGCCGTTTACGTGGTTGATACCAACTGACATTCCTGTAGCAGCAGTGTACATACTTTCATTATTCCAGACCTTCCCCAACGTTGAGACTTGAAATTTCTTGCCAGTCTTCCAGGCACAAAACAGTCTTACTGTATTTATCCTTTTGTACCTTTGAGTTTTGTACTGTTTGCGTGAATTAATAAAAACAAATATTTAAGTGTAAGCCAATAAATTATTGTTTTTATGTTTTGAACTTGCTTTCTACAATATATTGGGGTTTCTATTAAGATTTAATTTTTAATTATATTTTCTTGATCATGCTATTACAGTTGTCCTGAGCTTTACCCCTTTGCCCCCCCCACCCAGCATCCCCCACTTCCTCAGGCTATCCTCCCACCATTGTTCATGTCCATGAGTCATGGATATAATTTCTTTGGCTACTCCATTTCCTAAACTGTACTTTACAACCCCATGGCTATTCTGTAACTTCCTATTTGTACTTTTTAATCCCTTCACCTCTTCACCCATCCCCCTACACACACCTCCCATCTGGCAACCATCAAAATGCTCTCTGTATCCATGTTCTTCTTGTTTGCTTAGTTTGTTTTTCAGATTCAACTGTTGATAGATTTGTATTTTTGCCATTTTATTGTTCATAGTTTTGATCTTCCTCTTTTTCTTAAATAAGTCCCTTTAACATTTCATATAATAATGGTTTTGTGATGATGAACTCCTTTGGGTTTTTTGTCTGGGAAGTTCTCTATTTGGCCTTCAAGTCTAAATGATAGCTTTGCTGGGTGGAGCAATCTTGGCTGTAGGTTCCTGCTTTTCATGACTTTGAATATTTCTTGCCAATTCCTTCTTGCCTGCAAAGTTTCTTTTGAGAAATCAGCTGACAGTTTTGTGGGAACTCCCCTGTAGGTAACTAACTTCTTTTCTCTTGCTGCTTTTAAGATTCTCTCTTTATCTTTAAACTTTGGCATTTTAATTCTGATGTGTTTTGGAGTGGGCCTCTTTGTACCTGTCTTGTTTGGGACTCTCTGTGCTTCCTGGACTTCCTTGTCTATTTCCTTCACCAAATTAGGGAAGTTTCCTTTCATTATTTTTTTCAAATAGATTTCCAGTTTCTTGCTCTTTCTCTTCTTCTTCTGACACCCTATGATGTGAATGTTGGACTTTTTTTTTTAGATTTTACTTATTTATTTTTAGAGGGGGGAAAGGAAGCAGTAAGACAGGGAGAGAAATAGCAATGCATGGTTGCCTCTCATGCGCCCCCTACTGGAGACCTGGCCTGCAACCAACGCATGTGTCCTGATTGGGAGTCAAACTGGCCGACCCTTTGGTTTGAAGACTGGCACTCAATCCACTGAGCCACACCAGCCAGGGGTTTTTAATTGTTTTTTTTTTTTTTTCCCATTGTTGTTCAAGTATAGCTGTCTCCTTTTTCCCCACCACTACTCTGCCCCACCCCTCCCACCCTCAATCCTATCCTCCTTTGGCTTTGTCCGTGGGTCCTTTATACATGTTCCTTGACGACCCTTCCCCTTCTTTTCCCTGTTATCCCCCTTCCTCCCTCTAGTTGCTGTGAGTTCTTTATTTCAATGTCTGGTTATATTTTGAATGTTGGAGTTCTTGAAGTTGTCCCAGAGGCTGCTTATACTACCCTCATTTTTTTGGGTTCTTTTTTCTTCTTGTGCTCTAATTGGTTGTTTTTGCTTCCTTATGTTCCAAATCATTGACTTGATTCTCAGCTTCATCCACTCTACTGTTGTTTCCTTATAAATTGTTCTTTGTTTCAATTAGTGTATCCCTCATTTCTGACTGTATCTTTTTTATGCTGCTGAGGTCCTCACTAAGTTCCTTGAGCATCTGTATAAACAGTACTTTGAACTCTGCATCTGATAGACTTCTTATCTCCATTTCATTTAGCTCTTTCTCTGGAGCTTTGATCTGTTCTTATACTTGGGCCATGTTTCTTTGTCTCTTCATTTGGCAGCCTCCCTGTGTCTGCTTCTATGTATTAGGTAGACTCCGTGTCTTGGTAGTGTGGCTAATGTAGTAGATGTCCAGTAGGGTCCAGTGGCACAGCCTCCCCTATCATCCATGCTGGGTACTTGAGGTGCACCCTTTGTGTGGGCTGAGTACATCCTCTCCTTGTAGTTGAGACTTGGTTGCTGTTGGCAGGTCAATGAGAGGGATTTACCCAGGCCAGTCAGCTGCAAGGAATGGTTCTGACCACTGACCTCCAGCCTCCACCCTCTGTGGAGGATCAGCTATGTGGGGGCAGGATTGAGGTTCTCTGATGTGGTCTGTAGCTGTCCACTGGGTGCGTTGGCCCTGGGGTTTTCCAGGCGGTGTAAGCCAAGGTCAGCCCCAACTTGTTCTTTGCCTGGGACCACCCTGAGTTATAAAGCAATCTGAGATGACTGCTACTTGGGCTGGGCTTGGAGATTCCCAGGTAAAGCCAAGCTGTGAATCTAGGCTGGCTGCTGTTAGTGCTGGGCCTAGGGCTCACTGAGGCCAGCTGTTGCTCATCTGAGAGGATTTAGGAAGTTGTGAAGCATGAACCTAGACCAGCCATTCATATGGAAAAGCAGCTTGGGTGGGGCAGAGTCTCTGGGAATCTCCAAGACAAGTCAAACAGTGTTAGCCAGGTTGATGGAGTCTCAGATATGGGACCAGCTTGCCACTTTTGTGGCTCTGTGGGGAGAGGGTTTAGAAAAGGGACAATGGCCTCTGCTGCCCTTGATGCCAGACACTTCAGTTCCTCCCCATATGGCACTGGTGCCTTTCAAGCTGCTACTTAAGTGCTGGAGCTCAGAAGGAGTGAGTCTGAGTAGGTGAGTCTGTGTGTGGGTTTCTTTTTTTTAAGATTTTATTTATTTATTTTTAGAGAGATGGGAAGGGAGAGGAAGGGAAAGAGAAAGAGAGGGAGAGAAACATCAATGTGTAGTTGACTCTCACACACCCCCTACTGAGGACCTGGCCCACAACCCAGGCATGTGCCCTGACTGGGAATCAAACCAACGACCCTTTGGTTTGCAGGCCCTTGCTCAATCCACTGAGCCACACCAGCCAGGGCTGTGTGTGAATTCTTTAAGAGGAACTGTTTGGGGCTCCAGAAATTTCTTCCACTGACTCAATCCCTGCTTGTTTTTGCAGCCAGAAGTTGTAGTGACTTATCTTCCTGGCACTGGAACCCTGGGCTGGGAGCCCTGGTGTGGGACTGAGACTCCTCCCTCCTGAGATATCCCTCCTGAATTTTTAACCACACATGTGGATGTGGGACCAGCCCGTTCCACGTCTGAGCCCCTCCTACCACTCTGGGTACATGTGGTTTATTTAATTCTGTAGTTGTCAGACTTCCATTCAACTTGATTTCTGATGGTTCTGAGTGATGTTGTTCTGTATCTTAGTTGTAATTTTGATTGGTTGTTCAAAGAGGCAAACATGTCTGACTATGCCACCATCTTGACCAGAAGTCTGCATTTTCTTTTAAAGGAGATATTGCCCCAGTAGCAATAAACACATCTCATGCCTACGTCTTGGTTTCTATCACCATTCTCTGATAGAAGGCACTAAGGGCTCCTTGGAGAAATGGCTGACTCTAGGACCAGGCCAGGAAACAGTACACAAGTTGGGCCTGGAGTATCTGTAGTACCAGAAAGTAAGGAAGTAGCAACAAAAAAACAAACCCCTCCCACCCCAAACCCCCACCTACACAATGATGGAAGTGTGTCAGAGGTTCACAGCAGCCACCTGAAAGAGCCCCCAGTGGCCAAAGCTGGAATTATGTAAACAATAAAATAACATAGAACTGAATTATAATCCAAAGTCTAAAATAAATATCCATGAGTCCATACTGATTTTAAAAATGACTAAGTTAACAAATGGGAAAAAGAAACAAATCTTCCTTGCATAAGAATTCCAAATAATTCACATCGGTACTCTTCCCTCAAGAAGGGGGAGCATGAGCTCCCCAACTCCTTACCTGTGGGCTGTGTGGAGTGACTTCCTTCCAAAGAGTCCAATAAGGAAAGAAAGTACAGCTTTACAGGAGAAACTTGACAAATCATAGGTCATCATACCAGGTGGTCACGGTTATCGTAAACAGTGATAAATCATGTGGCGGTGTGCACCCTAGATATGACATGACAAGATGCAGTCTACCTCTGAGCTCCTCCCCTGAACAGCACAGAACTACAGTCTAATCACAGGAGAAAACATCAACAAATCCCGACATGGGGACGTCCTATAGTATTCCTGACCAGCATTCTTGAAAATGTCAAGGTCATCAGAACCAAGGTCATGAGAAACTGGCACGACCAGGAGGAGCCTAAGGAGACACGGCAACTCCTTATTTCTCAACATGAATGTCTGACAACATAAATGTAATATGGTATCTCCAAAGAGAACAAGATTTTAAAACTAAGGATGCCTAAATACCTAACTGTAGACTTCAGTTAATATTAATGTATCCATATCAGCTCATTGGTTGTCACAAATACATCCTACTAGTTAAGATGTTACTAATAAGGGAAACTGGATAAGGGATAGATGGGAACTTTGTACTAAATGTACTTCTCTATTTTTCAGTAAGTCTACTAAAACTGTTCTTAAAAATAAAGTCTGTTCCTGTTTGGTGAAGTTTGTGAAGGCCTGGTTTGGAGTTCACAAATTAGGTCAAGTTCAGTATAGGTAAACGTCAGACCTCCAAAGGCAGGAGTAGCACTCACTAAACTAAGTCCGCTCAGATCCCAAAGGAGGGAAAGAAGAGGTCAAGGTCGCTGTGAGCCATCTCACAGCACCAGGCGCAGGCACTGGAGGGGGCGGGGGGGGGGGGGCTGGCCAGATCTTGGCAGCTGCCACAGGAACTGCAATCTCCCATCTTGCTTTGCATCCACTGGTGGCAGCTACCAGAAGAGGTGGTGTCCCGAGGCGACCTCATCCAAACACCACGTTCAAACAGAATCATCGCCTTGGCTGGCTCAGATCTGACTTTGTGACACCACGACCATGGGCTCACTGCCCCTCCATGTCCATGTTTGTTTACAGGATGAGAATAGAAAGTCCCTGACTTTCATGGGGATGACCTGGTCCTGAGGATTCAACAAGTACCTCAACTTAGCAAAGCATTTTAGTGCTTCCTGGCAGCGGTCAATGTTGGCTGTTGGCATCCCTGCCCCACTTCCTCCAGCACTCTCCAATTAGAGGAGTTCACCTGCTCTTAATTCCTTTGAGGAATGGGGTGATGAGTGTATAAATAAATCATCCGAAGAATGTCAGTAGTCTTAGGGGAGAGCCTGGTTCAGATTTGCTATTGACCCAGTATCAGCATTTGCCCTGAAGTGTTATCATTAGAACTTCTCCAATTCACCCCTAAAGGGACCCCACATGAGAAGAAGCTTTTATTCACTGCAGCACAGCTTGTAAGAGCAAGAGACTGGAAGCAACTTGAATTCCCTTCCAGAGAGGACTGGTTAAGTCCATTAGACTGTTAAGATGTGTGTGCTTGCCCACGTGTACACGTTCCTCTGCTTGTGTGTGTGTGTGTGTGTGTGTGTGTGCGCGCGCGTGCGTGCATGGGCGCACACGTGCCGGCACACACTCACATCTGGCTGGGAGGATTACTCAGACATTGATGATGTTGGTGGACTCTGAGGAGAGGACTTGGGGGCCAGGAGACTCAGGAAGAAAGTTTCCATTGTAAAGTTTTTTGTATCTTTTGCATTTTGAACTATGTGTCTATTATACGCGCCAAAGATATATAAGAGAACCAGAGAAAAACTGATGCATCCCTGTGGGTCACAGCTGTCGGGGTTGGTTTGGGCGCAATCACCAAATGGAATGGGTGGAACTCTGGGCTCTAGAGCAGCTGAGGGCAGAGGAGGCGCCCAGCTCCACGTCCCTCTGGCTGAGGGTGGCAGGATGGGGTGTGCCTCTGGGGGTCCACAGCATCCCACAGCTGCCAGTGCTGCTGCAGGAGAGCTGACCGGGCAGGGGACAGAGAGAACCCTAGACAATGCAAAACCAAAAACACTCTCCTAGGATGCCTCCCCTCTCCCGAAGGACCGTTCCAAATCTGCACAGGGTAGGGGATGAGGGGCCAGGATCCCGGTCAGCTCCCTGATGTCCAGCTCAGTCCTGTCACTGTCACTGGCCAGCCCGACGAGGCCTTTGGCGATCTGCTTCCCTTTGAGCCTCTGTGAGCAGCAACAGTGACTGACACCCCGCAAGCCGGCCTTTCCTGGCAAAGGAGCTATACGTGTGCTTATATCGTTGTAGTTCCTATTACACGTCAAAAAATTACCCTGTGCTCTTAAATTCAGTCATTGAAACACTTCCAATGAGCCCTGGTGGCTGCTAAAATTATCCGTGAAGCGGAGCTAGAAGAAATCACAAGCAGGAGGGAGGGAAGTTGAAGCGCAGCAAGGCAAGCGCTCTCGTGTGCACGAGCTCCTCCTGGTGGCTGGGACTTGGGAGGGAGGGCGCTGGGATGCACAGCACCATCGCGCTGTCCTTCCGAGGCGCCCCCCCCAGGCCCACGGGGTCTGGCCTGGGCCCTCACCAGGACAGAGGTCTGTGGCTGTTCTCTCTACCACTGTCCCTCACACGGAAATCCAGCCCTCCATACCCCAGGCCCAGTGCTTGGGACACTGCTTGACATACAGCAGCCTCCCAGTATGACATCACGAAACCTAAACATAAAGGATGAGTTTGGGGAGACGAAAACAGGTGTGAAGATGGATGGTGGTGGTTGTATAACAATGTGAATGCACTTAATGCCACTAAACAGTGCACTTGAAAGTGGTTACAATGGCAAATTTTGTATGTGTACTTCACAATAAAAAAAATGGATGAGATCTAATCTCATCTTTACCTGCTCTAGGTTCTCTTCCAAACTCCCCAGTGCCCCTCATATCTGTTCTCTAAACAGGTAAGGGGCCTCCAAAGTCCCTTCTGGGTCCTCTCCTCTATGCTCCTTTCCAGCTGGTACCACCAGGCAGGCCCTTGGCTTCGAACACAGCAGGGCCCTGAGCACTGCCGGAAGCAGCTGGCCTCTAGCCCAGGGGGCCACCCCCGGCATCCTGCTCACCTTTCAGTCAGTGGGTGAAAGCAGAGTGCCCTCCCGCCGCACCCACTCCTCCCTCCCAGCCTCCCGAGCAGCACCGTCCTCCAGATGCTCAGGTCTCCCACCCAGCCATGATCCATGCTTCCCGTCCACCCTCGCCCCAACTGCCAGTCTCTTGGAGGACCCTGCTGCGCCCCCAAGCACACCCAAGGCCACCACTTCTGTCCTCCCCACTTCCAACCTTCCTTTCTCAATGGGCTGCTGCCTCCCTGCTCCACCCCACCCTTCTAGCAATGTGTCCTCACAGGCCATCACCATCATCATGAAAGGCAACTCAGGTCACTGCCGCCTGCCTCAAACTCCTCAGTGCTCGGAGATGCCGTCCAATTTCCTCACCTGGGTCACAGAGCCCCAGGTCATCTGCTTCCCGCCCACCCACCTGTGCTGGAGGGCAGGTCCCTTGCTCCCTGTCAGCCACACTGGCCTGCTCCTCACTCCTTGTCCCACATCAGTCCTTTGCGTGGCTCTTTCTTCTGCCTGAACACCCTTTCCTGAACTTCACGTGGCTGTTTTCTCTCATCTCCAGCTCAGCCTACCTGTCACCTCCTCCAAAAGGTCTTCTTACTACCAACACCTAAAGAGAGCCTCGCCGCTTTCACATCCCTCAGTCCTCTGGACAGCATGGTCACCGCCTCCCTGGATGGAACAGTCAGCCGTGGAACAGTCAGCCGTGTGGGCAGGGGCTGGTCCACCCTGCTCTCAGAGGGGTCCCAGCCCCCAGAACAGGCCTGGCCCAGGGTCGGGGGTGTGCAGCAACAAAGCAGGTGGAAATCAAATCCGTGGGAACCTTTCACTTTCTAATGGAGCCTGCAGCTTGGAGAGCAGCCAGCAGACAGAGTGATAGAAACAGGTGAAATCGAGGGAGGGGGAGGGCAGAGTGACAGAACCAAGGCACTCTGTTAAGGGAAGGAGGAGGCCCAGCTGAAGGGGGACCGCAACCGGTCCGCGCATGGACTCGGGGCCTGCAGCAGAGACTGGGCCCACGTGTGTGCAGGCAGCCCGACCTTGGGAGGCAGAGCCCAGCCCTTCACACCACACCCCCCAACATTGTGCTTTGTGTGAAAAACAATCTTGTGACTCACCTTGAAGGAGGGGAAGGAAACATACGAAAGTCACAAAAATATATTAAAACAGCTGTTTTCTTCTCTCTTGGCACTGGCTTTCTTTCCCAGTGCCCCTTGCCCACCACCCACCACGGCCTCTCAGAGAAAAAGATGCCCAGGGCAGGAAGACGGAGGTGCCCCAGCTGCAGCCCAGGGCCTGGGCAGTCCCTCCAGCCTGGGAGTGAGGCCTGCTAACAGTCTCTACGGGCTCCACGCCACTGTCGACGAGGGGGCCGCTGGGAGGCCGGAGGTGCAGGAGGGCCAGGCAGGACGCAGCGGACAGTCGGGCCTTGCCACAGGGACAGAAAACAGAAGAGAAATGAACAGAGTGCAGGAGGGAGACAGGAAAATTAAAGCAGTAAAAGCTGGGGGACAGAGGAGTGAGGGAAGTCAGGGAGAGGCAGAGTTGGGGGAAACCCAACAGGTGACACCCACTCGGGGAGACCAAAAGGCCAAGGAGCTGGGGTGTGAGGCAGCGGATGCTGCTGAGAGGGAGGGAACGGGACGTAGGAGAGAAAGAGGGCACTTGGCACTCGGGAGAGGTGGGAAAATGGGCCCCGCCAAGGCCACAGAGAGGACAGAACAGAGGACGTGAGAGAAGGGCAAGTCCCAGAGTGGCAAGGCCAGGCCACAACGACCACCTCAGACTCAGGAAAACGAGGTGCATCCCCGAAAAGCTGGGACCCAGCCTGAATGCCCAAGGAAGACCAGCAGTGTCATCCAGAAGCGGGGGGTCGTGCCCTCGCTGAAGACTGACGGAACCAGGAGCCTGGAAAGGGGCCTGCGCCCCACCTGTGGGCTAGAAGGTCCTGCGGCCCAGTCTTTTGAACACACTCACAGTGCCCGCGTGGTCCATCTGGGCACCAAGGCCCTCGCTGGAGCTGTTCCCCCGGGGCCCTAGAGTCCTCTTAATGGTGACCTTGACTTTGGCCGAGGACTTACTCTTGGTGCTCGTGACCTGGCTGTCCTGGGCCTCGGGCACAAGGGCAGTGTTGCCCAGTCTCTGGATGATGCTGACTTTGGACAGAGACTCTGGCTTCCGCTCGAGCCCTGGTCGGGAGGAAAGGGCCAGGCGCCGCAGCGTCGGGGTGTTGGCCATCGTCGCCGAGCTTGTGGCCTTGGCTTTGACAGTCAGTGCCGGCTGGGGGCTGGTCTTGGTTGAGCCCCGGCCTAGCTTCTTCAGGACCCCGGCGTACTGGAGGACAGAGCTGCTGCTCTCATTGTCGCTGTCCCAAGCCAGATCCTCATCCATCTCTGGGGTAGCCCCCAGGCGGCTGAAGACTCCTGTGGGCTGTGGAGGTCAGAGACAAGACCAGTGAGTCGCCGAGTCACCCAGCCCGTACTCGTGGAGAGCTGCCTCATGTGCCCGGCCCCATGGGGGTCACCGTTGGGAGAAACACCCATTGGTGACACCCTAGCTAGTGGCCAGAGCCATGATGGGGGTGCTCAGGGAGCTAGGAGTGGCCCAGAGACGCTCCTGATCTTGTGTGGAGTTCAGGAAAGGCTCCCTGCTGAAGGGACACCTGAGGTGAAATCTAAGGATTAGCAGGACGAGGGTCTAGTAAGGAGGGAGGAGAAAGCATGCGCCACGAAGAGGTAAGACCGTCAGCTCAGGTTTGCAGGTAGGCAGGAGAGAAAAGACGAATTTGGTCATCACTCAACACGTATTTTCTGAGCTCCTACTCTGTACCTGGCCCTGGGCTGGGTGGTGCTGGGGACACAGCTGTCACCAAGATAGACCTGGCCCTGCCCTCGGGGGCTCACAGTCCAGATGGGAAGACAAGACCTGGCATTGGAAATGACAGTGGTTCTCCAACGACAACAACAACCGTTCTGGGAAGCTTTAGGCCAGGCCCTCGACGCTGAGTCAGCAGAGGAGGGAGTGTGGGCTAAGTCCCCGTGCCAGGAACAAGAACAACCAGGGCTCTCACTTCGTGCCAAGCTCCTGACAGGCTGCGTCTTCCAGCCACGTGCCCTTGAGTGCTAGTGTCACGCTCTGATGCGGTTCCAGGAAGTGAGAGGAGGCCAGAGTGGGTGAGGCAGGAAATGCAGCAGGGGAGCTGCACCACAGTTAATACGTGGTGGCATTTAACGTGTGCTCACCACGCCCCAGGCACCCCCAGCACCATGCAGGTACGTAGCCCTTAATCCTCATGACTGTGCTATGAGGTAGGCACTGTACAGATACGGAAACTGAGGTCGGAAGGGCATAAGTGTGTCGCCAGGCAGTGGCAGAGCCAGATCCCCTCCAGGCAGTGGGCCCAGGCTGGGCGCTTCCGACCACTCGCCGTGCCCAGAGCCTAGGAGACCACCGGCCAAGGACAGTGGAGGCAGGCGCCTGTGCTGTGGGCAGCACGCACTGCTTCTATGGGCAAAGGGCTGAGGGGCTCGCCATGGCCGTGTGGAGACCAGTTAGGAGGCCACCACCCTGTCCAGACAGGGACAGGAGGCAGAGCAGGCAAGACCGGTGGCACCATCAGCCTGGTGACTGCCTAGAATGAGGGCGGTGGGGTGCCCCCAAGCCAGGGCCCAAGAGGAGCTGCTTTGGGGGATGATGCTGAGGCTGATGTGGGACGTGGTGGTGGCAGGGGTCCCAGAACAGCACCCAGGAGCTGGCCAGGCCCCGGGGCTGGACCCGGAGAGATGTCAGGGCAGAAGACAGACAGGGAAGCCACCAGAGCACAGAAGGGAACTGAGGCTGGACAGGTGGGTGAGATGGCCCCAGGGTGTGCCATGGGTGAGGTGTGGGGAGGGTCAGGAACAACACCCAGGGAAGACGAGAATTCGAGAGCCCCGAGCAGCTCCCTGTCTCCAACTCACTTTATTTCCCGTCGTTGTGTCTGCCTTGGTCTCGGCGCCGAGGCGGTCAAACACGGATGTCCTGTGGACACCTGGAGGGAAGCGAGGACATCGTGCAGCACCTGCTGAGCGGCCCCTGTGGGCCCAGACCAGGCTGAGCACCACGAGGACAAGGGAGGTGCCGGCCCGGCCCGCCCAGAGTCCGGGCAGCCCGGGCACAGCAGGCACGGACGGGGCCCAGTCGGGTTTCCAGTCTGCACCAGCAGGACAACACTGACTTCGACCCACACGCGTCTGGCCAGTGTCAAATGTGGGCAGTGTCCCCTAAAGCTGACACGAGTTCCTCATACCTGGTACGAGTTCACAAGGTGGGTGTGCAGGAGGCATTCTTAATCCCTGCTCGTGCCTCCCACCCTTTTTGGGGTCACCGGTCTCTGAGAGAATCCGATGAACGGTAGTAAGTCCTTTCCCTAAATGGCCGCCCACAGGATGCTTGATGTTGTGATACACAAATGCTGCAGGAACATTAAACAACCACCGACAAGGACGGGTTCGGCCGCCTGGTGTCTGTGGGGGACTGGTT
The DNA here is from genome assembly GCA_028533065.1 of Trachops cirrhosus. Lineage (NCBI taxonomy): Eukaryota > Metazoa > Chordata > Mammalia > Chiroptera > Phyllostomidae > Trachops > Trachops cirrhosus. Next base: position 34,753,474 of record CM052550.1, read on the forward strand.
CCAGGACCCCCATGGACACCGAAGCCTATGAAGCTCAAGTCCCTCACGTGTAATCTACATTGCCACAGGGGTTAAAGCAGGGTCGCCCACTCATCACTGCATTCATGTGGATTCAGTGTAGCATGTGGCATGTGGCAAATTCAAGTTCTGCGGTTTGGAAATTTCTGGGATTTTGTTCCTCTGAGTGTTTTCGATCTGCAGCCAGTCGAGCCCACGGGTGCAGGACCCCACGGGGGAGGGCTGGCTGCAGATGCACCAGCACTGACGCGCAAAGATCTTGACACAGGGGCCCTTGGGCGCCTACAGGATGACGCTGCATGTTCAAAAAGAAAAAAATGCCTAGGTGTGCGTCAACATGTATATAGATGCAGGTGAGTTCAGGGATCCTAGTCAGGGATGCTAGTCTGGAAAGGTGAACAACAGGCGAGGGATGCGGGGGGCGGGAAGGAGTCTGTTTTTACTGCATATGCTTCTGCATCATCTGAGTGATAATGACAGTTACCACTTTTCTGGGCACCTGCCCTCAGCCAGCCCTGGTCCCACGCTTAGGGGCAGGCCATTGCCAAATCCGTGCCCTCGCCCTGTGGGGAGAGCGCCAGCGGAGGGACCAAGCAGGCCCACAACACTAACCTCACAACTAGAGAGCACAGGCAGCGACCTACCCCCGCCCCTATGGCTACCATTGCTGTCCCCTTGGTGCAAGGCCCCCGGATCTGGTTAGAGCCCGCTCCTCTGCCCATGCCAGTGGGATGTGACCAAAGGAAAACCGTCTCTGCAGATGCATGCCCCTGCCAGGCCAGTACCTTTTGCCGCCTGTTGCTGCTCGAGGATCTTGCGGGTCCGGGGGGTGGTGCCTTTGGGCATGTTGATGATGTACTTCCCCTCCATCTCGGCAGTCACCCTGCGTCTCTTGGTGGGAACAGTCAGGCTCTCCTCCTCCCGGTGGGCCAGGGCAGCTGGGGAAGAGGGTGGGGTAAACGCCTTCTGGGATGGAACGTTCTCCCAGGGGAGGGGCTAGATGCTCTGCAAAGGGCGCTCATGTGCCCTGTATCTCCACGCATCTGCAGGACTGGAATCCCCTACTTCTCAACCACCACATCACCACGGACTCTGAACCACCAAGAAACTCAGAGGCCTGGGCAAGATGGGGCACAGAAGGCACCCCCAGGCTGCAGTGGTTCTCTGTGGCTCTGTCTGTGCCCCAAGCAGGCTCATCTCCCAGCCCAGCCAGACTCCCCTCAGACATTGGGTAGGTGGGAAAGTTACAGAGCTCCCACCAGGTAGTGGTTTCACAGGTGTGCTCACTCTTCAAAAATTAATCAAGCTGTATACTTATAATTGGTGTATAAGTTACACCTCCATTTCTTATACAAGAATCCCCTCAAATGTGTCAAGGGGTAAGAATGCCAGTCCCTCCCAGGCTCACTATCTTTTCAATACTTCAGAAATTACTTTGAACTTTCTTGCTCAAGAGACACAGATTGAAGGGCCAGAGGCAGGTGGAGGTACCTCCTGACACCCACAGCAGGAGGGGAGCCCAAGGGCGAGGTGGCAGCAGACAGAGCGCTGGGGCTGGGGTCCAAGAACAGAGCCCCTCCCTGGGCCTCGGTTTCCATGGTGCCAAGGTCACTGTTGAGGGATGGGTTCCATGGAGGCAGGAAAGTGGCAAATAGAGAGAGGGGTGGGAGCCCTAGACCAGAGCCCCATTCCCAGCTTTCAAGCTGGGACCCAGAAGAGAAAGAGAGGTCCACCGCGGAGAAGTCTGCGGGGGACGCGGGCTCCAGAAGAAGGGAGCACCAGGGCAGAGACCCCAGAGGGCAAGGAGCCTGCAGGGGACTGAGGCAGTGAGCAAGGGCGAGAGACACAGGAACGAATCCACAGTGGAACTGGTTTTATTACTAGAACAATGGGAGGCCCTGGAAAGTTCTCGACAAGGCTGTGAAAGGATCAGGTCAAGGGTTCTGAAGGACCCCCCTGGCTGCTGAGAGGAAATGGTAGTTTCTTTACCACTGACCCCAGGCATCCAGCACAGGGCTGGGCTCAGTGAACATCTGTTAAAAAAAGACTGAACCACCTGTAGTCAACGATGCTGTCCTGCACACTTGAAACTGCGTTAAGAGGGTAGATCTCATGTTAAGTGTTCTTACCACAATAAAATAAAATTAAAAATACTGAACCAGACTTCCGGCCAAGATGGAGGCATAGGTAGACACACTGTGCCTCCTCACACAACCAAGATGGGGACAACAACAATTTAGAAACAGAATAACAACCAGAACTGACAGAAAATTGAACTGTATGGAAGTCAGACACCCAAGGAGTTAAATTAGACACGTTCATCCAGACCAGTAGGAGGGGTGGAGTTGGGCAGCCGGGTGCGGGGCACGGAGCAGAGAGCAGAGAGCGTTGGGACTGGACGCGTAAGGCAACCGGGGCGCACAAGCAGCAGCTGGCAGACCCCAGCCCAG
>CM052550.1:34756441-35021737 GCA_028533065.1 Trachops cirrhosus
AGTTAAAGGAGTTCATCATCACCAAGCCCTTGTTGTATGAAATGTTAAAGAGACTTATCTAAGAAAAAGAAGATAAAAAACATGGATAGTAAAATGACAGCACACTCACAATTATTAACAACCACACCTGAAACAAAAACAAGAAAAAACTAAGCAAACAACTAGAACAGGAACAGAACCACAGAAATGGAGATCACATGGAGGGTTAGCAACAGGGGAGTAGGAGGGGGAGAGAGGGGGAAAAGGTACAGAGACTAAGAAGCATGGATGGTAGGTAGAAAATAGACAGGGGGAGGGCAAGAATAGCATGGGAAATGTAGATGCTAAAGAACTTATGACACATGGACATGAACTAAAGAGGGGGAATGTGGGTGGGAAAGGGTGTGCAGGGTGGAGGGGAATGAAGGGGGGGGAAATGGGACAACTGTAATAGCATAATCAATAAAAAAAAATACTGAACCAACCCCTGAGTGAGAACCACAGGGCACCTGTGCTTAAGCACACCATCTCAAGTGCTTGCAACTGTCCTCTGGGTCGGAGACTGCCAGCCCCATTCTGTAGACATGGAAAGCGAGGCCCACAGAGGTGCAGTGACTTGACCAAGTCCGAACACTGTGAACACCTAGTGGCCTTCAAAGCACTTGCAATGTTGGGAACATGGCCCCCAAATACCATCTGCAAACGCACATTCACCTCCTCCCACCACCGGCCCGAGTTCCCTCACCAGCGGCCTTGGCACTCTTCGCTGCCATCTTGTTGGACACAGTGACGGAGATCTTAGAGGTGCTTGTGTCTGGCCGCCTGGGGGGAGTCCCAGGCGGGGAGTCACGGTTCAGGCTATTGGCGATCATGCGGGAGGCGGCTGTGGGGAAGAAAGGGGAGAGTCCAGTCGAGTGGACCCTGGGAAGGGGTCCCGGCTGGCAAAGGCCAGCCTTGGGACTGACTGAGGAAGAAGCAGCCAGAGTCACTCTGTGGCTGAACTGTCCTCAGGTGGGGATGCCTGGGGGTTGGGTGAGCCAGTATTCCCAGGAACAGCCTACCCCTTCCCGCTCCAAGGCCCTTCCACGGGGCCCAGAGCCAGGTGGCTCCTACCGCACTTCGCCCACCAGTTGCCCTGCGCTGACCCCATCCCCCCACCCCCCCGCTCTGCTACAGCCAAGCTGGCCCCTGGGTCTCGGCCTGGTGTGTAGTTCCCTGAGTACCAACAGGCTTGCTCTGCCTCTTCACACATGTCTCCTCTCGCAGGGCACCTCCTCAGAGAAAGCTTCCTGACCCCCCATCAACCTCTGCCCCTTTACCCTGCACTACGCTCTCTTTTCACGGCCCTCATCACTGCTCGGCATTAAATACACTTATCTGCTTACTGGAGGGCTCTCCCATGAGCACGCAAGCTCCACGAGGAGGCACTGCCTGTTTATTGCTGAAGCCCCAGCGCCTACAATATTTCTGGCACTTCACAAGTCCTCGATAAACATCTCCTGAAAAGATGAACACTATTACCAAACTTCCCGACATCCCCACTAGACAGACTCTACTGCCAACCAACTTTATAGACCAGGGAACTAGGGCTCAGCCAGGCCCCTGGGCCATGTGGGACTGGCTCCAGCTGGTGACCTCCCTCAGGGGTGGGAGGGCAGTTTCTGGGGGCCCCCATCTTCCGTAGAGCAGGAGCAGGGGTGTCCCAGATGTAAGGTGAGAACCACAGCCCACATCCTGGAGGGCCAGCCCCAGCATGGGAGGGAGACAGTCAAGGACATGGTGTTTTACCATGACAGCTAAGCACCATTTGGGTAGAGGGAAAACAACTGTCTCTGCTCAGCTGAATATGAACGGCAGTCAGGATGTCAGGGTCTGAAGAATTGTTCTCTCCGCCACCAAAACAGACATACATTCAACGGCACAGAGAGCATGCCAGAGGCCGCATCAGGAACACTGTTTTGGAGCACTCTTCATACCTTCCCTTTTTCGACTGTTTCCCCTTTCTATTTCATTGCCTATTTTCACCACTAGTGATTTTTGTTGGTTTTAATTTTTAAAATTTATTTTAAACTGCCCTGGCCAGTGTGGCTTGGTTGGAGCACCATTCTGTAAACCAAAAGGTCACAGGTTCGATTCCCAGTCAGGGAACAACATTGGCTTGCAGGTTCAGTCCCCAGTTGGGGCACATGCAACACACAACCGGTCAATGTTTCTCTTTCATATCGATGTCTCTCTCTCTCTCTCTCTCTCTCTCTCTCTCTCTCTCTCTCTCCCCCTTCCTTTCCCTCTCTCTAGAATCAATAAGCATGTCCTCGGGTGAGGATAAAAAAATTTTTTTAAGTATTTAAAACATTCAGAATGGTACAAAGAGTACACACCACCTAATTTCATTCATGTAGACTTAAAAGACAAAACTAATCCACACTGTTAGAAATCAAGGGGGTGAGTACCCCTGAGATGGGGAGGTGAGGCTGGGCATGTTCCTGGATGTGGCACTACTGCGTGCACAGTCGCCCGTCTGCGAAAAGCCACATAGCTGCACGCACATCATGGTCTGAACCCTCTTCTGTATGTAAGTTGTGCGATGTGTTTGCAGAAAGAAACTCCAATTAGTTCAGTCTTCCATGACTTTGGGTAGACCCTGCCCACAGTGACTCTGGGCTGAGCCATGTGACTGGCTCTGGCCAATGAAACAAGAGCAAATGTTATGTAAGCAGGAGCTTACCAGGTGATTTGAGAAATGGGGCCTGCCCGCCTATGCTGCTTTTGGGAGCTCTGCAGCTACTACTCTGTGGACAAGCCTGGGCTCGCCTGCTACAAAATGAGAGACATGGCCAAGTTGCCCCTGTTGGCGCAGACGACATCACGCCAACCACCGGATGTGTGCGTGAGGCCTCCCAGCTCGCCCAGCTTCACCCAAGCTGCCAGGAGACCATCGAGACCAGTTGAACTGGTCCAGATCAGAAATGACCAGCCGAGTCATAAAACTATGAGAAATAAAAGTTTGTGTTTTAAACCAGTTTTGGGGTGGCTTGTTAAGCAGCAAAGGCTAACTAATATACATGTTAAATTTCTTAGGTTTATTTTTTTAATATATCATACTGCTGAAAAGAGTAAGTAGAGTCAGTTCTCACACTTTATAGGTCCCATATTTTCAAATTCACCTCTTCACTAAGATGTGTGTGTGACCCCGCACCAACACTCACGATGCTTTTGTGGCCATTCAGACATGCACGGAAAGGCCAAAACGTGAGTCGGCATCACCCCCGCTCCCAACTGGGATCGAACGAGGCGCACGCTGCCTTCCGGTCTCAGCTCTCACACAGTCAGTACGCGTTCTTCTCGCAGTCTATTTAGGGTCACGTTTTCATACTTTTGTGCTTTTTGTTACTGACTTTGCTGTTGAAAATGTCCCCTGAGCAGAGTACCGGTGTCACTGGGTGTTCCTAAGTGTGAGAAGGCAGCGATGCATGTGCCTTATGGAACATGTGCGCGTGTTAGATTAGCTCCACTCGGGGAGGAGTGGCGGTGCTACTGGCCGTAAGTTCAATAGTAATGCAATAAGGTGTCTTTAAGCGGAAACACATGTAAAAGAAGGTTCTGCACTGATCCCCTGATGAAAAATGTTATGATCACAGCACTGCGGGAACCCAACCCTGTATCTCCCCAAGGAGCGGTGGTCTGGTGTTCGCCAATTCAGCGTCTGCCGTGACTTTGTAGAGCAGAACTACCGCCAGCCCCTTGTTACCCAGTGTGCTCTCCCTAGGAGAAGAGGGCCTCAGGCCTCTGCTGCCACCTCTGCAGACTCCAGATGTGCTCCCTTCCCTGCGGGAGTGTAACAGTGAAGGACAGGAGGCCTGGGCAGATGGGACTCACCGCTGGAGGTGCCTCGGCGCATCTCGCCTGGGAGGGGGCTAGGGCTGCAGGGCACCGACTCAGTGGCAGCTTTGCACATGTCCTGTAAAAAAAAAACAAAACAGGTGCCTCGGTTACCACGGGGACAGGGGCATGAGGTGGGGGAACAGGAGACCCAGAAATCTAAGCAAAACTAGGGGTATCAGAACTGCTAGAGGAAAGACTTCAAGACTTCCCACTCCTAACCATGAGAAAGCATCAGACAAGCACTGACTGAGGGGCATTCTACAAAATACCTGACCCGCACGCACTCTTCAACACTGTCAAGGTCATGTCAAGTCACTGTGCTGGACACCTGAAACTAATATAATATTGCATGTCCACTGTAATAAAAATACTACACTTAAAATATACATCCCTAAAGTAAGTCTACTTAATAAATTACTTAATCTACTTTATTAGTAAATTAATAAATCTACTTAATCAGCTTAATAAAGCTGATTAGCTGTAACCTGAAGGGAAAAACTGTCAAGGCCATCAAAAACCCGGGAAGACGACAAAGCTGTCACAGATCAAGAGACAAAGAAGGCAGGTCAATGCAGTGAGGCATCCCGGGACAGAACAAGGACACTGATGGAGAAACGGACGAAATCCTCGTGGTCCACAGTTTAGTTAGTGACAAAGTTCTGAGTTCTGACAAAGGCACCATCACTGTGTGAGAGGTTAACATTAGCAGAAGCTGAGTGAAGGACACACAGAAATTTTCTGTACTGTGGCTGGAACTTTCCTAAAAATCAAAAATTACTCCCAAATTTAAAAGTTTAAAGAAAAAAAATTTTTTTCTCTGTGACCATCTCCATGATAACTCGGATAATGTCCCAGGCTCAGACAGCCCTTACTTTGGGGTCCTGTCCTGCCCGACGGGAACACAAAGGCCCTCTCCGGGCTGGAGGGGCCCCTGGAACCGAGGAGCGGAACTCGGCAGCCACCGAGTGGTACAGCGGAGTGCTTGAGAGTGCAGCTCTGGGGCCAGTTTCCCCTCCGTCAGGCGCAGGGAGGAGCAAATGTGTTGCTATGTCTAAAGGGTGGAGACGGCCTGGCAGGCATGGTGGACGCTTGGTAAGTGTTAGAGACCCTAACTTCACAAGCACTTCACTCCGGGCCTAGCGCTCCTTGACACATACACTATTTGTATTTGGTAGACAGCCACAGCCACCCTGTGCCGCAGGGGTGTGTGAAAAGCCTGTTTCAGAGACACCCAGGGAGGTGAAATCACTAATCTAAGGACACTGTGACAGGAGGGGCCCGATAACGGAACAACCATACTGTTGGCCACCAGCTGAGTCCCACAGGAAGCTCCTGTTCTGGAGACAGAGAAGAATCCTGGTAATGATGTTTATCACTAGTAAGATGAGAACTAGTAATAATAATAATAGTTATAGGGTCTTTACTGAAGCCCTACTTTGTAACTTTGTACACTGTAATAGGGTTTTATATAATGTACTACTGGCACCCACCCCACAAAATACATTTGCCTATGTGCATACTACAGATAAGCAAAGTAAGGCTCAAAGAGTTTAGGCAATGTGCCCAGTCTCACTCAGCTAACACAGAACCAGCCTCAGAACCCAGGCCTGCCTGCCTTTGCTTCCGAGCCTCCCGTTGGCTCTGCCACTGCCTGTCCTCCCCACCCTAAACCCAGGGACGGAGCAGAGCACCCACCTGACGGTGCACCACCTTGGCGTGCTTGAGGATGGCGATGATGTCGCCCACCACGGTCACACCCAGTTCGTTCATGATTTCCTTGTTCAGATCCAGAAGCATGCTCTTCTGAATCCTGCAGGAGACGGTCAGTGCTAAGGCCACAGGTGAGCCAGGGTGGGTGGGCCAGCCAGCTCCCGGTCCCCTCCCATCTCTTCCCTCCTCTCCCCAAGTCCAGCTCTGTCCCCAGGAGCCCTTACCTATTATCCACAAACATCACAGCGTAATTGACAGCAGGTCCAGGAGGAATGCCGGCTTCCTTAAAGAACTGGATCCACTCGGAAGTGGCTGGCGGGGGTGGACAGGGCTCACTATTCACATTATTCTCTTTGGAGAGTGACCACAGCAAAACCACAACAGCAACGCTTCCCACAAATTAACTGCTCATCAAATACCGGGCCCTGTGCTGAGGGCTTTGCACGTGTAATGGAATCACACCGCCTGATAAGCCTGTGAGTTAAGCGGCACTGACTCATCCACTTTGCCGGTGAGGAAACTGAGGCCGAGAGAGGCTGGGCAGCTCGCCCACAGCCACACGAACAAGCAGCAGCGTTCCTCAGCCCATGTGCTCCCATACTACCCTTCCCCTTGCAGCTCTGCCCTGCCGTGGAACGTGACCTCTGGTGATCATCGCCAGCACAGCCCCCACCCCCATGCTTGGCCAATGACTGATTTGGGGTAGCTGAGACTCTGGGTTCTCTGCCCCAGTCCCCATCAGCGGGCCCAGCCCTTGAGAGTGACAGGATCTGCAGGTACATGGAAAGAAAAGTCACAGAGCCCGGGCCAGTTTGCTCAGTTGGTTAGAGCATCGTCCTGATACACCAAGGTTGTGGGTTCGATCCCCAGTCAAGGCACATAAAAGAATCAACCAAAAGCCCTGGCTGGTGTGGTTCAGTGAATTAGCACTGGCCTATGAAAGTCGCATGTTCGATTCCCTGTCAAGGCACATGCCTGGGTTGAAGGCCAGGTCCCCAGTTGGGGGCGAGAGAAAGGCAACCAATCAATGTTTATCTCACACATCGATGTTTCTCTCCCTCTCTTTCTCCCTCCCTTCTCCTCTCTCTGAAAATAAATAAAATCTTTAAAAAAACAAAAAGAATCAACCAACGAACGCATAAATAAGTGGAACAACAAAACTCTCTCTCCTCTCTCTCTCTTAAATCAATAAAAAGATTTCAACAACAACAACAAAGTAAAGGTCAGAGCTGTCCCATGGGTGGTAATAAAGCCCCCACCTCAGCATAGGAGTAGTCCAGCCTCACAGTGAGGCATGGGGGTTACAAGCATCAGCTTTGGAGCTTGGGTTCAAATCCTGGCTCTGCCTTTTCCCAGCTGGGAGACTTTGGGCAAGTTAGCACTTGGTCCTTCAGTTTCCCCATTTGTAAATTTGGGAATAACTTCAATAAGTACGTACAGAGCACTTGGCAAAGGACAGGCCCCGCCCGAGGGTGCGTGGGATGCTACAGGGCACAAGACAAAGCCCATTCCTTCCCGGAGCTGACATTCCAGAGGTAACAGCACCAACATCCTTGGGTCACTGTGCAGATTCAGTGCAGAATTCCACGCAAAGGGCTCTAAAGTGGAGGCTGGGCCAAAGGACATCCTCAGCCCCCTGCAGATACTATCACTATTAATTACTGTTATTCTGCCACCACTACACACAGAGCCAAGGCCAAGAACAGGCAGACCCCACCGGGGTAGCTTTATTGTTTCCAAACTTCTTTCCTGTCCTCTTGGGTGTGACCTTCAAATTGACCCTGACCTGTCAGGCCAGGTGTCAGCTAAGATCATTGATTTCAAGTAGAACTTTTTTTCACGTTACTATCTCTGAAGCCAGGATCTACCTCACCATCAATGGTGTGCCAAAGTTTAATAGGCAACATTCTTTCTCTTTCCCATGATACATCACATCACATCCAACATTCCATGCTAGTTTAGATTAGAGAAAAACTGGTACTGCTCTGCCCATTCTGCTTGGGACAGCTGAGGCCCCGAGCAGGGAAAGAGGCACACTCTGGGTCCGATGTTCGGCCAGTGACAGTGCGGGGCTCACGCCCAGGGACCACGCCTCTCCCTCGGAGGCCACTGCCCACCAGGCCAAAGGCCCGTATTTCCAGTTGAGAAAGGTGGACTCATGCCCACAGGAAAGGTGCTGCCACCTTCTACTCTGCACAGGCACTAGGTACCCGCTAAGCCAGGGTGCCCTGGCTTCCATCAGCCAAAAGCAGGCACCTTTGTCTAAGTACCAAAAGGCGCCACATAATGATTCCACTTATAAATGTCCAGAACAGTAACTCTATTGAAATCCACAGAGACAGAAAGTAGATGAGTGGTTGCCAGGGGCTGTGGGTGGGGGGAGTGACTGCTAATGGGTATTGGGGCTTTTGGGAGGAGATGAAAATGTTGAGGCCCTGGCCAGGTAGCTCAGTTGGTTAGAACAGTGGTCCCCAACCTTTTCGTTGGGCGGTGGGGGTGGGGTGGGGAGGGAAGACAGGAGGTGGAGCTCAGTCGAGGTTCAACAGGTTGTGGATGGGCAGGCAGCCCTGGGGTTGGGGCATTGTCCCAATACACAAAGGTTGCAGGTTCAACCTCTGGTCAGGGCACTTACAAGAACCAACCAATGAACGCAAAAATAAGTGGAACGACAAATCGATGGCTGTCTCTCTCTCTCACATACACACTCTCCCTCTCTCTAAAATCAATTTTTAAAAAAGAAAATGCTTTGAACTTGACTGTGGCAATGGTTGAACAACTCTGTGAATAGAAAATATAGAACATAAAAACCACTGAACTGTACCCTTTGAGCAGGAGATTGTACAAAATGTAAACTGTGTGTCAATCACACTCTTAAGGGGGAAAGAAGCGCCACCTAGGTTGGGAGTAGCTGGCTGCCTGAAGCCAAGTCAAGGAACTGCAAAGCCCCGCATCCAGGCCGCACTGCCTGCTATGCACAGCAGGTCCTCGAGTAACACTGTTTCATTCAACGTCATTCTGCTATAACACTGATGAGATACTATATGACTTGGCTCTTGTTTCTATCAATTTGCCTGTGATGAAACTGGTTTCATTGTATGCCATTTTGCTTAAAGTCACATAACATAGCCTACTGACAATATTTAGTGGGGACTCACAGCACTACTAAGAAGGAAACTAAGAAGGAAAATGTGCTGTCAATCAAACAGTCATAAGCCACCAGCTCTAAGACATGCTCCCATTTCAGAAATAAGAGGAGCAACACTGTGTGTCTTGGAATCAGGGAGGCGTGGCTCCCCGTACACAGTACCAGAATATTCACAGCAGCTTGTTTGGAGTAGCCCCAGCCCAGCAACGCTGCAATATCTACACCAATAAGCAAACGGTGGTTACGTCTGTGGTGAAACACTACACAGCAGCGAAAAGAACTCAAGCACCCACGGCAACATCGATGACCTCAGACATTGTGTTCAGCAAAAGCAGTCAGACAGAAAAGAACACGTGGCATGTTTTGTTCATGTAAATTCAAAACCAAAGTCCGTGGGCTACAAAGAAAGGTAAGGAGAGATTATCACAAAGATAGTGGTTTATTCCATCTGGAGGAGAAAAGAGGTTGTGATTGCGGCGGGGCCCACAGAGGGGTTGGCCACATTCTATTTCTTGACCTAGAAGATTGGTGGTAATTTGCTTTGTTTTTGTTTTTTAATCCCTCTCGTACGTGCCCCAACCAGGGATCAAACCTGGAACTAGGTACATGCCCTAACTGGGGATCGAACCTGCGACCTTTTGCTGCACAGGACAACACTCCAACCAACTGAGCCACCCAGCCAGGGAAAGGTGGTGTGTTTTTAAAACCTTTTCCTTGAACTATAACGCACACACAACAAAGGGCCACATAAGTCCATAGATTTTCACACACCAACACACCCACATAACCAGCACCTGGATTAAGAAATAAAACATTTTCAACACCCCAATAGTGCCCCAACTCCTCATCTTCCCTCTGTAGTCACTTCCCCCTGCCTTGTGAGGGGAACAGCCAGCTTCCAATGGCCTCAACTGTCTGCTTGTGTCTGTGCTTTATGTAAATGGAATCATCACAGATACACTCAGCTGTTTGCTTTTTTAATTGCTCCTAGGATCAAATGTTGGATGAACTTTTCTATATACACAATACATTTCAAAAATGTTTAAAGCTACCAGCTAATATCTGCGCTTTGACAATTCCAAAATGGAGAATTTAAAGAAAATATGGTGATGAAGCTCATGAGAATAATAATAATAGCTAGCATTCCTTGGGTACTATGCCCAGGACTTTACATTCAATAACCTCCTTAATCCTTATAACATCCCAGGATGTAGGGAGTATTCATATCTCCATTTTACAGGTGAGGAAACTGAGGCTCTGAGAGGCCATGTGGGAGGTCTGCTGGCCTTCCATACCCCAGTTCTTTACGGCTAGACTAGGCTGTCAGGAGTCCAGACACAGAGAGGAGGCGGGTAGGCCTTGAGCAGGCCCACCTCCACGTTCCTCAGCGTACAGCTGTTCCTGCCTGTAACGGGCCCCCTCCCCCACCTCGTCTACCCCCAGCAAGATCACACCTTAAAAAGGGCAGTGGGGAGAGGGGACCCAGGAGAGAAGGCTAAGACTCACCCATAGTCACTGAGACCATTGTCACCCTGGCCCTGATGCTGCTCCCTGGAGCCTGGAAGAAAGAACAAGGGGAGAGGGCCCATGAGTTGCCACCGGCTGTGGGTGTATGTCCCTCTCTCGCTGCCTATCTGCCTGCCAGAGGAGAGTTCCTGGACTGGGAGCTCAGAGCCCAGGAATAGCCTGGAGCAGCTGGCCAGAGGTCAGCCTGGGCCAGAGCTGCCACCACAACTATCACTTCTGCCTGGGAAAGGCCCAGGGACAGCAAATGTCCATAGCTCCATTCCCACACACTTCAAAAGTTTCTAGCTGGAGTAAGAGAAGGACAGAAAAAAGACACCCCTGCCCAAGACTTTAACCATAAATATTCATTCATTCAAAAACTGTTTACTGAGCACCTACTATGTGAAGTACTCTTCCGGGAGCTAGGTGTACTGAGGTGAACACAAACACGGAGCTTGGCATCTATGTGAGGACGGCGGGGTGGGGGGGGGGGGGCGGGCACAGAGAGTAAGCAAGCGGAACAGTCAGCAATGCAGGGTGTCAGAAAGCCTTCAGTGTCATGGAGAGAACGTGGAGGGCCTGGGAAGGAAAGGGCTGCGATTCTAACAGGGGGACCAGGGAAGACCACTCCAAAGTGACGTTCAGAGACCCAACAGAGGTGGAGGAGTGAGCCATGCGGTTTACGGAAGAAGAGTGTTCCAGAGAAGGTACAGCAAGTCCAGTGCCCGGAGCCAGGGGCCCAGCTGGCATGTCTGAGGGACAGCAGGACCCGGCGTGGCTGCAGCCGAGTGAGCGAGGAGGAGAGTGAGAGGTGACAAGAGCAGAGAGGTGGGGCACCAGGTCATGAGGGGCTTCAGAGAAGAAATGAAGAGCCAATTTTCACTTACAGGATTAGCAGGCGCTAGAAAAGTATTAAAGATGTATTAGCACCACTGAAGACTTCCTCCTGGACATTAATAGCAGCACTGGAAGGAAACTAAAGGAAGTAACTTTCTGTCCCGATGATTCCACGCTGTCTGACTCCAGAACCGCCTGTCCCACGCCGCCCTGGCCCAGACTTCCCACTTAGCCCTCCTCCTCCACTCTGGCACTGCCGTCTCCTCCACTTCGTCTGCCCTCATCCTTCACTCTGCTCCCTGCCACCCGCACCAGCCCCTCATTCTGATCCTTCGCCCTCACCCCTCCTCCATCTCCCCTATGGGATGCAGAAGGCCCTCTGTCCAGCACACACGATCTGCCCTCTCCCCTGCCCCTGCATTTTGATGGTATAACAGAAGCAATGTTAGAGTAAGGACTCTGGAACCAGACTTCAGGGTTCAGATCTGGCTCTATCACATACTAGCTGTGTGGCCTTGGCAAATTACTTCACCAGTCATGCTTGTGTCCCCATCTGTAAACAGGGATGGTATAAACATCACTTACCGTAGACAAATGCTCTGAGGGCACGTGAGTTTCTATGTACAAAGCACCTGAGCCACTGTCTGGTGCATACCAAGTACTCTCCAAGAGTGGGCTATTCTTCCCCCCAGGCCTCCCACCCCAGCCTTCCCTCCAACACACAAGGGCTTTGCCTGCCTCCCGGTTTTCACACAGAGTGTCACTTGTGCCTGGAATGCTTACCTCCTCCTGTCCTCCTGTCAAGCCCTTCTTCACTTCGCTTAGCTGCCACCTGCTTTGTATGCTTTCCCTAAATCTGCACATGTGAGATTCTCTCCTCTACCCTGGCTAGGATTCATCCTGCCTCTCACCAGCTTCTGCTGCATCCCTTATTGATGAACGTGACCACAAGACATCATTCCGCCCGCTTTCTTCATTCTCTACGACACACTTTCCCTCCTGGATTTTACTGCTGAACGAAGGCAATACAACTGCATCTCTCAAAGAGCAGGGCATGGAGAGGCTTCGACACATCAGGCAAAACAAAATGCTACATACCAAGCACTAACTATGCACTGGACCAGAGCCAGGCATCATGCTGATGCCTCACAACCTCCTCATGAGCAAGGACTCTTATCAGCCCCATTATAATCAATGAAAAAACCAACTCACTGAAGTGCAGTCATCTGCTAAATGCCACAGCTAGCCAGAAGCTTTACCAGGATTCAAAAACAAGTTCTCCCTGATTCCAGTGCCCCTGCAGCACCTCCTACTGAATGCTTCCATGCCAGACACTGAGCGTACACACACCTCAGTGACTCTTCACGACCACAGGACAAGAAGGTAGAAATGACCCCCATGTTATGGATGAAAGTGGCAGGTCCCAGGGCACACAGTAACTGCAAGCCAGGACTTGAACCCAAGTCAGTTCAATGCTATGGCCAATGCTGGTGGAGGGGTAACTAAGAACCAGGCACTGTGATCTGTTTTGCAAGGTTTCAGTCAATGCTTACCAGAAGACTTTACGTACTGGTATTCTCCTACAGCTGCAGAATTTCCTGCTGGACTCAGTATCCTCTCTCCACCATCAAAAGCCCATCTCCAGCGCTGACTCTCTGAACAGTTAAAATTATAACATTAACAATGGAAAAATGAACACTCCCAAAAGTCAAGTAATTACCATGTAGCAGATGCCCTGTGCTAAGCCCAATTCACCACTTCCTAACTCTGACTCTGGGGTAAGTTTCTGGGTTTCACTTCCCTCAGTTATAAAATGATTAAGAGCATCTAAAAAGGTTAAAGGTAGTAAATAAGTTCATAAATGCCAAGCCCTTAGAAAAATGTTCGGCAGGTGATATGTGTGCATTAAACAAAATAAATAAATCTTCAGTGAGCTAGGGCAAGGGTAGGACAGTCACTGACTACATCAGTCGTGTGCAAAGCGTGAGCTGGAGTACAAAGTAACTTGATGGGGTCCCTGGGGCCTGACGATACGGAACCGCATAGTACCAGTTATTCTCTTTCAGTTTCTATTTTTTTTTTATTTTTTAATCCTCACCTGAGAACACCCAACCAGGGATGGAAACTGCAACCCAGGTATGTGCCCTGGCCAGGGATCGACGTGTACAGGACGACACTCCAACCAACGGAGCCACCTGGTCAGGGCTCTGTCTACAGTTTAACAGACTGTTCTTCCACTGTATTTCAGGTTATGTTCCTTCTCATGGCCAACCAGGCCAGTCTTTGTTAAGATAGCAAATAATTTTTCCTTCTCAAGTTAACTGACTATAGGAAAATGCATCAGTAGTTTTAAAGAAAAGAAAGAAATAATGGGATTTGGAAAAACTGGCCAACTAGTAAGTGGCAGGAGGATGTTGCTTTCCCTGAGTGCAGATTCCAAGTTTTTCCTATTGCTGTCTTTGAGCTTCCTCCTTCCCTCTGCTTCTTTGGAAGTTCCAGCTACACCAATGACTCTTGGAATCATCATTATGATAGTCCCAGTCTAATAAGCTCCTACCCATTACTGTGCCAGGCCCGGTGCTAAGGACTTGATATGCACATTTCATCAGCATCCTCACAGGGACCCTATGATATTGGGACCATTAGCCCACATTGTGTAAATAAATAAAATGAGGTTCGGAGAAGTGAAGGCATAGGCCCACCGCCACGAAGTGGAGCTGAGATTTGAGCCGAAATCTGTTGGATTCCAAGTCCAACAGTCTTTCACGCTCCCACACCCAGATATTCCAGGCCAAGCACAAACATCACCATCAATACTAACAACACTAGTTCAATAACGAGTGAGCACTGTGCCAGGCTCTGAGCGAGGGGCTCCGACATGCACGAGCTGAATTCTCACTCCAACCCGTACGGAGGAAGCTGTAGTCGGATTATGACCCCCACTCTACAGAGGAAGAAACTGAGGTTCAAAGAAAGAAGTCGCTCGTCCGGGGCTGCACAGCAGCGTCGGGACTGACTCCGGAGCCCCGAACGCCATCCATCCCCACCATTTCCGGCCCAGTCCCACCACCCCCGGTCCGCGCCTCACCTGGCCCTCCGGGCCCGCGCCCACTCGCGCAGCCCGCCCGCCCTCCCGGCGGAACCAACTGTCAGACCGCCCCCTCCCTTAGCCTGGAGGATTGTCCCGGAAGCACCGCCCTCGCCTCCGGAAGCTGGACTGACCCTCCAGCGGCCGCTCTAGCCGTCCGGGCTGCCACCACCGAGAGTGAGGCGATAGCCGTCATTGGATAGCGCTCGCAGTTACCTAGGCGCTTCCCTCCGCCCCGCACTGGCGAGGAGCGCGGCCAATCAGAAAAGCCAGGCCCGGCCCCCGTGCCCGCAGTCCAGGCCGAGTGCGCCTGCGCGTGGCGGGGGCGGTCCGGCCCGGCTCCTACAGAGGAGGTGCGGGCGGGGCTGGGTCCGGGAGTGGGAGACCTGGAGCGCAGGTACTGTGCGATCTGGGGGCGCGGCGCCTCGGCTGCCCTCCTTGTGTTGTCACCTTCGGTCTATAATGCGTCTCTACCCTTATGTCGCTCTCGGGCCCTTTATGTCTCCATTCCTCCTTTCACATCGCATTCCGCTTAAATCGCCAACATTCCTCTGCAGTCGCTGTCACCCTTCTTCTGTCGCCATCAACCCCCTTAACTCGCTTTTGTCTCCTTTAAGCCCCCATTGCCACCACAGGTCGCAATTGCCCCTTTTAAGTCTCCATCGCCTTCTTATGTCACCCGCACCCGTCTTTTGTTGCTATTTCTCCGTTATGATCTCTCATAACCGACATCATACACCGTGTCACCTTCACACGCCTCCTGTCACCCTTTCCTTAAATCGCTTTCATGCTTCCCTTATGTTATCCTCATGGCCATGTCACCATCCCTCCCATGTCACTTTTTGCTCCTCTGGCTGTCACTGTCCATGCCTCATGCTTCTAATTTTCCCTATAAGAAGCCACCCTGCCTTAACAGGTTTTTTCCCCTCCATGTCTCTGTCATTTGCCCGTGTCACGCCTCACATATTCGCCACTACTCAGGGTGCAGCCCATCACCTGCTGTGTGCCAGAATCCCGGCGCACCACTAAACCTCTGGGTAACCTTGACTACCTAATCACACTTTTGCAATCTAAGCTTCCTCATCTTTGACATGTGCACAGCACAGGGGTGATTGTGAGGATTCCGCCAGTTTATTCCTGTGTTATATCCAGTTTGACATGGTGATTTAGGCTAATATTGTTATTAATCACGTCCCTCCCACCCTCATCCAATCACCTTCCTCACCTCTTCATTGTCTCCCTTCCCCTCCCCCCACCACCTTCATCATTGCTGTAGCCTCATTCACTCCATGTTATCATGGCACTCTCTGCCATGGCAGCCACCCCACATCACGATCTCCATATTGTCCTCATTTCTGCCACATCACAACACCGGAGGGGGCGGCTCACCAGCTGTCACAAACCTTGCTCATGTAAATAGTTAATATCTATCTCTTTAACCTTGTTGAACTGAGTGATCGCCACCCCAAAATGAGAGCATTTAGATGGTGCTGTGGTGGAAGCTGAGAAGGGTTTGATGGAGGGGAGACTATAGGTAACTTAGACCCAGACCTCCCTTGACTTCTAGAATGGAGGGTATGGAGAGGTGAGGCAGGTCCCACCACACCTCACTTAAACCTCAGCAACCCTGAATCCCCAGGTGGAATGGTGAGTGTCTTCTGTACTGAGCTTGCCTTCGCGAGGCAGTATAGGACAGTGGTTAGCAGTGTGTACCTGGGGGCTGGAACACCCTAGTTCCAATCTTGATTCTATTTAGTGCTTAAATAGTTGCATAAATAGTTGCATAACCTTGGGCAGGTGGCTTAATGTGCCTGTGCCTCAGTTGCTACACCTGCAGCATGGGAATGAAAACCCAAGTTATTCACTCAAGAGCTATTTAGAAAGCACGTTTTACATTCCCAGCCCTGTGCTGGGCACTGGGGACACTTCAGTGAACAAACCCAGAGATCCCTGGCCTCATGGAGTTTACATTCTAGAAGGGAAAAGAGACAATTAGCAAATAGGTAAGTGGAGTATAGGATATGTTAGGAAGGGGTAGGGACTGCATGAAAATGTTGTAGTTTTAAATAAGGTGGTCAGAAAAGACTTTCCAAAATGGTGACGCTTGAACAAAGACCAGAATTGGGGGAGAGAGTGATGTGGTGGCCTGGTGGAAGAGTATTCTAAGCAGAGAGAACAGAAAATTCAGAGGCCCTGAGGGAGGAACGTGGAATATTTTGAAATATTTAGGGGGTAGAAAGGAGGCCAGTGAGGGAGGAGAAGGCTGGGGGATGTGGTCAGAGGAGTGATGGGGGCAGATCTCCTGGGCCACGGAGAAAACTTTAGCTCCACTCTGAGCGAAGCGAGCGGGAGCCACTGGAGGATTTGGAGGTGAAGAGGGACACCATCTGATGTGACATGATGGGAGCTGAAGCAGCAGCAGCAGTAGCTCCAGAACTACCAAAGATGGATTGGCAAGATCAGCCTGGTTGGAAGGAGAGCCAGAGTCCTCTTCTTAAAGCTGTACTCATATATCCTTTCTATCTGGAGAAAGTTTCAAATGTCCCGCTCAAAGACTGGGAGGGGAAGGGGGTGTTGGTCATTTTTGAGAGGCCAAAGCCACCTTTGGGTTCATCTCCTGTTGGGGAGGAAGGAAGGGAGAGCAACTACAACCTACAGATAATAACAGGAGAGGCAACAGTCCACCCCTGGGACCCTGAGGCAGCTTGGGTTCAAATCCTGGCTCCATTGTTTCCTAGCTGCGTCCCTTTGTGCCAATGACTTAACCTCTCTGGGTCTTTAGTTCCCCTATCTGTTAAGTGGGGCTAAAAAAAAAAAAAAGAAGCACTGTTCTGATAATTAAATATTATTAATTTTAATAATTAATCAGTGCTTCAGTCAGTGCCTGGTTCAGTAAAAATAAAGAACCTGACTCCCTCGCCCCACAGCCTGCATTTTCATGGGCTCAGGCCTCCCTCAGGGAGGCAAGGAAAAGGCGTGCAGCCTTATTCTGTGCTCCCGGGTTGGGTCCTCAGTGCAGTGTCCTGGAACAGAACTGAGAGCTCTGTGTCCAAATTCCCTGCCAACATACCAACGCTATGCGACCTGGGCCGTGATGGCCCTACGCCCTGCCCTGCACCTGAAAAGCAGAGACAATAATGCTTTTTTGCCCCAGATGTGTTATTTTTGAATTCAGATTTCCACCATTTTCCATTGTGGTGCCACCACCCCCTCCCTGCTTTCTTTTTTCTCCAGGGCGCAGTCTCCATTTCACCCATTTCTCTGTTGTCTCATTCCCCCAAAAGAACGCCATCTTTACCAGGATTTTTTTTTCTGTTCTGCGCTATATCTCCAGATTCTAGACAGGGCTTGTCAGCAAGTAGTCACTGAATAAATACAAGTGGAATAACTGGATGGATGAACTGGCCACAGAGCACCTGCCGTGTACCATCCCTGTGCTGGGTGGTGATAGGGACATAGAAGTGATAGCCCCGCCCTGCCCTCCTAGGTCTCACGGTGAAGTGGGAGAAAGAGATCCAACCTCAGACAGTGACAGCCCAGAGTGGTCAGGGCTGGGATGGAGATGCTCAGGGGACTATCAGAGCCCAAAAGGGGTACCTGAACCAACCAGAGGGTGAGTGGGGGCTTCCTGGAGTAGGAGGCAGTGCATGAGCTGATAGGAATGAGCAAGATGAAGAGGAGAGAAAGGTGTGTTACACAGGAGCAGAAGCTGTGGGAGGGTTGGTGGTGAAAGTGTGGTTTCAGTTCAAGGAACTGAAAGATAATTAAAAATGGCTGGAACATAAAGGTGAGGAGAGTAAGTTATTAGGGGAAGGGCTCTGGGGTTCTGGGGTTCACAGTGAGGAGCTGAGACTTTGTTCTGAGGGCACTGCGGGGGGGCCACAGATGGAGGACAAGTCAAACTCATGGAGAGGGGATTGGAAGGGTTGAGTGAAGGCTGGGAGCCAAAGGAGGTGGCTGGTCCAGGTTGAGATCGTGAGAGAGAAAAGGGATGGGTGGGACAGACCCCCTCAGGAGGCCAAGTGGACACATGGGGGGCACAGGGTGAGTCCCAGGTAGGTCTCCTGGAGAGTCAGGTCGGGCCCTCTGAAGGATCTGGCACACAGGGTGAGACCTGAGGGATAGGTAGGACAGCTGTTTTTGAAATGGGGACTGGAGGGAGCAATACATTTTGGAGAGATGCTAAGGGGACATAGTGGGTATAAGGGGACTGGGGACACCTTGGGGGAATTGTCTGGGAGGCCATGGGACTTCCAGACCCGGAGTTCAGGGAGGAGGTGGAAATTGGAGATGGCTATGAGGTCAGGAAGGGGAGGTGAATCTGCAGTGGTGGGGAAGGTCCCCAGGGCCTGCCCATGCAGGGCTTAGAGAACACAGCGAGAAGTTGGTGCTTTGTCCTGAAGGCGACAGGGACCCACAGAGGGGTTTTGAGAAGGGAAGGGACAGCTTTGATTTTTGCATTTGGAATCAGAAGCATTCACCATTTATAATGGTTTTTATTTTTAAGTATTTCATTGTTTTTCAAACCAAGCATCTTCTAGGGAGGGGTCCTTTGAAATAAAGATTCTGCTGCTAAAAACAGAAACAAAAAAGTTCTGTAGGCTGAAACACAGACAATTGGTTGTTCAGTCCGAGGGGTCTGCACAATCAAGGGAAAATCAGCCCCTTTAAACATGAGACCATTTCTGTTTCGAACCACTTGGAAAATGCGTAGGTTTGTGAATGATCCCTGTGGGGTGGCCTGTCCTGTGCTTCACGTGCGCTTCAGCAGCTGATTGGCCCCACACCCTCCTTTGTGCTCTCAGATGGCTTGAATTGACTGAATCAACCTTGAAGCTTACTCTCAGGCTGAGATGCCATTATCTGCTCCTACCCCATTCACTCTGCTCTTAGAACACAAGCTGGTTATCATCATGTGTAAAATAAGTGTCTTTAGGTCTGGAGAGACAGCTAAGAAAGTCTTTTCTCAAAGGTGGACGTTCTACTCCATTTCTTCTGTTTTTAACAGACACTTCTTGAGTGTACAATGTGCTGGGCACTGGGTGGTAGAGGAATAAACCAGATACAGACTTAGCTTTTCAAGGGACACAAATTATCTGTGACAAACGAGGGGACATACAAATGTCACCAGCTAGCTTGTATAGGATGTTTACCGTGCCACCTGCCTGCCGTGGAGGGTTTCATTGACTTGCCAGCAAACGTGAGGTTGGTACGTGTCTCCCATTGTTCTGAGAATGAAAGTGAGGCCCAGAGAAGGGCGCCTCTTTTTCTAGTGACACACAGAGCAGAGACCTGAATGCAGGGCTGTGGGACGTGGAGACCCACCCCCTACACACCATTCAGAGGTCCCCCAGCTGATGTCCCCCAGACAGTGTATAAAACTAAGATGATTCCCGTTTTATAGATGAAGCCAGCAGGGCTCAGAGATGTAAAGCTCCATGCCTGCACCTACTCACTAAGAAAGTGACAGTATCGGATTTGAACCCTGGACTCTCCCAAGCACTGCTGTGGAGGAGGGATCAAAATCCGCCCCCACCCCCACCCTCACCCAAGAGCAGGGTGTTCAGGGAGCTCTCCCAACTTGTGTCTCAAAAGCCCAGCGGGTTTTGCTTCCTCCTTTTCTGCGGTCTGTGGTGTCACACAAGCAGGGAGAACATAGGTCAAGGGGACAGGGAGACTTTGTGGGCTGGCGGGGAGCACTTGCCGGCAGAGGTACAAGGAAGCAGAGCACAAGGACCAGACTGGGCATTGCACTGGAGCCCCGTGGCAGCTTCTAGGAACCTCGGAACCCAGGGGACGAGCTGGGGCAATGCCAGCCCCGTTTTGGCAGCCTTGCTGCTCCAGCCCACCTGCCCTGCTCTGCCCAGGGATCTGGGGATGGGGAGCACTGGATGCTTCTCCAGCTGACTTCACAGTCCTTTTCTGCAGGCTGGGATGTGGGCAAAGGGGCACCCCAGCTAGGAGTCTGAGTCTCATAATTTAATTTCCATTAAAGTCCTGTGTGCAATTTAAAAACTAAATAGTGACTGGAAAGCAACCCTCTTAGCTGGGTGGGATGGGAATGATGCCATTTATTCCTTTTTTTTTTTTCTTTTTGGCCATTAGCAGTGACACAATCATATTTATTGGGAACCTCTAGCGTGTCCATTCTGTGCCCTTGATAATGTGTTAATCCTTTAGTTCCAAGGATCCACCTGGGTAGATTTCAGACATCTCAAATTTTATATGTTCAAAGCACTACATTTATTTATATTTGGAAATTTTTATTTATTGATTTTAGAAAGTGGGAGGGAGAGAGAGAAACATCAGTTGGCTGTTCCATCCATTTATGCATTTGTTGGTTGACTCATGTACGTGCCCTGACTGGGGATCAAACCTGCAACCTCTGTGTATCTGGAGGATGCTCCAACAAACTGAGCTACCCAGCCAGAGCTGTTTATTTATTTATTTTATTTTATTTATGATTTTAAATTTCAAGAGAGAGAGAGATAGACAGACAGACATCGATTGTTGTTCCACTTACTTATGCATTCATTGGTTGCTTCTTGTATGTGCCCTGACAGGGGATTGAACCCACAACCTTGGCCCTAGGGGAAGCTGCTCTAACCAACTGAACTACCCGGCCAGGGCCATTTATTAATTATCTATGTATTAATTCGTTCGTTCTTTATTCCTGCTCTTTTTCCCAAAATTGCTCCTCCTGAGTCTTCCCCAGCTCAGCTATTGGCGCCTCCATCCGTACGTGGCTCAGGCCCAGACCCACGGAGTCAAGGCCCAAGTCCTCAAGCACTTCCTTTACCTGGATTCCACATCCAGTCTGATTAGAAATCCCAGGGACTCCACCTTCAAAATGTAGCCAGACTCCATCCAGTCTTCCCCCCTTGGCTGCCCTGACCCTTGATTTTGTCCACCCTCTCTGCACCCTGGTTTCCCTGATCCAGCCCCATACCCACATCCCCCGAGTCCATATGCCACACAGCCAGGGGGAGCCCGTAAATACCCGCATTAGTTTCCCATGGCTGCTGTAACAAGTTACCGCAACCTGGGTGGTTTAAAACAACAGAAGTTTATGCTCTCCCATTTTGGAGGCTAGAAGTCCAAAATGAAGGTGTTGGCCCAGCTGGGCTCCCTCCAGAGGCTCTAGGGGAGATTCTGTTCCCTACCTCTCCCAGAATGTGGTGGCTCCATGCATAGGTAGGTTTTCAGCCACATCACTCTAATCTCTGCCTCCCTGGCCACGTGGTTTTCTGTCACTTTGATACTTGTTCTTGGATTTAGGGCCCACCCAGATAATCCAGGATGATTTTACCTCAGACTCCTTTATTTGATTACATCTGCATTTTTCAATTACAGTTTACACTCTGCCGTGGCTGGTGTGGCTCAGTGAATTGAGTGCCAGCCTGCGAGCCAAAAGGTTGCCAGTTTGATTCCTGGTCAGGGCACATGCCCGGGTTGTGGGCCAGGTCCCCAGTAGGGGGCGTGCGAGAGGCAACCTTCAATGTACCCCTCACATATTGCTGTTTCTCTTTCTTCCTCTCTTCCCCTCTCTCTAAAAGTAAATAAATTTTTAAAAATCTTCAATTACAGTTTATACTCAATATTATTTTCCATTAGTTTCAGGTGTACAGCATAGTTGTTAGAAAATCCTGTTTCACAATGTGGTCCTCCGACAGTTCCAGTATCCAGTGGGTACCACACGTAGTTACTGCAATGTTATTGACGATGTCCCCTACTCTGTATTTTACATTCCCATGACTATTTTGTAACCACCAGTTTGTCACCCAGCCCCCAGCCCCTCTGGCAACCATCGGTCTATTCTCTGTAAGGATCCTTTTTCTAATGTCGCTTTCACAAGTCCCAGGGGTAGTGTCCACACCAGACATATCTTTTTTGAGGCTACCATTCAACCCACTACAACCCAGACCACATCCCTCCTCCGCCCGGAACCCCCCTGAGGTCCTGTCCTCACCACAGCCCGTGATCTGCTCCCATCACCTCCCAGACTCATCTCTCCCTCTCCTGTGTGTCCAGTCTGCTAGAGACCCTGGCCTCCTTGCTCTCCCATTTCCACACCAGGCACACTTCTGCCTCAGGGCCTTTGCACTGGCCTTCCCTCTGCTAGGAACACTCTTCCTTAAGGAAGCCCATTAGCTCCCTCCCTCCCCTCGGAGTTTTTTTTTAATCAGGTATCTCTTCTCAGCGAGGCCTTCCCTGACTTTAATTAAAATTACAAACAACCCCAACCCCACCCTCACCCTGTCCCTCTTCCCTGATTTTCTACAGTGCTTATGCCTTCTAAAATATAATTTACTTATTTTGGTTTTTTGTCTGTCTTCACATCTGTTTTATTCACAGTGGTATCCCCAGTGACTCAAAAATATGTGTGCAATTCATGAGCAACCTTGTGAGAAGCAAGCGCTATTGTTACCATGCCCGTTTTGCAGATGGAGAAAATAAGGCACAGATGCATTTTCACTTTTCAAGATTGACTGGTCACATAAGTGGGGAGGCTCATATCCAATTGGGACATCTAGCTCTGGAACCCACCTCTCCAGTACTAGTGTTCCTTTTAGACACCTTAGGCAAATTGCTTTGATGAATATACAGCAGACCCACCAGAGATTCCACCACAACCCAGGCACGGACCGTGACTGGGAATCGAGCCAGCGACCCTTTGGTTTTCAGGCCAGCACTCAGTCCACTGAGCCACAGCTAGGACCTGCTTCTGGTTTACCAGCAGTCATCTGTTCCCCAGCCTCAGGGGGCTTTGTTTTGTCCCTCACCTCTCCAAGTCTCACTGCTCCCTCACTTTTGCTCTAGATCATCTCAGCTTCCCTGATTCCACATGTGCTGTTCCAGCCCCTCATTAATACATTAATACAACATTTCCCACCAAGGCCTTCACAAATAAATGAAATGCAAAAGTTGTATCCTGCCCCATCCTGAAACCCGGCAGCCAACCACTTCTAAGATTGTTATCTCCTTGTTATCTTCTGCATCTGGTGACCTAGGGTGTTGCAAATAACCTTGGTCAGTTACCATTTCTTTCCGGAAGCATTTGCCCCATCTTTCCTGCAATGAGGAGGAGTATAGCTGAGCTCTGCCCTCCGCAGTCTGGGACCCCAAAAATAGTCGCGACCCACCCCCAAGTCTCACTGTCAAGGCAACCACGTATGACACTGTTGCTCCTCTCAACAGTAATGCGTTTCTGCATTTCTCTGTTAACTTTCTGCCTGGCTCAGGGGAAGAGGTTCCTGCCCCTCTTTCATTGAGAGACGCTGGTGGGGAAGGGTTCTCCAATTTATATGTGCAGTTGTGGCCCTAAAGCCTGCTTGAGAGACACGAGACGGGAGGTGGGAAACCCAGCCGAATCCTCCAACCAGAGCCTGGGTTTTGTGAACAAATTTTTTTAAATCCCTATCAGTTGGCTAAAAATCAATCAATCAATCAAATACGGACTACAGCTGAAAACCCATCTTCTCCTTCCCCATCCAGCTCTTCCCCTCCCAGAGCGTGGGCTGTGTCTTCTGCTAATTTTATCGCTACATCATGAAATCAGCTTACCCAACCTTGATGTCTCCATTTTATTGTATAAGTTTTTTAATCATTAATTTAATTTATTTACTTTTGACTAGGCAATGCATGTCCGCGGTACAAAAATTCACAAGGTTTGTAGACGAGAAAAGATGTGGGGTTCCATTTTTTTCTTTACCTGAGCCTTCCCCACCCGGCACCGTGGCTCTGGGGTGGGGTGTGGCAGAGCCCATCCCCCAGCCTTGAAGTCTCCCCACTCGACCAGGTTGCCGGGACGCACCTGCGAGGTCAGACCCTACTCCCCGCGGAGGGCCGGGGAGGGGCAAAGGCCGCGCAGACTCCCTGCTGCAGTAGCAATAGGAGGAGCCTCCTCGGGGCCCCGCCCCCTTCCACTCGCCCCAGCTTAGCCTGTTGAGGCAGAAGCAGGGTCCTCGCGGAGGTAGCAGCTGCGGCTTGCGGACCAAGGCCGAATCTCCTCCGCGGTAGGGTTGGGAGGTTGGCTGCGGGGGAGTGGGCTAGATAGCTAGTGGGGAGGTCTGGAGGGTCCTGGGCTCCCGACCTGATCTGTCTGGTGGTGTCTGAGGGTGGGAACAGGGGAGCCACCTGGAAAATCCCAGGGCTGGGAAAAGCCAGGCACAAAGCTCTGGGACTCCGCTGATCCCATCTAGAGCTGTCCCTTTGGGAATGTCTATGTTAGAACCCAGAGAAGGGAAGGTGCTAATAGGGAGCAGAGTGGGCGCTAAGGGGAGTCCTAAAAGGGCGGCAGGGTGGCTACCACAGATTGTTGGGAAGAAAGCAGAGGCATTAGAGCCTGAGGGATTTCGAAATCCCTGCCCAGTCGTCTGCTTCCTCCTTTTGGGGTGGCGGGCGCCATGCCAGTGGCCCCGTGATCATGGATAAGAGACCCAGTGAATCTCGTGAGCCCTGAGACTGATGTGCCTTCTATGATGTCCCCAAAAAGCCCGGAGCACCCCCACACAGTGCCAGCTTTTGTTCCCACAGTTTGGAGACCCTGACACACCCACTTACCCACCTGTGCTCTTCGTGCCTCCTGGCTGCCTGGCAAGATGAAGCCTAAGCTGATGTATCAGGAGGTAGGTGGATGGGGCCCCAGTGGGGAGGGACCGGGTACTGTGGAGAGTGGGGGCTCCCCTGGCACCCTCAACCATCCCTGTTTTGCCCCAGCTGAAGGTGCCTACTGAGGAGCCCACCAGCGAGCTGTCCGTGAATGAGATGGAGGCATGGAAGGCTGCTGAGAAGGTAGGAGCCCACCGCCCCCTCAGTCTGTCTCCGGCATGGGCTGGGCTGCCGGACCTGGGCTGGCTGACCCCTTCTTCTCTCCCACAGAAAGCCCGCTGGGTCCTGCTGGTCCTTATCCTGGCCGTTGTGGGTTTCGGTGCCCTGATGACTCAGCTGTTCTTGTGGGAATACAGCGACTTGCATCTCTTTGGGCCCAACCAGCGCCCGGCCCCCTGCTATGACCCCTGCGAGTAAGTGAGGAGCCTCGGATTGGCAGGGGAGAGACCCTGACAGGCCAGGGACACTTCGACACAACAGGCAGGGCCTGCACTCAGTATGACCCAGGGCTCCTGACAGGTTCTTCCCTCCATGTCCCCACCCCCAACACTGTTCCCATGGCAGCCACAGCATCATCTTCTATCCAGGTCTGTGAAGAGGCAGGCGCACACAGACACACGTGGCATCTTCCATCCATTCTGTGGACAAGCGCACACAGACATGCACACCTTTCTTTCATACCTCTAGACAGACAAGTGCATGAACTCAGAGAACACGAATACAGGCACACACAGTACACAGTCTTTCATCCTCCGCAGTCAGACAGGTGAGTGCTCACATCCCAGCCAGTGGTCTCTGGCCCCCGATGGCTGATATCATCCCCCCCCACCTCGAACTGCAGAGCAGTGCTGGTGGAGAGCATTCCTGAGGGCCTGGACTTCCCCAATGCCTCCACTGGCAACCCCTCCACCAGCCAGGCTTGGCTGGGCCTGCTCGCCGGGGCCCACAGCAGCCTGGACATCGCCTCCTTCTACTGGACCCTCGCCAACAATGACACCCACACTCAGGAGCCCTCTGCCCAGCAGGTACTTGGCAACCTGGACCCCGGCAGGCAGGGAGGCTGTGGGAGGCTTGGGGGTGGGGGTAAAACGGGTTTCTCTGCAGTCCGGGAGACAGGTGGGCACATGCCACACAGCAGGTTGGACACAGGGGGTTGGAAGCAGCTGTTCACACAGCCCTCTGGACCGGGGGCGTTTGTCACGGTCATCTATAGGCCTCTAAATGTCGAGTGTGGGTTTGGTTACGAGGGATCAGACTGGCAGATGCCACTCACCCACCAGCTTCCCCTGCCTTGTCACACCAAGAGATGGAAGAGTGCATTGAGAAACAGCCCAGCCTCTAGCCAGGCTGTCACTTCCCAGCTGTGTGACCTTGGGCAGGCCACTTCACCTCTCTGGCTTCAGTTTCCTCATCTGTGGAATGGGGCCAGTGTGTAGCACCTACCCCTGGGAGAATGAAATGGGCTAATCCATGCAAGTTATAGCATGGCACCTGCCACAGCAAGCCCTTTGTAAGCATTCGTTGTTATGTTCTTGTTACAGCCTGCAGACAAACTTACAAACCATAGAGCTTCAGAGTTTGGAAGGGAGCAGTCTAGGTGGATCACCCCTTCATTGAAAAACACAGGAGTTTTCCTCCTTTTTTCCTCTCTCTGCTGCCTCTTTCTGTGAGAAGTGGGCTTAAAATTTACTAACACTGTGGGGCTCCTTAAGCACTGCCTGAACAAAATGACGAAATGTAGAATGAGAGGTGCTTGCACTCCCTGCCAGCCCCCACTGGAGTGGTTCAAAGCACAAAGCACAGGCAGACGGTCTGGGCACAGACCCTGCTTCCCCACTGAGCCCTCCTGCTCGGTTTCCCTATCTGCACCTCTGGGATTTTACTCTGACCTGTCTCATCGAGGAGAGTGGTGAGGATGCAATGAGTTCAGATGTAAAGGGCTTAGACCAGGCCCCCCTCACAGTAGGAGCCAGGGAATCATGGCTGTTACTGTTATTGGCATCCTCAAGCCTCACCCGTACCTTCCTGGACCCCAAGCCCAGGCCAGCTGTACCCCCAATACCCTGTAAGGTGCCCAGAGGCCCCTGGAGGCACTGACACCTCCAAGGTAGGATCTTGGGAAGGTCCCTGGAAAGGCAGAACTGGCAGGGAGGCCCTGGCGATGCTCAGAGTGGCCAGATATTAAAACAGATCAAGGTTTTAATATCTTAACCTGTAAAACCACCCCTAGGCATGCTGGCTAAGGTAAAGCTTGCTCCCTCGTAATCTCATCTGGAAACCAAACCTCAAAACAACTCCATGGGGGTGCTGCATGGTGTTGGAGAGATGGTTAGCCCAGCCCCTCAGAGGCTCTCCTCTCCCCGCAGGGCGAGGAGGTCTTTCGGCAGCTCCAGACCCTGGCACCTCGAGGTGTGAAGGTCCGCATTGCTGTGAGCAAGCCCAGTGGGTCCCAGTCCCAGGCGGACCTGCAGGCTCTGCTGCAGAGTGGTGAGCCAGAGGCAGCTGGGGGTGGGCTGGACCTGGGGCTGTCCAGGCCAACCCCTGAGCACCAGCCTGACCTGTTGGTTGCAGGTGCCCAGGTCCGCACAGTGGACATGCAGAAGTTGACCCATGGTGTCCTGCACACCAAATTCTGGGTGGTGGACCAGACCCACTTCTACATCGGCAGTGCCAACATGGACTGGCGCTCCCTGACCCAGGTCTGCCTGCACCCTGCCCACCCACCTTTCCAGAC
Source organism: Trachops cirrhosus (assembly GCA_028533065.1). Taxonomy (NCBI): domain Eukaryota; kingdom Metazoa; phylum Chordata; class Mammalia; order Chiroptera; family Phyllostomidae; genus Trachops; species Trachops cirrhosus. Next base: position 34,783,934 of record CM052550.1, read on the forward strand.
TACTCCCTGCTCCACAGGTGCCTAGCCTCCAACTGTGCCCTCTTCAACCCTAGAGTTCTCTCTATCCAGTTCGCAATGGCTTCCTTCCCACTTCCTGCCAGGAACGTCCCCAAATCCAGCCCTCTACTGCCCTCCGACTGCTCATGGAAGCCTGGGGCTCCCTCTTGTCCCCAGTGACAGCTGCCAGCCCCTCTACAAGGCATTCAAGGCCCTGTCTATCCTTGGCCCTCACTGTTCATTCTCTGAATGCCTCCTCTAAGCCCGGCTCTGTTCTGGGTGATGCTGGGAACATGGTGGTAACAGAGGGACCTCTCAGAACTCCTGGTCCAGCGCAGGGACAGCCCAGTCACCAGGCAGGGTCAGCCCAGATGAGTCCAGGCCGGGGTGGGAGAAGCACGAGCAGAGGGGTCCAGGCAGGATGGGGGCCCCAACTGGGATATCAGGGAAAGGCTCCCAAAGGAGGCAATAACTAATCTGACAACTGAAGGATCTGCGGGAATTAGCACTAGATAGGAAAGAGGGTACAGCTCAGGCAGTGATCATTTGCTCAGCCCCTAATCTCACCAGCTCTTCCGGAGATGCTGAACATATAGCTGTGACTGAGACAGTCCCAGTGCCTGTCCTTCCAGTCCCGTGGGGAGACAGGTTTGTCACCAGAGAGAGGGATGAGGGAAGCCCAAGGGACTGTGAGAGCCCAGAGGGACGCTTAAAGCAGTCTGGGCAGCCAAGGGAGGCTTCCTGGAGGAGGAAACTGTCCGCTGAAACCTATGAATGAGTAGGAGCTCCCTCATTGGAGGGTAGAAGCAACAGCATATGCAAAGGTTCAGGAAAACTGGAGCTGTGAAATGACATTGATTTTCACAAAAACTTGGGGGCTTGGGAGGCTGGAGCTGAGGGGTAAAAAGAAGGGGGGCAGGGACAGAGAGGGGGAGACTGAGGGGCAAGGGAAAGAACAAAGCCAAGGGGGCAGGGCGAAGGGGCTGCAGGTGTCCATGTCACCCGTGGGCACCAGGCCACCGCCCCAGACTCAGCACTCCCCTCCCACAGGTCAAGGAGCTGGGCGTGGTCATGTACAACTGCAGCTGTCTGGCTCGGGACCTGACCAAGATCTTCGAGGCCTACTGGTACCTGGGCCAGGCAGGCAGCTCCATCCCATCAACCTGGCCCCGGTCCTATGACACCCACTACAATCAAGAGACACCCATGGAAATCTGCCTCAATGGGACCCCTGCTCTGGCCTACCTGGCGGTGAGTCTAGGAAGCGGGGCCTGTCACACCCTGGCCACACGCTCCCTCACAGCCTCCATCCAGCCCTGCCCAGGGATTGGTGGGGAGGGGGCTCCTGACCACTACCCCTCACTTCTGCTCTCTTTGCTTAGTCAGGGGCCTATGTCCCAACCTCCATAAGCTTTGGTTTCATTTAGAAAATGGTTATCATAATGTCTACAACCTCTTAGGGTTTGCATGGCCCCAGCCATACCTCCCCATGAGCCCTAAATCTGGTTGAATATTCAGTTTCTCAGTCGTACCAGCTCCATTTCAAGTGCTTGGCAGTCACATGGAGCAAGCAGCTGCCATATCGGACAGTGCAGATGTGGAGGGCTCCCCTCATCTCAGAGAGTTCTGTTGGACAGTCGCCCATGGTAGACACTGAGCATTCTAGACAAGGCACTGCTGTCTTTAGCTTTTGATACTTTCACTAGTTGGGGTCGCCAACCTCATCCCTTTCAGTCCCCCAAGCAAGTCGCCTGGGTAAGACACACGAACGTGCAGGGATGCAGGGGACTCCCACAGGGGACTGGGGCTCCCCCATTGCCACTGCCCCTCTCAGAGCTTGAGTTCGCTCATCTGTCATGAGGGTGGAGAGAGCTGGGTAAAGGGCCTGTGTGCGTGGGCACACACGGGGCGCCAACAGGGTGGCCTGTGGGTGAGTCGGGACGGAAGTGATGAGAGCAGAGGCCCTCAGAGCTGACTGTGCATCAGAACCACTGGGAAGGCTGTGAAACCCAGGTTCCTGGGCCCCTGCTCAGCACCCTCAGCACACACTGTATGCCACGTGTAGCGAGACCTGAGAGTTTGCAGTCCTAACAAATGCCCAGGTGATGCTGTCAGTGCTGGATCAGGGACCTTGTCAGGAGCCGCTGGGTTAGAGCATAAATTCTGGAACCAGGCAACCTAGATTCAGATCCTGGCTCTGTTTATCAGCTGTGTGACTCAGGCAAGTCACTTCCCTCTCTGAGCCTCAGTTTCCTCACCTGTGAAGTGGACATGGTGACCATCCCTGTCCTTCATGGATTCAGTGAGACTGGCAGGACCTGGCTAGTGGCAAGCTGTCCATACACGGGGTCCATGGTGACGGCACCCCTGGCAGGCACACGTCTGACTACCCCCTTGTCCCCAGAGTGCGCCCCCACCACTGTGTCCGAGTGGCCGCACCCCAGACCTGAAGGCCCTGCTCAATGTAGTGGACACGGCCCGGAGTTTCATCTACATCGCAGTCATGAACTACCTGCCCACGATGGAGTTCTCTCACCCGCGAAGGTACTGCTGGGTGTGTGGACGGGACCCTGGGCAGGGAGCTCCCGAGAGTGGAAGAGGAGCAGGAGAGAGAGCGAGGGAGCCCAGAAAGCAGGCAGTGGAGCCAGTGGAAGGGGGCAGATGGAGGGGAAGTGATGGGGAGAGGCAGAGAAGACAGAGGTAACAGGGAGGGGGTTCTGGGCGCTATAGCCAGGAGCAAAGGGAACAGAGAAAAGGAAGAAAATATTGGGGTTAGGGGCTGAGATGGGGACTGGAGGAATAGGAGGTGTGGGATTTCTGGAGGTAGGAAGAGGGAGCATGGGCTGGAGATGGGATGAGGGCTTGGAGCAGTTTGGAGCAGCAGGGCTGGGGGCTCAGAGGAAGTAGTCTGGGGGAAGCAGACGAGATGATGGAAAGCCCGGGTTTGGTGGTCAGGAATGGGAGCCAGAATAGGCGATGTGGGATTAAGGAGGCGGGAACAGGATTGGGAGCCAGAGACGGGGTGGTCTTGGGGTTTGGGGCTCTCAGAAGCTGGCGCAAGCTGAGGGTGAGGCTTGCAGATGAGGCGCGTTTTGTACCCTGCACTCCTCCCAAGGTTCTGGCCTGCCATCGACGACGGGCTGCGGCGGGCTGCCTACGAGCGGGGCGTCAAGGTGCGCCTGCTGGTCAGTTGCTGGGGACACTCGGAGCCGTCCATGCGGGCCTTCCTGCTCTCCCTGGCCGCCCTGCGTGACAACCACTCCCACTCCGACATCCAGGTGGTAAGCACCTGTCGCAGACCCACTCCTCAGCCCCTCCCTGTGCGGGCAGTCCTAGGCACACAGTGCTTGTGGAGCTCCTGTCATCTGACAGGGACAACCCAGAATGAGTTGTGCAGTGACGGGGAAACCCTGGGTTAGGGCCCAGATTGGTGGGGGCGGGGGTGCCCAGAGGAAGCACCTACCCTAGCCTGGGGGATCATGGCAGGCTGTCTGGCAAAGGGGACAGCTCAGGTGAATGGGTGGCAAATGGAGCAACCAAGTCCTCCCAGCCAGCACTGACTCACACCCACCCCTCTGGCCCTGTTCTGGCCCCAAGGTTTCCGTGGATCCCCTGACCCCACAGTCCTGGCATCACTCCCCACCCCAGACCCCGGGGCTTCTCTAATCCCTCCTTCATCTCCTGCTGCTTCCCATTCTCCCCTCCTCCCCAGAAACTCTTTGTGGTCCCGGCAGACGAGGCCCAGGCCCGGATCCCATATGCCCGAGTCAACCACAACAAGTACATGGTGACCGAACGTGCCACCTACATTGGTGAGTGTCTGAGCACCGCCAGGGGCTGGGAGGGACATTCAGGTGCTGCCACGGGCCCTGACTCTGCCCCCTGCCCTATAGGAACCTCCAACTGGTCCGGCAGCTACTTCACAGAGACGACAGGCACCTCGCTGCTGGTGACGCAGAATGGGCGGGGTGGCCTGCGGAGCCAGCTGGAGGCCGTTTTCCTGAGAGACTGGGACTCCCCTTACAGCCATGACCTGGACACCTCAGCTGACAGCGTGGGCAATGCCTGTCGCCTCCTCTGAGGCCCTTAAGGCCCCCACAGACCCAGAAATCCTGGGTCGTGGTCCTTGCCCCCATGCCCCTGCTTCTCTCTGTCCCATTGTGGCTCCATGGGCCCCCTTGCTGTCCCACCTCTACCTCTGCCCCTGCCAGCCTGATGCTGTGGCCCCCAGGTCCCAGCTGAGCTCGGGAGGAATCAGCCCCAGAAGAAGTGGGGGTGCATGCTGGGCCTGGCCCCCTGGCCCACCCCCTTCCCAGGGCAAAGAGGGCCCAAGGTTATAATAAGAAGTAAATGATGTGTCCATACAGCCTCTGCCTGACTGAGTGGTGTGAGGTGGGGTATCGGGGTCGGGTACAGCCAGCATGGGGCTCCAGTGGAGACATGAGTGTGTACACTGATCTCTTAGCATGTGTTTGGCATGTGCCAAGCATATAACATGTGACTGGTATGTGCTGAGCCCTCAGGAGGTGACCTGTGGCTGATGAGCATGCAGCATGTGTTCCACTGGTTTAGCATGTGCTGAGCCCTTAGCATGTAACTACACCAGGTGGCATGTGTGACTGGCATGGGATGACGTGTGCTGAGCCCTCAGAATGCAATGTATGTGAGCTGGCATGTGCTGAGCATGCAGGGGTGGCCACATGGCTGGCGTGTGCTGCGCCTCCCGTAGCCAGCATGGGGTCGTGTGTGCAGCACACTCAGCATGCTCCCGTGGATGAGCACACACTCAACCATTGCCATATCCCAAGGGTGGACTCAGGTCTGAATGCTGGAGTGTGCACCGAGCAGGGATTTGCTCCTGCCAAGTGAATTTACATTTAGCATGTCCAAGCACGGAGGAGCGTAAGGCAAGTCTGCAGTGTGCGATGAGGACAGGCAAACAATGAGACCTTGACATCTGGCAAGCTTAGATTGGCACCTCCTGGACACAGAATGTTCTGAGGGTGGGCTGTCGTGCGCCAAGCACTTAGCATATTTAGGGGGTGGTCAGTGTGCCAAACTAAGCCTGTCCCTCCCTCCCAGCACCGTGGCAGACCAGCCTCCAGCCTGAGCCAGTAGCCAACTGGTTGTAGCATCAGGGAGCAGGGCCTGGGCACCAGCCTGAGCCCCACCCGGTCCAGACCAGGCCTCCCCTCAGGCAGGGAGGACAGGCGCAAGGCAGGACTGTGAACAGTTCTTTATTGACATAGGCAGAGGCAACAGGGCCAAAAACATGCTCAGGGCCAACAGGGTGCAGCCACCTCTCTGTGTCCCTCTGACGGAGGTGGCCACAGACCAGAAGCCAAGGCCCTCCTGTGGCTGGGGCGCATGTGCAGGCGTGCACTGTAGGCGGGGGATGGGGACTGCTGGATAACTATCTTTCTGTAAGAAATCTGTGGGTTCGGGGTGTGGCTCTGGGGAGGGAATGCCAGCCCAACTAGCTCAGCCACCAGTGACCGGTAGAGGCGGGGTCGCCATCAGCGCTGCCCGCCGACGTGCTGCAGAAAGCTGGTGGCCCGGACCGGACCATGTGGGTGGGCGTGGCGAGAGCGGAGGCCCGGAGCCCGTGGGCCCCTGATGCCCTCCAGGGCCCAGTCTGGCTCACTCAGCCATTCCCCAGAACAGCTGCTGGGGTCGAAGAGCTCGGGGCCAGGCTTCTGTGGGGGAGAAGAGAGGGCATCGGCCAAGAGGCCACCAGCCTGGCCCTCGTGAACTCCCTCCTGTCCCACTTGAACCCTCGTTACTTCCTGAGGGCGATTCTGTACCTTTGCAACCCTCATCGACATCCTGGGGGTTTTCAAAGTGTGTTCTGAGACCACAACGTGTCCTGAGGCTGTGTTAGTGTCTACTGAGGCTCTGTCACGCCTTCCTGGGTGAACATGTGCTCAGACCTTGTTCTTTGTGCTGGGCCTTTATCACTTCCTACAGGTGGGATACTGTGCTCTGTTTAGACAGCCTGATGGCAGATCAGTGTGTGCAGAGCCTCGTCACACCCCATTGAATATCCTGAGTATGAGTTAGTGTGTGTGGAGCCCTGTAACATCTTGAGGGTGGACTAGTGCATGTTGGACCTTCAGTCAGCTGAGGCAACCCAGGTGTGTCGGGAGTCAAGGCCAGGTTCACTCTGCCCTCCACCCTGGAACTCTGGGGGACCCCTGACCCCAGAACTACCCGCACCCTTGCTGTCCACTTGATTTACCTCAGCATCCATGGTCATGTCCTTGATGTCTGGCCCATCCCCATCCCGCTGTGGGATGGTGGGAGGCTTGGCGGAGGCGCCGCGGTGCTCTCCTTCCGCCCAGCCGCAGCCGCTGCCCCGGCAGGGCCCATCGTCCTCGGGCGAGGCCTGGCTCAGCCTGATGAGGTTGCTGAAGTGGGAGTCAGACTTGGATCCTGCAGTTGGTTTTCGGGCCTTGTGGCGGGCGGCCAGGCGGCTGCCATAGAAGGCCAGGATGGGCTCAGGGCCCGAGTCGGGCACCCGGAGGCCAGCAACGGCTGCCTTGAGTGGGGCCAGCATGTTGGGGGTCTCATCCCACAGCCCACAGCCCACCTCCTGCAGACTCAGGTCGTCCAGCTGGTCAATGGCCTTTTGCATGCCTGGGGCCTTCTCCTCACGGCAGAAAGGCCCACTGCCCACGACACTGCCCAGGCCCATGGCCTCCTCTTCCTCAACCAGACGGTAGTAGGGGGGCCCATCTTCTGAAGTGGCCACCACGGGCGTGGGGGGCTTGCCCTCCACCTGCAGGGAGAGGCGGCAGCTGCGCAGCGACAGCTGGTAGTAGCGGGTGGTCTCGTGGGCGCTGCGCAGCTGCTGCATGGACACGAAGGGGTGGCGTAGGGCGGCGCTGGGGCTGATGCGTTCATGCGACTCCCAGGTCAGCATACGCTTGATCAACTCCACCATGCTCTTGAGGTCAGCATGCTCGGCCAGTGCCTCCCGGTCCGGGAAGGTCAGCCGACCAGCTGCCCCACTGCCATTCACTGTCTCAATCTGGTCCAGTGACTTGAGCATGTACTTGCGGCGCTCCAGTGGGTGCACCTGGTGGGACACGGTGGGCAGGGGTCAATACCGAGCCCAGGCCTGGGGCCCTGGGGCTCACCTGCAGTGGGACCCATAGATGACCCCCCAGCATCCAGTTGGCCCTTCAGCCTGGCCCAGAGCTCTCTTGTTGCTGTGAAGTCCACACACCTAAATCCTGACTTCCAGTTCTGCTTTCGATCTGACTTAGAGCCCTCTTGATACTGGGAGGGCCACACCTGCTCCCTCTAGCCAAATCCAGAGCCCTCCCTGGGCTGGAAGTCCACGACTATGTTCTTTGGTCCTCCTGTCATCTGACCGAGAGTTATCACTCAGGTTTCACAGCTCATCCCAGACCTCTGGTCCTGCCCAGAGCTGTGGGCCTAGGCCCTATCGGCGCCAGCAGAGGGACAGCCCTAAGCTTCTAGTCTTCCTTGGAATCAAATCCACGTTCATCTTGCTGCCGTGGGCCCCACACCCAATCCCAGTGCTCGGGGCCTCCCAGGGGCACGAACCCCTCGCCACACTAGTTAGACGGAGCCCCAGGCAAGGAGCTATCAGAGGAGCTGCTGCCTTCTTTCAGTCCCATCTTTGGTCTTTCACCCAGACCCCTCCTGTGGTGACAGCTGGCCCAAACTTGCAGCCCTCTGCTGTCTCGCCCGGACTCTCGCTGCACAGGTGTGATGACTGAAGATTCAGAGGTAGCAGCACGGCTGTCTTAGACTTCCGGTCCCCGCTGGGCCTCATTTAGATCCCTCACATGGCATGAGTTTGCCTAACTGGCAGAGGGGCTACCCCACCCTCTGTCACACTTGTGGTATAACCCAGATCCCTCTTGCTGCAGCAGCCTCTGCAGTGACCCTCAAGCTTCCAGTCCCACCTTTGGTCTCATCCAGATCTGTCAGTTGTGACAAAACCCTACAACTGACCCCCAAGCTTCCAGACTTCCCTGAGGTCTAACCTAGTTGTTTTTTTTTCTTATGTGGCAGTGCCACACTGGCTGGCCTCGCTCTACATGCCCCCCTACCTTGGTCTCAGCCAGGTAGTCAGCCGAGGACTTGAGCTGCCAGGGGTTGGTGGCCTCAGGGTGGGGGTTGCGCTTGAAGAAGTGGTGGGCCTTGCGGGCGGCGTGCAGCAGGTGGGGCTTGGGCAGGCCCTGGGTCTCACAGATGTAGCGCACCTGGTCGTACTCGTTGTTGCCTGGATAGAGCGGCCAGCCCAGGTGCAGCTCGGCCATGACACAGCCCAGTGACCACACGTCCACCTTCTCGCAGAAGGGCAGCCCCAGCAGAATCTCGGGAGCCCTGTAGAAGCGCGACTGGATGTATGGCTCCTTCACGTAGCGCACTTCGCTGAAAATGCTAGCCGAGCCAAAGTCAATAACCTGTGTGGGGGAAGGGAGGCCAGTGGGCAAGGGAAGGGGTGAGGACTGCAGATCCAGGCTTCACCCAGCACCCCTCCCCACGGTGTATCCGCACCTGCCTTCTGACTGTCACTGTGTCTGTGAGGACCAGCTCTCATTGATGTTCCTGTCTGTCTCCTCCAGCCTTTGTCTCTGCTTTATGTGCCTGTATCTGTTTGTCTCCACTAGAATGTATGTTTGTGAGCATTAGAACCCCTCTCTTCCTCTCTCGCCCCACACCTTGTCCATCAGCAAATCTTGTTGGTTCCACATTCTGAATAGATCAAGAATCTGCCCACGAGGCATCCCAGTCACAGTCCCCACCCTGGTCCTGTCCTCCATCATTTCCTGCTGAGACTGCTGTCCCGGTTCCCACCCTCCACCCCGTCTGCTCCTTACATGTACCCTAGAGATCCTGTGAACCCCTGAGTCTTGAGCATATCCTTCCCCTACTCAGCATCCTCTTGTGGCTTTACCACATCCTGTGATAAAAGCTCAAGTCCTCACCACAGGCACAAGGCTCCTACGATCTGCCCCACCTTGTCTCTGTCCTCAGTTCCTCCCCTTTCCCCCTCACTAACCCTGCTCCAGCCACTCACCATTGGGCCCCTCACTGTTCCCAGCTCAGGGCCTTTGCATTGGCTGTTCCCTCTGCCTGGAATGCTCCTCCCCGGGATGTCCACTCCACTCCCCGCCTCACCTCCTCAGGTCTTTCCTCCCGTCACCTTCTCAGGCCTCCCCTGACCATCCTACTCCAAAATGGGACCCCTACTTTTCCTAGTCCCCTTCCTGGTCCTCTATTCTCCATAGCTCTCAACGCCACTTCACAAACTATATATTTTACATTTTTAATGAGTTCATTGTTTCTCTAACCAGCTAGGATGTGAGCCCACAAGGGCAGGATTTTGTCTGTTCACTGCTGAGTCCCTAGATGCTGTAACAACGCCTGGCACAGAGCCGTGCGCTGAATGAATGAATAAATGAATGAATGGCTGGATGAATGGGCTTTTTATCCATTGCTGTCTTCTGTCTCTTGTTTGTATCTCTTGTGTATGTTCTTTGCCTCTTCGTCACTTGTCTGCGTCTCTCAACTCTCAGCATCTCTCTGCACCTGTCTGTGAGTCACTCACTAGAAAAACATCTCCCAGAAGCCCCGGTTCTCCTTATCCTCAAGCACTCTTAACCCCCACACAGGACCTCGGGGCGTGACAGGTGCGTGATGAACACCTGCTGAACTAACACCGAGGGGCTGAAAGCCCTTGTCTCACCTCATGCCTCTGGGAGGAGCTATCTGCCATTTTTATTCTGAATTTCCAAGACTCTGTTTTGGTCCCTACCTCAGTTTTCCCCTCTGTTCTTCTGCTTTTCAGTCAGCCATCCCTCACCTTCTATATGTAGGAGGTGGTAGGACAAAATGGTCATTAACCTGAATGCAGACTGCCGAGGCCCGAATCTTGGAGAGCTTGAGTGACCCTGGGCACTCGGTCACTGTCAGTGGGATTCATCCGTCCACCCACCCATCCATTCATTCCACACACACGGCAGGGGCGCCAACACTGTCAGGTGGTGTGGGTCTGTCCCGCCTGTCTCCTGCTGAGTTTCCGAAAGTCTCTCCTCCCTCGGGTCTCTGTCGTTTTCTCTCTCAGGGCAGAGTGCTCTGCATCTCCCTGCCCCTGCACCACTCTGCGTCTGACAGCCACTGAGCACTGACCACACAGCAGTGCTGTGCTGAGAGATGCCAAGGACACAGTGGCCACCCGAACGCCTTGGCCCTGTCCTCACGGTGCTCCTATGCCCTCTCATTACCAGACAGTAACAAACCCCGAAGCAGACAGAGGGGTCGGGGTGGGACGGGGGCGCCCCGGGTCTTGTGACAGTGCAGAGGAGGTGCCCTGTGCATCCAGCACAGGCTCAGGCCCAGAGCATACATTCAGTAAATGTGTGGTGGTCGACGGACTCTCCGTGAGCAGGTATGGCACTGCCATCTTCCATCTCCCGTAAGTCCTCTCGTGCGCTTCACGTGAGATCTGTCAGCACATCCTGTTGCCTCCAGCTCCAAAATCTCCCCAGACCCACCCTGGCCCCTGCTCTCACGACCCCATCTCAGTCCCGCCCACTCACGGCTCCCTCCTGGACTGGTGCGGTCACCCCTCACTGTCTTCCTGCTTCTGCCCCATCACGGTCTGCCGTCCTCTCAGCCAGAGCGTCCAGGGCTGGGAACAGCTGGGAGGAGACAGGAGCAGACGATGCCGCCACCCCAGGGCAGTCCCTCACCTTGACCCTGAAGGGGCAGCGGGCCTGGTCCACCAGCATGATGTTCTCGGGCTTGAGATCGGCGTGGATGATGGCCAGCTCCTTGAGGCGGGCCAGCGCCCTGAGCACCTGCAGCGTGACGGTGCGGATGTGGCGGGCCGGGAGGGGTGCGAAGTTGTTCTCCTTCTGGAATTCGAAAAGATTTTGCTCCAGCAGCTCGAAAACCAGGTAGAACTTGAGGGCATCGTGGAAGAACTCGAGGAAGCGGATGACGTGCGCCTCCTCGGGGTCCAGGCCCCGCATGCAGTGCAGCAGCTTCAGCTCGTTCTTGATGATGCGGCTGCGGTAGGCGTCGTTCTTCAGCGTCTTGATGGCCACCATCTCGCCCGTGCTCCGCCGCCAGCCCTTTGCCACCTCCCCGAAGGTGCCCTTGCCTAGCACCTCGATGATGTCGTAGCAGTCAGTCTCTGACTGGATGGTGGCCATGGCACCCCTGCTGCCAGACACCGCCCTGCCACCACCTGCGCCCCACAGGGTCTGCCTTCGAGACCTCTCGGACTCCCTCTGCAGCCGGCCCCAAAGTGCCCGCAGCGGGGGAAGAGAACCGCGCTCGTGCCCACCCCTGTGAGGTTTGCCCTTGTCTCCCGGGCACCCCCCAGCCCCTGGGCCACGCAGGGAATATGCCAGCGGTTGCACCCCTCCCCCAAAGCCCTCCTGGCTTGGGACAAGGGGCCCCAGGCCCCCCCAAATGGGTTCCAGCGTTGCTGAGTAGCTCTGGTTCTGTTGTTGGAGACCTGAGCCCCTGCGTGGAATGGGGGGTGGGGTGGCAGTGCAAGCCCCCCTCCCCCATCCAGTGGCGGAACCCTGAAGAGGTCAAACAGGTAAAAGGTCCACTGAGAGGGGAGTCTGATGGTGGGCCACAGGCAGAAGCACGGAACAATCCCAAACAGAGGTGAGAAAAGACGGGCTTTCTGAACTAGGGTGTGTGTGTGTGTGTGTGTGAATTTCCAGAAGACACCCGCCCTAGCCTGTGGCTGACATGAGGGAAGGTGTGGTGGGGCAGATCCAGGTTGTGAAAGGTCTTGAATGCCAAACTAAGGAGTTTGGAATTGTTCTGAGGGTACTGGGGAGCAAGGGAGGGAGGGGTCGGATTTGAGTGCCAGAAAGTTGCTATGTGAAGAAGGGCGAATGAGACGGGGCGAATGAGACGGGGTGAGAGTGGAGGCCTTGAGTATGCAGCAGGGCTCAGGTGGGAGAGGTTAGGGAGAAGGGGAGGAGGCTTGTGGATGAGACATTTAGGAGGTCAGGCAGAGGGGCTGACAGACGGGGGGAAGAGAGGGAGCTGTTCGGGACAAGGTGGGATGGCCCCTGAAACGGGGACATGAACAGGAGCACCTGGGGAGAGGATGCTGAGGTCAGGTCGGGCTGTTTAACACCGAAACATCTAAACGCATACTGAGTGCTCTGGAAGCCTTATCTGGCCCTGGCTGGGTGGCTCTGTTGGTTGGCGTGCCGTCCTGATGTGCCGAGGAGGTTCTGGGATCAATCCCCAGTCAGGGCACATGTGAGAGTAAACCAATGAATGCCTAAAAACACATAAGTGGAACAACAAATCGATGTTTCTCTCTTTCTCTCTCAAAATCAATAAATTTCAAAATAACATTTTAAAAAAGAAGTCTTATCTGATCATTACAACATTTTAAGAGCTCCATTTAATGGATGAGAAAATCAAGACACAAAAGTTTTTATTTTATTTTTTTTATCCACGCCCACGGACATTCTTTCATTGCTTTTAGAGAGAGAAGGAGGGGGAGAGAGGGAGAGAAAAAAACATCGATGTGAGAGAGAAACATTGATCGGTTGCCTCCCACATGTGCCCGGACCAGGGATCAAACCCACAACCTAGGCATGTGCCCTGACCGGGAAAAGAACCTGCAAACTTTCAGCTACAGAATGATGCTCCAGCCAACTTAGCCTCACCAGCCTGGGCAAGGCACAAACGTTTTTTAAAGTTGGGTGCCAGAGATGGGCTTTGACTATGGGAAGTCTGGCTCCAGAGCCAACCTCTGCACCAACCCTCCACCCCCCGATACACACACATCCTCCTAGTGCCCAGGAGGTGTCCAGGGGAGGCCTGTAGAGGCCACTGGATCCTCTCATGGACCCAGGGAAGAATTTGGAAATTGTCGTCACCCAGAGGTGAGGAGTGGAAGCCTCTGAGAGGGTGACGAGCACACGGTGGGTGTGGAAGCATAGGAAGCCTAGGAAGAGCCCGGGGACGTGAAGAGAGAGAGGAGCAGAGAAGAGGGGAGCGTTCAGGAAGGAGAAAGAGGTCCTGAGAAGTCAGAACCAGGGAGACAGAGGACACCCTTGTTCTGACCACAGAGGGGTCACTTTGGACACTGGACAGGTCAGGTTAGCGGTGGTGGGAGGAAAACAACAAACGTTGGAGGTCTGGTCTAAGGGTGTGGGCCATGAGGGTAGATAATTCCTGCCACGTCTGGTGGAGACAAAGAGGGAAGCATGTGACAGGGTAGTGACCCAAGGCGGCCAGCTTGAAGGGAGGAGTTGTCAGAGTAAGTGGGGGTCTGTGGCAACTCAAGGGCATGGCCCTTCATCCTCTACGATGGGAGGAGAGTGGAGATGTGGATACCAGGGCATCAGGGGGTGATTTGGAACTGGACAGCAGGTCTTCTCAGTCCAGTCTGGGATGTGGCAGAGATGGGGTGGGGGGGTGCTGGGGCGGGGCGGTGCCGGAGGGCCTGGCTGTGTGCTTAGGGGCTTAAATTTGGAGTGAGGTTGGGTTCCTGTGAGCCAAGACTGAGCACCAGGGACCCAGTCCTAAGAGGCAGCCACATGTCTGGAGTAGAGGCTGTGAACACATGATCCCTGAGAGAGCCAGGAGGGGCCTTCCTGGGTGGGGCCGGGTGGACGGGGCAGTCAAACCAGCCAGACAGAAAAAAACGGCCAGGATGTGGAGGTGCCCTTGTTGATGAGTGGCCAGCAGAGGGCAGGTGGGTAGCAATCAGTCTGTTCTCTTAGGGCCCTTGGGACTGTCCTGGCTAGTGTGGGGTTCCCCAGGACAGGTGTAGCCCCAGCAGGGGGTCTTGCCTCTGTGCTCTGCTGGGGAACTTCCCAGATCCTGCTCAGAGGCCCCTGGGATCTCTGAAGGGCTAGGGCAGGCCCCAAGGCCTCCCTGACTCTCCAGGGCAGTCCAGGGCTGGCTTGTGTCTCAGTACAGGCTTCCTTCAGGCCAGGCTCCAGGCACCCTCCTTCCTTCCCAGGGATTGTTTTCTCTCCACCCTCCCTTACTGCCCCCATATACAGAAGAGACTGGACACAAGGCTACCCCCGGATTATTTATTCACATGGCTTGGCAACATACAGGCAGGCACTCTTGCCAATGAGCCGGCATGAGGCCTCCCGGCCCTTCCCATCCGTCACCTCCTTCCCCGCCCTCTGAGCGTTAGTGCTGGTTACTTCACACACAAAACAAGGGGTGGGGATGGGAAGACAGGAGCGGAGTCTCCCTCTACCCAGGGGCTTCAGATGACCACAGTCTGAACCCCTTCCACCCTGGCGGGACCTGGAGCCCCTGTCTCCGTAAACCCCACGCTGGGCAGTCGGACCCGGAATCCACCCTCTTCTGGGTCCCTGCTCCCACTCCGAGCCTTGGGGCTCAGGGACACCCTGGGGAAGCGGAACTTGGGGGACTTCTCCCCACCAGGGGACTTGGAGGCTGCCTCACCCTCCTGCCCCCGAGGGGCCTTGGAGGAAGTAGAGAGGCCCACACGGGGCAAGCGAACTCGGAGGCGGCCTCGGCGACCAGAGGCTCCTTCTGCACTACCCTCCTCTTCCTCTTCCTCCTCAGGGCTGGGGGAGCCTTCGCCAGTGACAGCCTCGCTCTGGCTGAAGCCCACTCGAGGCAGTCTGAGCTTCGGGCTCTTGACCTTGTCGCCCTCCTCAACCCCCTCCTTGGCCCGCACCAGGCCGAGCCGGGGCAGCCGCACCTTGAGCTTGTGTCCAGCGTCTCCCTCACCCTCTACCACCTGGTACTCAGCATGGCTTCCCATGGCAGGTGGCGCGATCTCCACGTCGGGCAGTGAGAGGTGGAAGGTTCGTTGGACCCCTGCGGGCTGGTCCCCAGGGCCCTCAACTCCAGCCCCAGCTCTGGCCCCCAGTGTGGGCATCTTCAGTTTTAGCCCACCTTCGCCTGTGACTGCCTCGCCCACCTGTGCTTCTCGGTTCAGCCCCACGTCCAGCTCAAGCTGGGGGACTGTCACAGCAGGCATCTTGAAGACACCCTCTCCCACCAACAGCTCACCACCTGCCACCTGGGCTCCGGGCAGAGACAAGGTCACCTGAGGCACCTGGACCCTGTAGCCTGCTGTGCCCTCTGCCGAAGGGACTGCACTCTGAACCTCCTGCCCTGAGGTGGCGCCTAGGCCCGTCTCACTGAAGCTAGTCAGCTCCACCTGGGGCAGGGAGATGCCCAGGGGTATCCTCAGCACCCCCTCCTGGCCCTCAGTGCCTGTCTGCCTGGTCGTGGACACTTGCAGGCCCGGCAACCGTGCCCCACCGACGGCCACCCCCCCTTCTGCCCCCACTTCCTCCTGGGCCCCCAGTGTGACCAGCTCCACCTCGGGGATCTTAAGCTGACCAGCCATAAACTCTGCCTTTTCCCCGGGGCTGACATGCCCACCCTGGATTTCTACCTCCTTCCCTCGAGCCAGCCCAAAGGAGGGCATCTTCAGTTTGGGCATCTTCACCCTCCCATCCCAACCCCAGCCCTTCCCCTCCAACTCAGCCACCCCTGGCACCAGTTCTCCTGCCTCAGTGTCCCGGACTCTGACCCCAAACTTGGGCAGGGTGAGCCTGGGCCCCTTGAGCTTGAAATCAGCCCCTGCCACCTCCACCTTGCCTGTGGGCAGGTGGGCATCCAGGCTGAGCTGCGGGATGGACAGATCGAGGGCGGGCAGCAGGCCTGCCTCCCCTGCCCCTTTAGCTTCAGCCTCAGTTCCCACCCGAGCCTTGGGGAGTGAGATGGCAAACTTAGACACCTTCAACTTGGTGGCTCGCCCAGCCCCCTCAGCCTCTGCCTTGGCCACCTTTGGTCCTGAGAGTCCAAACTTGGGCAGGGAGAACTTGGAGGTAGGTTTGACTTTCATCTCCATCACCTCTACCCGCCCTTCCTCGCCTTCCACTGTGGGCAGCTGTGGAGTGACGAGCTCAACAGAGGGCATCCGGAAGGTCCCTTCCCCGACCCCTGCTGCCACCTTGCCTTCTGCCCAGTCCACCTTGCCCACTTTGGCCTCTGCGACCTGCCCCTCCAGGCTGAGTGCCTTTGGCAGGTCCAGCTCCACTGAGGGCAGTGTGAGTGAGGGGACACCCACCTGAGCCTCGAGGTCCACCTCTGGTTGCAGACAGGGAAGTGTCACCAGCTTCCCTGAGACCTCAGCCCTTTCCTCGCCTGGCTTGCCTCTTGATGGGGACACTGCTCTCCCCAGCTTGGGCAGGGTCATCTTGGGCATCTTGAAGCCAAATTCCATCCCCTCTGCCTTCTCTGCTCTGCCAGCTTTGAGCTGCACCTCTGGAGCCTTGGGCAGCTTCACTTCGGGTGCCTTCAGAAGCTGCACCTCTGGGACCTTTGGCACCTGCATTTCTGGCAGCCGCATCTCTGGCACTTTCGGCAGCTGTACCTCCAGGAGGGGCACATCGGGCACAGCCATCTCGGGCACTTTCGGGAGCTTCATCTCTGACACTTTCGGCAGCTGCACCTCTGGGAGTCGCACATCGGGCACGGCCATCTCGGGCACTTTTGGAAGCTTCATGTCTGACACTTTCGGCAGCTGTACCTCCAGGAGGGGTACCTCAGGCACGACCAACTCGGGCACCTTGGGGAGCTTCATCTCTGACACTTTCGGCAGCTGCACCTCTGGGAGGGGCACATCAGGCACAGCCATCCCGGGCACCTTGGGGAGCTTCATGTCTGACACTTTTGGCAGCTGTACCTCTGGGAGGGGCACATCAGGCATGACCAACTCGGGCACCTTGGGGAGCTTCATCTCTGACACTTTCGGCAGCTGCACCTCTGGGAGGGGCACATCGGGCACGGCCATCCCGGGCACCTTGGGGAGCTTCATGTCTGACACTTTGGGCAGCTGCACCTCTGGGAGCCTCACCTCAGGCACAGCCATCTCGGGCACCTTTGGGAGCTTCATTTCGGGGAGTTTCATCTCCGGCACCTTTGGGGCTTTCGCCTCAGGGACTTTCATTGTGGGGACTTTCATCTCTGGGAGCTTCATCTCGGGGAGCTTCATCTCCGGGAGCTTCATCTCAGAGACTTTCGGCAGCTGGACCTCTGGAAGCCGCACCTCTGCCACGGCCACCTCCGGCACCTTTGGGAGTTTCATCTCCGACACTTTTGGAAATGCCATCTCTCGGAGTTGCATTTCTGGAAGGGCTGCCTCGGGTACTTTTGGGAGCTTGACTTCAGGGACCTTGGGCACCTTGACCTCAGGTGCCGAGACCCCGATGCCAAAGGAGGGCATCTTGATGGTGGGCAGCTTCAGCTTGCTCTCAACAGCAGCTTCAGGGGCAGCGGGCCGGGGTTCCAGGAGAGAAAGCCCGAAGGTGGGCATTCGGAGTCTAGGTCCCTTCACCCTGGCCTCAGGGCTGCCTTTGGCTGCCTTGACCTCAGCTACTTCCTTTGCTCGAGCCCCAAAGCGGGGGAAACTGAGACGGGGCATCTTCAGGGCCACCTCAGGCACCTCTTCTCGGGCCTCCACCTCTGCACCCGGTAAGGCCAGGTCCACTCCTACAGTAGGCGCTGCCACATCCAGGGTGGGAACCGTCAGTGCTGTAGCCCCTTCTCGGGTTTCCAGACAAGGTAGTGTGGGCAGAGTGGGCAGTGAGGGCAAGGTGGGCAGCTCCACTTGGGGAACCTGAATCCCTACAGCTGCAGGCTCCACAGCGGGTGCAGCAGGGGCTCCTAGCCCAAAGGTTGGCAGGTGCAGGGCAAAGCCAGTGGCTGCTTCTGCTGCTGGGGCCTCCTCTCCCCGTCCCTTGGGGGCTGGGGCCTGGGGGACACCCACCTCCGTGCTTGGCAGCCTTGGCCCAACCAGCTCCACCTGGGGCGCTGTGAAACGGGCCCCTGCTGCCACCTCAGCTTCTGCTTTGGCCTTCCTGGGGGGAGGAGCAGCTGCTGCCAGCAGGGCTGCCTGGGCCCCTTCGGCCACTTCTCGGACTCGCAACCGAGGTAGCTGGAGGCGCCGGCGGGTGGGAGCGGCTGGGACAGGACCCTTGACAGCCTCGGTTTTGGGGCCCCGACGCAGACGGGAGAACTTGGGGAAGGAGAATTCGACGTCAACAGGGGCCAGGTCTGCAGGGGCCCCCAGGGCCCCAGGCACCACCATCTTCTTCTTCTTCACAGGGGACAGACTCTGGATGTTCTGGGGAGAGAGGAGAGAGGCAGGAGGCGGTGGGACAGTGGGAGGCCTGGGGTGGACAGGGGAGCCCCACCGGGCATTGTACCGGGTTGGGGGTGTGATGGGTTGAACATCTGGTCCCCAAAACACCATCCCCACTCCTGCCTGTCATTTCACCACACTGCCCCTGAAGGCAGGAACATTCACTTGGAATCTTACAGTCAATCAAAAGGAAAGTGGAAACTCAGGATTTTCCTCAATACCCTCATTCTAGAGATGGGGAAACTGAGGCCTAAGGAAGGACAGAAACTTGTCCAGGGTCATTCAGCATAAGTAGGAAGCAATCAGGCTGAACCTGGCACCCTAATTTGGAGGCCCCTGGTTCAGGACCCCTAGTAAGCCTGGAGCTGAAGGTGACAATGCCTCTCCAAAGCCGGTGAGGTCCCCGGTTTGGGATGAGTGGGTCTCCCTCCCCAGGGAGCAGTTTAGGGGCACAGACCAGGAGGTAAAGGCTGGGATTAGGGTTGAGTTAGTGACAAGACAGAGGGCAGGGCAGGTCCGAAGCTACGGGAGCCAGGTTCATGGTGCAGTGACAGGCTCACTGGGGCAGTCCGGCACCAGGGCCGGGTTTAGCACGCGTACCAGCTTGGCCACCTTGGCCCGTGGGCCCTTGATCTCGTAGCCAGAAACGGTCCCAGGCCTCAGCGCCAGGTCCCCGGTGGGCACAGTGCGCTTCAGACAGAAGGAGACCTTGTAAGGCTCGGCGCATTGCAGCAGACGTAATGCGTCCTCGTACTTGAAGTTCTCAAAGAACACGCGGGCACTGAGCAGCTGGTCCCCTGCAGGCGAGGTCGAGGTGAGGGGGTGGGGCAAGGGCACCTCCTGGCTCCACCCAGGCCTGGTTCTTCCCACTTCAAGGAGCCAGCACAGCCAGACCACACCCCAGATTTTGTCCCTGCTTATCCTTTATCCCCAAGGGCAGGATTAAAACACAAATTTCCTCCCAGTTTGAAGCTGAAACACTTAAGGAAGTCTTGCTCTATGGCCTTAGCTCCACCTTCCCCACTGAACAAATCCATACCCATTCAGGCCATGCCTGTCATCTTTCCACTCCCCTCCCCCATCCTCACATTTCAGACCCTAACCAAAAAGAAAAAACACAGTAACACTTTATATTTACAACAGTCTCTTCATCTTTTGCCAAGTTTAAAAATGTATACAGAGCTGTGAAGGGTGGGGACATTGGACTGTCAGGAAACTGTTCCGGGGAGAGAGCTGGTCATTGGAATCCATGGCTGAATCATGGGGTCCCCCAGCCCCTCTCCCACGCCCCCGTTTGTGGGACATCTGTCTACAGGGTTCAGGGTCCAGGTCCCTAGCATTTAGAGGACATGGCTGTTTGGAGAGGAGCTAGAGCAGGCAGGAGAAGGGAAGGGAGAAGAATGAAGTGTCCACAGGTGGAGGCGCAAGAAGGGTTGGTCAAGAGGCAAAGTGCTGGGGCGCCAAGACCAGGGATCTGGACTGGGTGTCAGTGGAAGACAGAACCCCACCCCTCACTCAAGTTTGGCACCAACAACCCCCAAAATGCCAGCAGAGAAGAATTCTCTCCTCTACCGTTGTCCCTTAAAACCCTTTCTGACATAGTTCTTTTCCCTGTAGGCTCAGGTCCCCTCTAGGCAGTCACCTTACACATGTCCTTTCAAATTCTTCCTGCTAGTTTCTACCCAACTTTTGCCCCAGTGTCCTCTCCATCTGCACCTCGGCACAGCTGACATCATTCTGTCCCCAACCTGTCCCATGAAGCCTTTCTCCCCTGTTCTCCTCCCTTCTCCCCTCCACCACTCCTGTCCCTCAGTCCTGGCAGCTAGGGAAGGGGGCACAGGTCAAAAAAGGGAATGGGCAGCTGAGGGGAGAAGCTGTTCAGACTTTGCTGTGTTTACTGAAAAAACAGAACTTCCAGAAGCTTTCACCCCATGACTCTCTACCTGTTTGTAGCGATGAACTGTCCCAATCCTGGCTCAGGTCAATGCCTCCAGCAGTTCTCCCCTTTCCCCACACCACTGATTTGTGCCTCTAACACATTATTCCCATCAGCATACAACATATCACTGCTTCTTACATATGAAAGGTTGCCTTGATATCACTCCACCTGGAAATCCCACACTATTTATCTCTTCACCTTAATGGCAAAATGCGTTGAGTTGTCCAGCTGCATTATTTCTACTTCTCCCATCATACTTCTGACACCCCACCCCAAAACCCTGAACTGTTCCTTTCAGGTCCCATGCAGTAACATCTATATAGATAAGCCCAACGGTCAAGTCCCACACTTTGTCTCCTCAGCCTGTGGCCAAATTTCACTCTCTCCTTCATCTACTTGGTCGGCTTGGCTTCCAGAGTGCCACTTGCTCTGGACCTGCTGGGATGGTTCCTCCCTATCCTCCTGACCTCTTAAAGACACACTGACCCAGAGCTCAGGCCTCAGACCCCTTGTCTTCTCCACCCATGTGCTCAACTCACCCTTTTGAGAAGCTCATCCAGATTTAGGTGTTTATTTTTATTTTTAAAAGATTTTATTTTTTTAGAGAGAGGGGAAGGGAGGGAGAAAGAGAGGGAGAGAAACATCAAATGGTTGCCTCTCACACGCCCCCAACTGGGGACCTGACCTGAAACCTAGGCATGTTTCCTGACCAGGAATTGAACCAGCAACCCTTTGGTTCACAAGCCAACACTCAATCCACTGAGCCATACCAGCCAGGGCCAGACTTAGGAGTTTAAAGTTCATAAATATGCTGACAACTCCCAAGTGTATCTCTGTAGCCCAGCACTCTCTCCTCCAGCCTAGACTTATATATCCAACTGCCCTTGCACATCTTCATCTCGATGTCCAACAGACACTCCTCATTTAACAAATCCAAATTGTTCTGCTCTTTCTCCAGACAAGCTCAAGCCCCAGTATTCTCCATTTGTGAGACTATCATCCTCTTTGACTCCTCTCTTTCCACCACACCCTATATCCATCCAGGCCTGAAGGCTCCTCCTTCAAAATAAATCCAGAATTCAAACTCTTCTCTTCACCTCCAATGACATTGCTTTGGCCCAAGCATTACCACCTCTTACCTGGATAATCACAGCAGCCTCTTTGTTGGTCTCCCTCCTCCTTACCCTCCCCCCAGTCTGCTGCTAATACACTAGTTCAACATGGTTAATATTCCTCCACTCACAACTGTCCCAGATTAAAATCCAAAGTCCTCCAAAAACATCCCTCTTGCCTCTCTGGCCTCATCTCTTACTCTCTTCTTCACTGACTCTTCCATCCGCACTGGCTTCCTTGATGTCCCTCCAACAAGCCAGGTACACTCCCACCTTGGGATGTTTGCACTGGAATCCTCTTCCAGATGGCCACATAGCTCCTTCTCTTACTTCCTTAAGGCCTTTCCTCCCTTCTTGGCTCACCCTATTTAAAAATTCAGGCCCTGGCTGGTGTTGCTCTGTGGACTGAGCGTGGGCTGCAAACCAAAGGGTCGCCAGTTCGATTCCCAGTCAGGGCACATGCCTGGGTTGCAGGCCAGGTCCCTAGTGGGGGTGCTTGAGAGGCAACCACATATTGATGTTTCTCTCCCTCTCTTTCTCCTTCCCTTCCCCTCTCTCTATAAATAAATAAAAAATTTTAAAACAATAAAATAAAAAATAAAAATTCAGCTCCCCAGTCCTCGTCATGTAGGTCAGTTGGTTAGAGTGTCGACGAGGTATGTCAAGGTTTCAGGTTCAATCCCCACTCAGGACGCATACAAGAGTCAACCAGTAAATGCATAAATAAGTGGAACAACAAATTGATGTTTCTCTCTCTCTCTCTTCCTTCTTGTCTCTAAAAAAATCAGCTTCCCCAGCATCTGTAGCACATATTGCCTTCTACCTTACTATGTATTTTACATATTTTTGCCCCACTAGAATATAAGCTCCATAAGTGCTTATGGAGCTCATAAGTGCATATTTTCTGTTCTGTTCGTTGCAATAGCTCAAGAACCTACAATAAATAGAAGGCCCTTAGTAATAGTTGTTACATGACTGAATCACATCAGTCTTATCCATGTTACCTAAGACATCCCTTACTAAGCTACTTTTCCCCACCGCCTCCAAGTTGTTAACTCCACCTCTTTTCTCCAGCCCAAACAACAAAAACAATAACTAGCACTTATATAGTGCTTACTATGTTCCACTTAGCTGCGCTAAGTGTTTTCAAATGCTGACTCATTTAATCCACATAATAACCCCACGAGGTAAGTACCAGAATCCATTTTAGAGATGAGAAAACCGAGGCACAAAAAGAGCACAAACTAGTAAACTGCAGCTATGAGACAATGAAGCTCCACAGGCCACTCTGAGCAAATACAAGGCCAACACACAAAGCCCCGACCCAAGCCCTTCGCCTCCCTTCTAGGCCTCCCCTCTAGGTCGCCTCGCTAGGGAATCCGAGCAGATTCCTAACCCCGCCCCCACGTAAGGTCCCGCCCATCTCCCCGCCCCGCCCACCTTCTTGCAGGCTGAGGCTCCTAGCAGCCGGTGAGTCCTCCCGCAGCTCACGGATGTAGATTCCTTCCTTCCCGCCGGCTACGTTGATACCGCTGACCCCAGTCTGTGCCTCCGTCTCCACGATGATCTCCACCAACTCCGCCCTCCTCAGCTCCTGCGGAGGGCGGCGAGAAGTCGCCATGGACCGCTAGGACTAGGACCGGACCTCGCCCAGAGCCCGCCATCGCACTTAAAAGCGTCTCTTAAACTGGTCCTTAGGGCACATGCCCTTCTGCGAGGCTCAGGCAGGTCCTGCGGGCCCACCCACTCCGGCATATCCCCTTTAGGGAAGCGCTAAGGCAACTTGCTCACGGGGGGCCCGCAGAAGGACTCAACGGCTTTTCAGGATGGCGGTTCTTCCGAAGCCCCTGGGGGCGAGGCGGGACGAGGGGTGGGGGTGGGGACGCTAGCTAAAGGGACCCTGAGTTGTGACTGAGAGGAGGGGCAAAAGAGAGGGCGGAGCTGTGCTTTCCATGGGGCGTGGCCAGTTCTGGGGCTAGGGGTGTGGAGCTCAGTTTGAGACCACGTGTAGATAGACCTCACAGGCCACAGCAAAGGGACCAAAGAGAGGGGCATGGGTAGATTGTCTGTGTGGCGGTGGGGTGGGGACCCAGAGTCTCAGGAGCAATGGGGGAGGGGCTTTAATAACAGCAGAACAGGGGTTGGGGTGAGGATGGGATTCTGAACGAGAGGCCAGATCCTTAAGTGGTGCGGAATGGAGCGGCGGGGGGGGGGGGTGGGGGGGGTGGGGGGGGTGGGACTGGCCTCCTTGAAAGCTTGAATGTGTGTGAGACTGTGCCCTATTGTGGGTTCTTATGACCCCAAGACCTGCAGAATGCCCGTGGGAGAGGGAATCCAGTGAAAGTGGGGTGCATGGGTAATGAATAGTAGATCAGCAGACTTGGTATTCCTGGTATTTACTGTCAAAGGTGCTGACCTGCTGGGCTTTCTGCGCACTGGGATTCACATCTGGGCTTCCCAGAAGAGGCAGTGAGAGGCCTCAGTTCCACTACTGTCTAGGAACCCCATCTGCTTTGTGTCTCAGGGGGAGAACTTTGCCCTCTCTGGCCTGTTTCCCTACTGTAGAGTTGGGTAACGTGGTTGTACCGGAAGGAGTCTCTGTGAGCTGAGACCTGAGGCAACAGGAACCCAAGAGGATGCTGTATTGGGCAAGGCATCTAGGCTGGCACAAACTGGAGCTGAGCCCAGGACTGGGGCGGGGGGACAAGCAGATGCCACACAGCAGCGGGCCTGGGACTAGAGGGCTGGCAGAGAAGGGGTAAGAAGAGTTGTGATAGGGGCAGCAGGGCACCCTGGGCTGCACATTTTATGTGCAGCACCGCATTTCATCCTTCCCACAGCTGACAGATGGGAACACGACATCCAGAGAAGTGAAGGGACTTGCCTCATGCCACACAGCAAGTTAAGCCACTGGGCCTCCGCCTCAGGTCTGTGACATCGGCGCCCATAGACTGTACCGCAGGCAGTGACCTTCTCGCACTTTACACCCCTTACCTGCCACCTTGCAGCCAGCTTGGCTCCTATAAAAGTAGACCCCCTCTGTACCTGGCATCGGGCAGAGTGCAGTCAATGCCAGTGCTTTATCTCCTTAACAGTGACAGCAGCCCACAGTCAGGGAGGCTTCCTAGGCACCAGGCCCTGTGCAAATATGTTCTGTGAGTCCTCAATACCCCTCAGACGTGGGGATCGTGCCCCATGTTACCGATGAAGAAACTGAGGTTAGAGAGATCAGGTTGCCTGTTCAGGGCTGCACATCTGAAGTGGTAGGGTTGGAATTTAATTAAGCCCACGGGTCCAAGGCCCACGTGCTCAACCTTTGCACCATCCTGCTGCTTCCGATGATGGGTTTCTGCTCAATTTTCTTTAGCTCATTAGTAATATAACTCCATTCTGCTCCAATAAATTAGCTGCTTTGAATCTTTGTCTGTGCCAGGCACTGTACTAAGCACTTTACATATATCCATTTTTTCCCCTCACATTGACCCATAAAATAGGCCCTGTTTCGATCTCCATTTCTCACATGGGGAGACTGAGGCACAGAGAAGCCAGGAAGTGTCTCCTCACTGCCCTAGTCTGTACCCCTGACCCAGGCCTCACAAGTGCCCCTTGGAGGACAGGATGTGTAGGTACTCACCTCAGCACTCCGGCTCCTGACCTCCATGGCGCTGCTGGAAGTCACCTGGGCACCAGGCTTCTGCTTTCTCTCTCCCTTCTGCTGCAGGACCAACTTCAATTCTGCATGGAGCAGCTGCCTCTGAGCCTGCAGGGGACAGGGATGGAGGCTTGAGGCCAGGAGACAGTGAGGTGAGGAGGCTGGGCTTAGAGGGAGAGGTTGAGGTGGTATCAGAAGGGGAGAAGGGCCACCCCCAGCTATCCTCTCACCTCTGCCTGGGCACAGGCACCCCCTCCTAACAGGAGCCCAGCCTGGGGTGCTGAACAGTTGTCTGTGGGACTTGCACCCTTCCTCTGGGGTCTTGCTGCCTGCCAAGGAGACAAAAGGGCATGAGTCTCTAGGTAGGCCAGGGAGGGGCAGGGAGGGGCTTGTGGCACAGGCCAGTGCTCACCTCAGAGTCACCTCCAGCTCCTTGGGGCTCCTGGGTCTGGGGCTCTGAGAAGAATAACGTGAGCGTTATTATCAGCTAGCCCCACTGATCACTTCCTGAGTGCCTGATCCTTACTGCACTGTCAGCACTCTGTCCCCACAGTGCAGTTGGGGAAGCCGAGACTCAGAAGACCTTTACCCAAGGTGACACAGTTGGCCAACAAACAGTAAAGCCAGAACTGACTCTAGGCCTGTCCTGCAGCAGAGTCCCTGAGCCACACGCCTTGGTGGTCTAAGGAAGCCTAATTCACTATGAAATAATTATAACTGTCCCATGTACTCCCCGTGGGCAAATCACGTCATTTCTCTGTGCCTCAGTTTCCTCATCTATAAATAATGGAGAGAATGAGAGTACCTCCCTCACAGGGTTGTTGGGAGGGTCAAATGAGTTACTGAATATAAAGTACCCAGCAACCCTGGCTGGTGAGGTCCAGCGGATTGAGTGCCGGCCTGTGACCTGAAAGGTCACTGGTTCAATTTCCAGTCAGGGCACATGCCTGGGTTGTGGGCCAGATCCATGCTTGGAGGTGGGCAATAGGTAACTGATCAATGTTTCTCTCCTCCCTTCCCCTCTCTAAAAATAAATAAAGTCTTTTTTAATGTGGTTCTTTTTTTTCCTAAAGATTTTATTTATTTATTTTTAGACAGAGGGGAAGGGAGGGAGAAAGAGACAGAGAGAAACATCAATGTGCAGTTGCCTCTCTCGCGTCCCCCACTGGGGACCTGGCCCTCAACCCAGACATGTGCCCTGACTGGGAATTGAATCGGCGACCCTTTGGTTCACAGGCTGGTGTTCAGTCCACTGAGCCATACTGGCCCAGGCATAAAGTTTTTTGTTTTGTTTTTTTAAAATAAAGTGTCAGGCACATGGAAGTCATTTCAGAAGCATTTGCTGTTATTACTAAGAACTTCTGTGGTCCTGTAAAATGCCCCACAGGGGTTATATAGCACGTGGACCTCAGAACATCCTTATGAAGTCAATACAATTATTGAGCCCATTACAAAGAAGATATCTGAGGCTGAGTTACAGACTTGACCTTGTCTGAAAGCTCTAGCCTCTTATACTGATAATAACTAATGAGTATTGAGCGGTCACTCTTTGCTAGTCTAATGCTAAGACCTCTACTTTCTACCTCACTGCAGAAAACCCTAGCCCCTCAGAGGCCAAGAACCTTGCTCTAGGTCACACAGCACAGCAAGAAGGAGGCAGAGCTGGATTAGCATATAGCCTCCCATAGGCTCCTCTGGGACAAAGGTGGTGGATATTGTGTCCCCACCCCCAGCCTCCCCACTCTGGCTTTGCCTTCCCAGCCCCCACCTGGCATGCCAACATGCCAACCCCACTCCCAAGGGAAAGGTCAGGCCTCACGCGGCACATTCCCTCAGACAATGGCCCATCTGCTATGCCCAGTCACATTCCACCCCTGCCCACCCACCCCCAGCTGCACAATGGTCCTTCATAGCCCACCACTGGCCAAGAGAGAGGACACAGGGACCCCCTCAATGTTGTAGTTGTACCCACTCCACTGCTGGCCCCCCACCATGTCAGAGGGCTCCTCTCTGGCTCTTCTAGGAGTCCTGGTCTCTGCGTTCTTCCCCAGCCTCCCCTTTGAGCCCCTTGCTCCAAGTAGGCTTGGCTTCCACATCTGGCCATTTGCTCTGAACTGGGTCCTATGCTGGCACCCACAGACCTCGTAATCACCCTGGATGTGGCAGCTATTTTAGGGTTGGAAACTGAGGCTCAGAGAGGGGAAGTGACCTGTCTGGGGTCACACAGCTAGGATACGTGCCCTTGGCCCCAACTCTGCACCTTAACTTGTACTGGTGGCTGTGAGCACTGGAGGAGGCCCAAGGAGCCAGGCACCTGTGGTGGGAGTGGGCCTGGGCAGGAGCAGGAAAGGAGGATTGTGAAGGTGCCAGGAATGGCCACTTTTAAAGGGACCTCTGTGGTGCCAACCCTGGGCCGGGCAGGCTCATTATAGACATGACCTCAGATATAGCCAT
The DNA here is from genome assembly GCA_028533065.1 of Trachops cirrhosus. NCBI lineage: Eukaryota > Metazoa > Chordata > Mammalia > Chiroptera > Phyllostomidae > Trachops > Trachops cirrhosus. The sequence continues at coordinate 34,811,269 of CM052550.1, forward strand.
GGCCTCATGGTGCCCCATTGTACTGGTGAGCAAATGAGGGTTGAGAAGATATTACAGTGACAAAGTTGGGGCTTGAACTTGAAGCTAACTCTGAGTCCCTGATGCAACATGACATCCTGAGTTGGGGATGGGAGAAGCCTGGTCCATGTAGGAGGCAGTGGAGATGAAGGAAAGGCTCTCCTGGGCCACGAGCTCCCTGCTCCGGGCCAGGCATGAAGGTCGCACCCAAAGGCTGGCACAGGAAGCTCAGCATGGGTGGGGGCAAGAGACTGCCCTCCTCCTTCATCCCTGCCCAGGACAACTGCCAGCCCAGGTTATATTTAGCCCAGCTGTGCCCTTCCTGAGCCATGTCCCCACCCCTTGGGGTGGGTTGGGGTGGGGGAAGCTTCGGAAGGAAGCCCACCCCACCCTGGGAGCCCTCTGTTCCCAGCTCTGCCCATCCTACTAAACAGGGGAAGACAGAGTAGGGAGTTTCCTGGGGGGATCCCTGACTTGTGTTAGAGGAAGATCTAACAGGACTCCCACAGTGAGTCAAGGCAGGGTCGGACCCTCTGCACGCCAACAGCCATTTCTTGAGCAGGTCCTCTAGTGCCGCCCGGTACATTCCTGAGCTTCCGGAATTCTGAGTCCCCATTTCTTGAGCACTTAACTATGTACAGAGATCCTTCTCTGCCCTGGCTCCTTAAGTACTCACAACACCTGCCTGGGGAAGGTACAACCTAGATGGCCATTTAAGATGCCACTCATGCTTTCCGAGCAGCTGGGGTGAGGGGCCCTGGGGCTGTTTAGCTGAGCTGGGCCTACTGAGGAGTCCCCCAGTTTTGCCCTGCGTGCCCTGTTACCCCTGTGTCTGGCACCAACCTTATTTAGGAATTCTCCCCACTCGGAGCTTCAGCTTCCCTAGCTCCCAGCAACCCGGTGCTCTCAGCAATGGGGGTGGGGTGTTGACCTGACCCCTCCAGGCCCCTGACCCCTCCAGGCCCCTAGACTTGACTGGAGGCCGTCTAGAGAGGCGTGCGGGCAGCAGCCTCTGGCTGCCTCAGTTGACCCCGCTCCAGCTCTTCTCAGGTGGGAACACTGGGTGCGGAACTGCGCCTCTCAGGGCTGCAGTTTCCTCCTCTGTCAAATGCAGCTAATAAGAGTGGTTTTGAGGATTTGTGAGATAACTGCAGATGCTTAGAATATTCCTAGCATATAGTAAGTACTCAACTAATGCAAACTACTCTGTGACAGAAAGTGGGGGCTGCGCATCTCAAAGTATCTCATATCCAGCCTTTGCTCACCAGTAGCTCCACGCTCTTCCCTGCGGAAGGGGGACTTTGGGTGAGAAACAAAATCCAGTTTAGACACTACCTCACACCAGCAGGATCAGCGCTGCCTTCCCAGCACACTATTCCAGGATCAAAATGCCTGCTCCCCTTTGACTCCCCCTGCCCCACCCCCCCACACCATGTCCCAGCTGTTTACTAGCAGCATCTCGTCTGCTCTCCCATCAACCCTGCGAGGTGGCCTACAGCAGCCTATTTTAGAGATGATAGGGCAGAGGCACAAAGGGTGAAGTGTCTTGTCTGAGGCGCGCACAGCCAGAAACAGAGAAATGTTGGGATCAGAAGCCAGGGTCCGGCTCCAAAGTCCGGGCCTTCAAATCCTACAACTTGCTGCCTCCTGAGCCCCAAACACCCTTCCAACACCTCCCAGGACCCTGGGTCTCCCAGCCTGGCCAGGGAGGGAACTGGCTGGCTGATCTCTTACCACTGGGCCTCCAGACACCTCGAGAGCTCCTGGTCTGTCTGCTCAGCCCCAGCCCAGGCTGGGGGGGAAAAGGAATGGGGAGGGGGAGGAGGGGGAGACCCCAGTCATTGGCTGCCCAGGCATGACATCACCAGGGGGTGGGTGGTGGGGAAACAAACATCCCCTCTCCCAGCTACAGTCACTCACAAGCCAGTGGGTGGGGAGCCGAGACACAGCCGCTTGCCTGGGGTGACACTGCCACCAGGAGCCCTGCTCTTGGGATTTGCATGTTGCTCCAGCCCCTTAAAAACTGAACGTCCCACCAGCACCAGTTCCTGGCTTCCAGCAACAAGCATGGCTCCGCTGGTTCCTGGGGCCCCCAAAATAAACCCCTTCCACTCTCTCTCCACTCAGTTTGGGTTCAAATCCCAGCTCAGCCACTTTCTGGCTATGTGATCTTGGGCAAGTCGCTGCACCTCCCTGGGCCCCAGTGTCTTCATTTCTAAAACAAATAGTAAAAGTGCTCACCTCATGAGGTTGTTGTGAAGATTAAATGAGTTAAAAGAGGCTAAAAACTTTTAAAAGTACCTGGCACAGAGTCAATGCTACTTAGAACTATTTTGCATGATTATCCACACAGATCAGGTGGCCGGCTATCCTGGTTAGGGGTCTTTTGGCCTGACTGAGACTGGACACAGGCGAGTCCCACTTCTTTGCTTAATGGAGTTGCCATTTGGGAGCCACCTGTCTTGTGCTAAATACTGAGCTGGGCACCCACAGCTCTGTCCTGGAGTCGAGGATGCAAGGTGGGAAAGTTATACTCAATTTTTAGCTATACAGCCAGGAGGTGGTAGAGCTGGGGTTCAACGCCAGTTCTGCTGGACCCCAAAGATGCTGCAACACTCCGTCCCCTTCATATCACAGACAAGTGGGCTCTGAGAGGGTGACGCCCACTGACGCCTACAATCACCCACAGCAGGTAGCTGGTAGCACTGAAATTTAACCTTAGACCTGCCCAACTCCCAACCCAAGGCCATCAGGCCTCACCCTGATATCCTCGGCCCCAGGCCCCAGCCTTCCCAGACTCACCAGGCCCCGGAGGGTGGCACAGGAAGCACAAGTACCCCCACATGCCCCTTGCACCCGCCCGGCCGCTGCCTCAGATGTTTGCAGCTCTCTGAGCCCAGGCCTGGGGCTGGGGCTGCTATGACGCCAGGGATTACCCCCAAAATGCATGTCAGCAGCTTCTGCCCCATTGTCCAGCCAGAGGAGGCCGCCAGGCCCTCTCCTCAGTTGGTAGCCTCAACCCTCACACCAGCCCAGTGGTCCCCTGAGGAACTGTCCCCCTGACTTCACTGCATGTTCAGGGCCTACTTCTGAGGGCATAGGGACCAGGAACAGGTTGGCAGGATCCCAGAATGCTCAGGGCCTCCCTCTTCTCTCCAAAATGCCCCCTGCCCACTCTCAACCGCTGGAGAAGACAGGAATGTGCTGAGCTCTGGGAAAAGTCTTCCAGGCCTGGCAGCCAGCAAGGGTTGGGGTGTGGCTAGAACTCAGCCAGAAGCCTCCTCGCAGGAGGGGTGGAAGGGACAGTGTGGTCAGGGCTGCTGATGGGCCTCAGGAGACCCTCAGCCCATTGCATTCTCTCTCCCTCTCATTCATTCAAATATTCATCTGTTCATGTACTCATTCAAAAAACATTCACAAGCCCTTGGTGGCAGGCCCTTTGCTGGGCACTAGGGACACTGACAGACCTAAATTCACTATGGGGCTGAGGGGCGGGCTCAGGAAGGTCCCTGGAGGAGGAGTCGTCTAAAGTCAAACTGAAGGGTCGAGAGGAAGGAGCCAGGTAAAAAGATGGTGAAGGGGCTTCAGGTGGAGGGACAGACACAAGCAAAGTACCAGAGGGAAGAAGAGAGCAGCCCTTCACCTAACATCAGCGGGCAGTAAGCACCTGGTGTTGTGGCCAGCCCCATGCTTAGTGGTGCTGGGGCACCGTGTAATCAAGGTAGCTGGGCCTGAGTTCGAATTCCAACAGGGAGACAGACCCAGAATAGCCAGGGTTGTGATGGGAACTCATAGGCAGAGAGTCCAATCGGGGCTTTCATGGGGGAGCCCGGAAAGATGCTTGCTTCATCCTAGGAAAGGAGGTCAGGGAAGGCTTCCTGGAGGAAGGGACATATGAGCTGAGACTTGAATGAGTCATAGGAACTAGGAGAGAGAAGGAACCATTTTATGAGCAGAAGGAACAGCCTGTGCAAAGCACCCCAATCCAAAGAGAGATCAGTACATAGGAAATGTCCAGAGGCTGAGAACTGTGTCCTTGTTCACAGTCGTGTCCCTAGGGCAAGCATGCTCCTTCTTTAGCATATCTGTCTGATTTATACATTTATTCACAGCTATTAGCAGACACCTCCTCTGTATCCATCTCTGGGCCAAGCGGCGCTGAGGACACAGCAGTGACTGTGCCCTCACAAGACTCACAATTGAAAGGGGTAAGACATTGAAGAACTAATCAACAGAATCACTTCTGAGTGATTATATTATTACACTCTGAGCTATGAAAGATTCAGACCTGCATGAGGGGCTTGGCACTCCGGTACTATCAGAAAGGGCAGGGAGGGCTTCCTGGAGGAAGTGACATTTGAACTGTCATCTGAAGCATACATCAGAATTCATACAAGGCTGCAGGTGGTAGATAAATGAGAGTGGGTTTCAGGTAGAGGGAACAGCCTGTGTGCAAAGGACTCTTTTGAGAAACTGGTGAATGTGAGAGCATGAGGGGAAGCTGAGAGGTCAGTCCATGCTCAGCAGGCCATGAGGAGGGCTGAAACTGTCCTGAGAACCCTGGGTACCTACAGGAGGGACAAAGTCAGAACTGAGTTTTAAGAGTTCAGGGTGGAAAGAATCTGACTGCAAGACAAGCGGAGTTGAGGACAAAGGAGTCTGGTGTGTGCTCTCTTGTCTCTCTCTGGGTCTCAGAGGGCAGATGATCTTGCATCTTCCCATCTCAGGGTATCAAGCATTCAGTCTTTTGCCATTAAATAGCTGTTAGCTGTCGGTTTTGTGTAGCTGCCCTTTAGCAGGTGAAGGACGCTTCTTTCCCTAGTTTACAGTGGGTTTTGTCATGAATGGTATGTCTCTCTTTCTCTCTCTGCATGCCCCTCTGTTTCTCTGTTTCTCCCTTCATCTCTGTTTTCATTCCTTGGCTCTGTCCTCTCCGTATCTCTGCTCATTCTTTCTGCGTCTATTTCTTTCTCTGTGTCTCTTGCTTTCCCTCAACCAAGAGGGTGTGGCCACGGGAAGTTAAGTTTAGGGGTTGGCACCAGTGTCCCGGTTCTGGCCAAGGCCCCTTCAGTAAACACAGGACATCCTGCAGCACCGGGGAAGGAGGTGGAAGCTTCTGCTCAGGGACCACCCTTTCCCCACCCAATCTGAGTTGAGCATGAGCCAGGTCCCACCCAGTACAGCCAAGGGAAACTTGTTTGCTCCCTCACCTCTATCCTTAATGCCTGCTCCTGCCCTGGCCCTCTCACCTGAGTGCTAGTCCCGGGCCCAGCTGCTTGGATGCCTTGTACTCACTATGTCCCTCTCTGGCCTTGGTGTCAACCTCAGACCTCCTTCTCCTTCTGGTCATCATTCCAGGGTGGCCCCACCATCCCCCAGTCCCCTGGCTAGAGCCCTAAGTCTCATCCTAGGCTCCTCCTCAGTCACAGCTTATCAATCTCGCAGCCTGTCCTCTCAAGTGTCTCTCCCCTCCTGTCCCCAGGCTGCTCCAGGCCTCCCCTCTTGGGTCCTGGCCTCCAATCTCATCTCACCACCATGTCCAGATGGCAGCCGGAGAGATCACTTTACTTCCAGATACCTTTACCCTAGTGCCTTCAGGGTGAAACAACTTGGTCCCTGCCCATCTCGCTGCCCATCACTGATCTTACCTCTTTCCCCCTCATTCCCATCAAACTCAGCAGCATAGAGGTCCCTGAAAAGGTGGTAGGGTAGCTAACCTGCAAATTCTTGCTCATGCTGTTCCCTCTTCCTAGAACACTCTTCCCTCAGAACAACAACCCTTTGAGGGAGGTACTGTAACTATCCCAGCTTAGAGATGAGGACCCTAAGACCCATAAAAGTTAAACACTTTGCCAAGGGTCACTTCAGATCCCAGAGGACTGAGATAAAGGCTGAGGGGGCCTGTAGCAGGGGAGTGATGTGGTTAGGCAGTGCCGGGCACCTAAGTAGGTACTCATAAATCTTCGCTGAATGAGAGAAGGAAAGAAGGGGCGTAAGGAGGAAGGAAGGGAGGAGAAGACAGCCAAGGACAGGGAAGAAATGTGTGTATGGTGGGAGTCACTGTGGATGCCCCTGGAGGGGAACTGGCCTGGGCAGTGCTGTGGGAACACACAGAGGCTCTGTGAAAGGCAGCAGCAGTGCCAAGGCTGGTGGCTCAGCAAGGAATGGTGTGGGCCCTGGAATCTGCTGGCTGGGGTAGTGTGGCCTCCCAGGGTTGAGCCTGAGGGCGGAGGGGCACACCAGAGCCAGGGAGCCTGGACAATCATCCGAAGGTCAGACTTGGGAAGTGTGGGGCAGGTCCTCAGGCCTGAGCTGCTCATAAACCCTAGGGCACGAGGATAATGGGACCAGGGCTGATCTAACCCACATGGTGCTTTTGTACAAAAGACATGTCCCTTCCCCAAGGTGCTTGATCTCCATCTGCTGGGAAACTATCATAGCAAATATATAAATACATGGTGCCCAAGATATTTGTGATAGTCCCTTAAATATGGAGCCTATATATGTAGGGTACAACCTCTGCAACTGTACCCAGAGACTCTGGGGAGAGGGAAATCGCTGGCCAAGTTGGCACTGGAGCAGATGGGAGAATCACTGACTGCATCAGTAGGTATCACAGATTATTCTCCAGGTTCACACCAGGAGACTTCAGGAACAGGTCTCCGGGATTTTGTAAACAGACGGCACTGCTGACGCGGGGGACTCCTGAAGCACTGGACAGACCTCCAGAAAATCTGGCAGTGCCATCACAGACGCCCAGACTGGGCACCAGGGGGCATTGCTGAGCTCTGCCTAAAGTCCCAAGTCCTGGGTCTGAGTGGAAACTTGAGTCTGAGTCCCTCTGTGCAGGGGTAGGAGTCAGACACCCGGAAGCCCTTCAGCCTGGGCACCAGCTCCCTTCGGACCATTTCCACTCCACTCCTGGGTAGCCTCATCCACTTCCAGAAATGGGCACGACTTCCTCTACTGCTCCAGGAAGCTCCGCTCTGCCCGCCCCTTCCCGGCCTGAAGCTGCCGATCTCCCCCAGTTGCCTCCCTGCTTCAGCCTCCCAGAAGGTACCAGACAGAGCACCTGCGCTGGTGCTCAGCGATCCTGGTTTCCCTTTGCCGGTGTTTCATCCGCTCAAGGCCCAGCCAGCCCCTTAAGTCACAGTCAGGCCCTCTGCTCCTCCCCCTGCCCCTCCCGCCCGCACCTCGAGCACTGCCCTGCCCCCACGGCCGCCAGGAAGGACGCCGCCTGGGTCCCGTGCCAGGCCTCTGAGTGTGCGGGCCCCTCCCAGCGGGGCCAGGAATGCGGCTGGACCGCGGGGGCGGCGGGCAGCACAGACACCCGGCACTCAGGCCAGGCGGCCCTGTCACACAGGCAGGCAGGTGGCCTCAGCTCCCTGGGGCCTGGATTTCTTCTGGAAGAAAAGCATTCTTTCCTGCCTAGTTTGAGATTTGAGACCTGGAATTTTGTTAAAAGTTGCTAGAGTCTCCCCTCCTGTCACCATTTTCCTGGAGAGCTGCCTCCCAGTGCTCCTTGGAGAGGCTCCATCCAGCCTCCAGCTTTGAGCTTTTATTCCTGGCTCATTCTGAAAGCTCTCTTTTGTCCCCAGCAGCCCTCAAGACACACAGGTAAGGACTAGATTTCATTATGAAAAAGTGGCCTGGGGCACCTCCGCCATCACCACTACTGTGACAGGCACACCAGGGAAAGCTGGCTGAGAACCTTCCTGGCAGTTTTCTAGAGGCCTGTTACCAGGCCTAACTGGTCTGCTTCTAGACCAATAAAATGGTAAAGTTCATAGTTTGAAACCCACCTCCTCCAGTGATGACTTCCTGGCACCTCAGTTTTATCAGCTGTAAAATGGGGATAATAGAAATGCCCATCTTGTTATGAGGATTAAATGACTTAACATGTGTTAAAGGCTTAGACCTGCGCTAGGTACACAGTCGTGGTCAATAAAAGTTAGACGTTATTACCTCACCCTCGCCTTAGCCCAGACACAAAGAATACAGACTTGAGATTTCCTAGGAGCGGTTTTTAATTTCAAAAACTGGTTAGGGTCCCTTTCCACATCAGGGAGAGCCATATCCAAGCTATGACCTCAGGGGAGTCAGTCCAGCACTAGGCCTGGTCCAATTATAATCCAGCCACCAGGCCCTATCATTCCATCATGAGGGCCCACCCCAGGCTCCTCCCATCAGCCTGAGACAGGAGGGCGGAGGTGAAGCTGCCGGGGACTGATTCTGTCTCTCAGAAGCCCCCATCTCTGTTTTGGAGAGCCAGCTGTGTCTTTTCCAAGGAGAGTTGGTTTAGCCACTGACTCTAATTAGTCAGCAGACAACCCTCTCAGCCCTGGGGTCAGTGCCCTGGCCCTGGTGGCCGCTCCAGCGCCTGTGTGCCTACCAACACGTCCATGAGGTAGTCCAGCTCAGCCTCGTCAAGCTCCGGAGCTTCCTCCTTGCCTGACCCATCTTCAGGGACAGGTTTGAGGCCCTCAGAGTCTGGTGCCCAAAGTTCACTGTCGTACATGGAGGTGTCGATGTCCTCAAACAGGCCCTCGAGCCCATCGTCTAGCAGGCAGCCAGTGGCTGGGCCCAGCAAGTCCAAGGTACCCAGGCTGGGTGGGGCTCCCCCAATGGGGCGACCAGGAGGCCCCTCATCTGCCAGGGGCTGGGGGGCCTGGCTCAAGCCCTCAATATGGCTGAGGTCCTCCAGGAGACTGGCCATAGAGGCTGAGAGGGCAGCATCTGAGCTGGCCAGCAGGCTGTCAGCCACGCCAGGGGCTGCAGGCGGGCTGGGCACAGGTGGCAGGGCAGCTGTGGGTACCATGGATGCCTGGATGCGCCGCAGTGTGTTCACTACCAGCACCAGGTGCCGTAGGTCCGGCTCACTCTGCCGCAGACTGTGGTGGAGTTTGAGCACTGAAAGGTCAAAGAGGGAACTGGAGGCCACGGCTGGGGGTGCCTGTGCCACTGCTGGGTGACCAGGATCCAGCCACCAGGTGTCCACTGCCAGGGCTTCCTTTTCCTCCTCCACCTCCTCCTCCTCCCGCTTGCGCTTCAGGCCCTTGCTCAGCATCATCTGTGAGGAGGGAGGAGTCAGTGAGTTATGGAAAGTCAATATTAAGTCCAAGCCCTGGTTCTGACAACTGCTGTCTGTGTGATCTGGGCAAGTCACTTAACCTCTCTGAGCCAGCATTTTCTTGGGGAACCTTTAAGATATGAATGATAATAGTGCCTACTTCCTAGAGTTGATTTGAGGAATATATGAGATAATAGACAAAAAACAAACAAACCAAACCCATTACAACAGTGCCTGGTACATAGCAATTTCTCTTATTAATAAGTAGTACTATTAATAACTAGTATAATGTATTTCTTCAAAGAATCATATGAAATGTTCAATATTCAACCCTTTTTTTACCTACAAAAGCAGCTGTTTCACATAGTTCAATTTAATATTTATTGAATACCATGCATCAGACAATAACAGATACAGGAAATGTACAGATGGTGCTAGGAAGATACTAAGAGGTTCTGGGGAGTCATCAGGAAAGGTTTCTCTGAGGTGGTGACATTTGAGCTGAGCCCTCAAGCATGAGGAGTCCATCTCGGAATAACCAGGGGGAAAGCAATCCGGGAAGGGGGAACAACAGCAAAGGCAAAGATAGACCCGGAGACAGGATGAACCTGAACTGAAAAAGGGCCAGTATATTGTCAATTATACCAGTGTGGTCAGCACACAGAAGTGACAAGAGCAGGGGAGGGGGGAGGAGCGGAAGGTGGCCGGAGGTGGAGAGTAGGCAGAGGCAAGGAGTTTGGATTTTATTGTGAGTGTGGTTGGAAGTCACTGAGGGGTTTTGAGCAGGAAAGAGAGTGGTAGTGTGAACTGAGTAGGTTTCCAGAAACTCCCCCTTGGCTACTTCGAGTAAGACAAGGGGTGCGGAGAGAAGGGGGAAGAGATCCATTCGGAGGCTACTGCACTCTTCAGGGAGGGTGATGATGGTGGCTTGGAGTACAAGGTGGTAATGGAGATGGAAGGAAGTTGGTCGATTCACAATTTATTTGGGAGGCAGGGCGGACAAAGCTTGTCAGGAAATGCTGATGGGCTTGGGGAGAAGTATGAGGACCCACAATTTCCCCCGAGGCGGGTGGTCCTTGGAGTTCGGGAACCGAGGTCCAAGCTGCTTTTTGAGTCAGGCATCCGACAGGGTCCTGTCCCTGAGCCATTCCTTGTCCAGAAAGACCTTAACTTTTCACATTAGTAAGAACTAGCACCTCGCCTCCTTTCCCGTAGACCCGGGAGTCCAAAACCGCAGGAATTCAGCCCCCTACCCCAACTCCGCCCCCACCCCGTCCTGCGCCCCCTAGCGGCGCCAGGCGGGCCTTTCCCCGGAGATTTCGACTCCTAGACCCCGGGACCCTTCACACCGACCCTCGTTCTAGCTGTGGTTACTGCCTGCCGCCCGAGGCCATGCAGGCCAGGATCCCGGGTGGGCTGTTCAGCCCTCTCGGCCTCCACTCGCTACCGGAAGGCAGTGGAGGCGGCTCCTCCCGAAGCGGCGGGGGCGGGTGAGTCACGCAGCCGGAGCCATGGAGCCGGCGCCTCCGCCCCCTTCTTGGGCTGCGGCGTGATTCACCCGACCCGGCCGAGGCGGGCGGCATTTTAGAGGCCAACAGGTCTCGATCTCGGGCAGCCTCGGCGCACACCTGCCGGACCCGGGGATCGAACCTGCCAAAAGCCCCCCGCCACCGGTACCCCCTCATTCCCTACCTAGGCCCCTTCCCTTCATTTACATACCCAGCTCAACAGCTGCCAATCAGGATGAAAAGGGAGCCACTCGCAGCCAATCAGGAAGCGGCGGCGGCAGCATCGCTCGCTCCCTCTCCTTCAGCAACCAGCGCCCGAGTGGGGAGACGCAGTTCTGACTCCGGCGCACGACTCCAGGCTCCTGACTCCTCTTAGCCACCGCCCACTCCCCTGGCGGACCGCCCCCAACCCAGAGATTGGCCCTGGACGGTGATGGGCGGTGCCTGTGGGCAGGTTCGCAGGGAGAGGAGGTTGGTTTCAGGGCGCATGCCCTGGAGGCTGCGTGAGAGGAGGGGAAAAGGTGGGGTGTCTAGTTGCCCTGACAGTGGCGGGGTGGGGTGTTTTTCTCTGAAGGTGCCGGCCCCTCATACCTACACATGCACCTGTTAATCCCAGCAATTTAGTTTCTTACGCACCCAGCCCAACAGGGGCTCTACACTCTAGGCCTCGTAAGCCTGGGTTCAGATTTTGACTGGCTACTCGATGTGTAACCTTGGAAAAATGCTTGAGCTGTCTGAGCCACATGAAGTCTGTTAAATGGGGATCTTCTTGCTTACTTCTTGAGTTAGGAAAATTAAAATAACATCGTTTCTATAAAAACACTATACTAGATTTGGCAAATGCCAGTAGATGTACTTAATTGTGAGAGTCGAAAGGCAGGAGTGTGTGTGTGTGTGTGGGCGGGGGGGGAATGCCACCGTAGTCACATACTAGGCCTCTAAGTAGCTGTGTGACCTTGGGCAAGGGTTTTAATTCCTTAGTCTCAGTTTCCGCATGTTTGTTAAAATGAGCGAAATAGCTTTGGGCAGATGATTGTTTGAGGATTAAATAGAATAATTTGTGTAAAATTCTCAGAGTGATGTGCATGTCCTTTTATTAGTAGTTATAGCTGTTGCGATAATAGCACAGGAGCTAAGTTCAAGTGGGGGACACTCAGGGTGGTGTGTAGGTAGACAGGAGTTTAATACTTGTCAGAGAAACTGACGGTGGGACTTGCTGCAAGTAGCTCATTTGCTAATTCTTCTGGAGCTGTGGGAAGAACTGTTAGTTGTGAATAGCACTCCTGGCCAAAGTAAGCTTCCAAATATGGTAACTATACTATGTAGAATTTTTTACAGTTGCCAATATATAGAAGCAATCCAGGTGTCCTTCGATAGACAAGTGGATAATTATATTTGACATTAGTACCAGTACAGAACACACTCAGCATCATAAGATCCAAAACACCAGCACAAGTTATTGGATCATTAATATCTGGTGAACCATCATGCTCTGAGTTTTGTTGCATGTCTCAATATATACAATGAATATTACTTAACTACTGAAAACATGAAAGCTTGAAGTTTGCAATAATATGGGTGGACGTAGAGGGTATTGTGCTAAGTAAAATAAGTCAGAGAAGAACAAATGCCATATGATTTCACTTATATGTGAAATCTCAAAGCATGAAACTATTAAAACAAAACAGAAACAAGTCCACAGATACAGAGAACAAACTGATGGTTGCCAGAAGGGAGGGAGGTAGGATGAACGAAAAAGGTAAAGGGAACTAAGAAGTACAAACTGCCAGTTATAAAGTTAGTCACAGGATGTAAAGTACAACATAAGGAATATAGTCAGTAATACCATAATCATTCTGTATGAAGTCAGATGGATACTACACCTATTGTGGTGATAATTTTGTAAGGTATATACATACATAATCACTGTGCTGTGTATTTGAAATAATATAACATTGAGTGGGGGAGAATGGGTGAAGAGGTGGGGGGATTAAGAAGTACAAATAGGTAGTTACAGAATAGCCATGGGGGTGTAAAATACAGTGTAGGGATTGTTATACGGGACCCACGGACATGAACAATGGTGGGGGGATGTCCTGAGAGAGTGGGACGGGTGCTGGGTGGAGGGGGGCAAAGGGAGAAAAATCAGGACAGCTGTAATAGCATAATCAATAAAATATAATTAAAAAAACCAAATAACATTGAATTTCAACTGTAATTGAAAAATAAAATTTTAAAAATACTAACTATATTAGTTGATTCTGGCAACAATTAACCAATGGGTTCTCAGACCTTACAGTGAACAGTGAGTGGGGGACAGGATCTGGACAGGCACCAAAGTGTCTCTGCCCGGGTTCCTCACTAACTGCAAAGGAGGAAGTGTCTTTTCATGGTGTGGAGATGTGGTAGGTGAACACCACTTTAAGTGGGTGATGAAACTGCATCCACCACAGCAGGACACCCTGATGCTGGTGCCTCCTGATACGATGCACAGAAAGTGCACTGCATTCTCTATGGAGTCTCCCTGCCAGACCGTGTAAACTGAACCTCATCCAGCCTCCAGACCCAAACTTCAGCCTCTGGGAAACAGGAACATATTAAACACGAACATAATCAGAGAAATGCAGAATGTGGAGCATCTATAGCACCACTGGGCTGCTCCACCAAAGATTAAATTTTAAGAAAACTCAAAAAGGGATTAATGAGGCTGGGGGAGGATGTTCCAGATAAAGAGCTCCTACATAATTTTCTTATTATAACCAAATAAGCATCTGAACCTTCACTGAATCCTGACTTGGGGGGGAACAACTATAAAAGATATTTTTAGGAAAATTGGGGAAATTTGAATATTGATAGTACATGGTATTATGGAACTTCCTTAGATGTGGAATAGTATTGTGGTTTGTAGGTGAGTGTCCTTAATCTTAAGACATGCCTGCTGAGCTATTAAGGGTAGAATGTCAAGATGTCTGCAATTTACTCACCAGTAAAAAAGAAAAAAAATGTGTGTGTGTGTGTATATACACACACTTGTATGTATGCAGATAAAGAAAACCAGGTGTTAACAATTAAATCTAGATGGAAGGGTATTCAAGTGCTCTGAATACATACTTAAAAAATTTTCTATATGCTTGAATTTTTTTCATAATAAAAAGAAGGTAAAATGCTAACTAGACCTGTCCCATGCTAGGCACATTCATATAACCTTCCCCACAGCCTATCCTTGTGGCCAGGGAAGAAGGAAGCTCAGAGTCTCCAAGAGCTTGCTCCAGGTCAAACACTGAAGAAAAGCTCACAGGAGTCATTTGATTAACATGTATTTATTAAGCACCTACTATGTGGTGAGCACTGTTGTAGATGATGGAGGTACAGCACTGGATAAGCCTCACACAGTCTCGCTTCTTAGAGGTTAGGGGAGGGGTTGGAAAGAGAAAAGATGTATGAGAAGAGTGACATGGAGTAGAGACCTGGTGAAATGAGAGCGATAGTAAGGCTCTGTTGGAAGGGTGTCCCACCCGGAGGGAAGGACCAGCGCGGCTACTGGGAGGTGGGTCTAGGAGGGAAGGGTCAGTGAGAAGACAGGAAGACCGTGCTCGCAAGGAGGTCCAGGCAGAGAGGCCTGGGTAGCTGGCTTGCACGCTTCCTGGAGGAGGTCAGAGAAGTTTTCAGACCCTTCAGAGCACTCTGTGGACCTTTGTTTTTCATTCTGAGTAGGATGAGAAGGCCCTGGAAGACGAATAAATGCCTAAAATAATCTCTGCTTCTGTTCAGTGACTTGAAGAAAACCAAATAGAATGGGATTAATAGAGAGGTTTGGGGAGAGGTGCCTGCAGCGGTGGTCCCGGAGAGCCTCCCTGAGGAAGCGACTTTGAAGCTGAGATCAGAAAGTGGAGAAAGAGCTAGGAATTCAAAGGGCGCGGGGGAGGGAGAAGGAAAGAGATCGTGCCTGTTGAAACGAAACCAGAAGCGTAGCCACGGGGTCCAGCACGCCTGGGGAGGAGCCTCCGCCCGCGGGGGAGGGAGGAGGGTAGGGGGAGAGTAGGGGGAGAATAGAGGGAGAGTAGGGGGAGGGGGAGGGCCCCGCCCCAGGCAGCCGCTCCACCCGGTCTCTAGGGAGAGAGGAGGCGCGGGGAGGCTCCAGGCTGCCGCCGGCTCTGGGTATCCCGCGGGTGGCCAACCCCGGGCGGAGGGTGGGGATTAGAGACCTGGCCTCCCTGGCCACGCCCCAGGTGGCCACGGCCCATCCCCCACCGAGGGATGGCGAGGGGTGGCAAGTTGGCGAACTTGGACTCTGCTCTCCGGGACCCTGTTCTCTCTGCCAGGCCAGCCTCTCCACTTCTCTGTCCAGTCCTTCAGCAGGGCAGGAGCTGAGCCACTGAGCTTCTATTTGTTCTTCTGTAAAGTGGAAGTGCTTCTCATACTGTGCTTCACAGTAAGCCACCTTACCGTGGTTATCTTCAAGACAGTTAAAGAGAGCTTATTTAAAAGCGAGCCAGGTGGTTCAGTGGCTTGAGTTCCGGCCTACAAACCCAAGGGTCTCTGGTTCCATTCCCAGTTAGAGCTGGGTTGTGAGCCAGGTCCCCAGTAGGGGGCCTGCGAGAGGCAACTACGCATTGATGTTTCTTTCCCTCTCTTCCCCCCAACCTGCGCCGCGCCCCGCCCCGTCTTCCCCTCTCACTAAAACTTTTTTTTTTTGTAAGTGAGGCGGATCTGGTTCCCCCTCTGCTCATTCAGGGTAGGTAGAGCTCAGGTCCTTCCTGTGGGGCTCTCACAGACCCTACGTGATTTGTCCCCTCCACTCTTTCACCTCAACTCCTAGTACTCTCCCCCTTGCTCACTCTGCTCCAGACACACTGACCTCTTCAGGGTCCCAAAACTCTTGCTCTGACCTCAGGGCCTTTGCACTGACTGTTCCCTTCAGGTTTTTACTCAAATGGCACCTTTTCACACCTTTTCACTGATGCCTTCTCTAGTCATCCCATCTGTATATTGATACTCCCCCATCACACTCCTGCTTTTTCTCTACAACATTCACCACCATCTGACAGACTGTACATGTTATTTACTTTTTGTGTTTATTTCAGCCTCCCCCTACTCTGATGCTTTAGGAAAGCAGAAACTGTGATTTACTCATGTGCCTGGAAGAGTGCAAGGCCCACAATAGGCACTCAATAAATCTGAGCAATTATCGGAATTCTTGGTGTGCATCGGGCCCCCTTTTACACACTTTGCATGATCGCTCAGTGAGGCAAGTATTACTCCAGGTCTTCAGGGTAAGACACGCTGGTGTGTTTGAAGAACAGCAGAGAATAATTTGGGTGGTGCATAGGAGTGAGGGAGTGCTGGGGAGATGAGTTCAGAGAAGTGGGAGGGAGAGTTGGCCATAGCAAGGTTGAGGGTTTATTTTTTTCAATAATAGAAAGCCTACCTATGCCAAGCACAGTTCTATGTACTGTGGATAGTTCTATGCACTATGCACAGGGGATACAGCTGGGCTAAGACCAACAAAACACCTTCCTCTCAATTTCCAATAGGTCAGGAGACTAACCGTAAGCACGTAATAAATAACTTGAGACTGGGTAGGTGCTACAAAGAAAATCAAAGAGAATGTGATAGGGTGATGGTGCATCTGGACATTTTGAGCTAGGAAATATAAGGAAGGCCTGAGAAGTGTCCCCTGGAGAGTTAACTGTAAGTGCAAAGGCCCCAGGGTGGAAATAAATTTGGAGTGAAAGGACACCAATGTGGCTGGAAGTGAAGGAGGGAGGGGAAAGTGGGAGATTAAACTGGGCTAGTTAGGAGCAAGATTGTCAGGTCTTACAGGTTTTGGTAAAGTTGAGGTTCCATTCCATGTGAGAAATTACTAAAAGTTTAAAGTAGGAGGAAAAGATGATCCAATGGGCATCCACATCAAGATAAGGACATCATGTGCCTTCTTGAGATCTTCTTGACCACCATCTCTCTCGTGGTCACCACCCACCTATTAGCGATCCCACTGCTTTCAGACTTAGAGGCAATGCCCCTCAGGGTGAGAATCTGGCTTTGAGCCAGAAAGCACACGCAAAATTCCCCTCCTTCCCTTGCCTGTGGACTAGTCAAAGTGTGGTTCCTCCCTGCAACCCTCCTAGAAAAGTCCCTAAAGCTGTGTAAACTCACTCATTGCTTGTCCTCAAGGCTTTGTGGAGGTATAGCCAGTGCATCATTACTGTTATAACATTTTATCTTCCCTGGTCTCCCTTCTGTTTTCCCCTCACTCACCAGCTTGGGCTTATAACTTCCAAATAAATCCTTAGAATCCTAACCCAAAGCCTGGGCTTTGCTTCTAGCCAAGGGTATTTTCCTCTTCTGGGCCTCAGCAGCACATTTCATACAATTAAAGGGCTGCCTTTTAAGTGCCAGACCCCTGACACATAATTCATGTGACTCAGTTTCTCACTCCTGTGTCTACCCATGTGGTTGGACAGCCCAAATTACCAAGAAGCCAGTTAAGAACCAGGCTCTGGAAGCAGATGGAATTTGAGCCCTAGCTCCCTGCTTCTTGCTCTTACCAGCTGTGTGACCCTGAAGAAGTGACTTCACCTCTCTGAACCTCAGGCTCCTTTTATAGTAGCTACTTCTCTACAGTTGTGAGGATTAAGTGACTTAATTCAAATAAAGTAGGCAGAACAGCATTTTAACAAGAACGTAGTAAATGTTACATTTAATGGTGTATCTGCCCCAACTTCGAGGGAAGAGATACAGGTGTCTAGGGAACTTACCAGGTCCCTTTTATTGACCCACTGATGTTTACAAACTTTAGGCAACATGATCCCTTCCAAAATATTTTTATTAAAAAAAAATTACAATCAAGCCCCACCACCCATCCCACCCCCAAACCACCACAAAACCTGCCTTTCTTTTAAATAATGCGGCATGGAGCAGTTTGGTTTCCACCCTATTGCACGTGGTCCGGCCTGGATATGAATCAGGAGGCTGCTGGGACCGGGGTACGGCCAAGGAGGTGGGGTTCAACCTGGGGGGAGAAGGTCCTACTCCTTCCAGGTACAACAGGCAGAGCTTGGGTTTCCATAGCAACCAGGCAACACATCCCTGTCATCCTTTGACAGGGTCACCTTATCTTTCCTGAGGCCCCAGTGGTCATAAGAGGAGTAGGAACTGGAGGGGAAGGCAGAAGAAATATGGAAGTGGGAAATCAGACTCCCAGAAACAGTCTCATTAAGGCATTTGGAACAGATAAATTAATTCAGGAAGACCCACCTTCACAGAAGGATGTGGTAACCAGATACACACACACATGCAAGACAGTTTGTGGAACCCTGAAACAGGAGAAAAGGAGGCCAGCCTCGTCTTAAAGCCCCCACCAAAACACACACACACACGCACACACGCACACACACACAGTTGCATCTAGAGATCCAGCCCAATCTCTTCTCAGCCTTTTGGCTAAGATCAAGTGTAAAGATCCAGCCCACTGAGGCTGACATGTGCAGGGATCACCCCCACCACTATCAAAGTTTTAGGATCCTAGAATGATTTCCATGATGTGATCTAGTTCATTCCACTCCCAGGACCCTGGGGCACAGAAGAGGTTGTGAGGAGGCTCCGCTGGGGCCAGTGCAGGCTCCTTCTCCACTGTGGAAGTGTCAATGTCCAGAAAAAAGTCATCCAGACCTGAGTCCCCCAGGTACCGAGAGCTCAGGGCTTCTAAGAAAACTGGATCAGGCTGGGGTAGCACTTCATTTTGGGGGTTTGGAGGAGCCACTGGAATCTGAGGGGTCTCCGTCTCGTCCATGGAAGTCTCCAGCTCCCTGAGAATAGAACCGATGGTAGTAGACAAGGAGAAGTCCTCCTCACCCAGGAAGAGGGGCTCAGGGGGCACGGCAGGTGCTGGAGTCAGGCAAAGCGCAGCCTGGAGCTGCTGGAGGGTGTTGTGGATGAGGACATGCCTGCGGAGGCTGGGTGCTCGGGGGCCCAGGCTTCGCTGGACTTTGTCTAGGGAGATTTGGAGCAGGGCTTGCTGGTAGCTTCGCAAGCCCGCTGGACCCCAGCCCCACTTCTCATCCTCCTCTTCCTCCTCCAAGTCTGAGTGTTTCCTCTTCAAGCCTCCTCCTACCATGATGCCCTGTGGAGAGTAGAGGGGTAAGTCAGACACAGTAGGGCTAGCCCAAACCCTGAATCTCCTGTACAATTGTTGTTGACTTTTAATGATCTGAACTTCAGTTTTTGCATCTGTAAAATGGAGAGAGTATAAATCCCACAAGGCTAAGAAGGAGAGTAAATGTGCGTGACTAAGAAAACAAGACCTGAACACAGCTGGGTTTGAATCCCACTCATTTGCCTGGGTCACCTGGAATAGTGAGTTTTCCTCCTTTGAGACTCAATTTCCTCATGTGCAAGATGAGAATCCTAAGTCAAGTCCCTCTGAGCCTTAAAACTATTCTTTCCACAGTATTCATTTCTTCAAATGTGAAACATACAAGACAGTGTTAGAACACAGAGACCTAGACTGGAATCAGGGAAATCCCGGTTTGAATTCTGCCTTTCACACTGCTCTGCTATGTGATATTGGGAAGTGAGATGACATTACCTCTCTGGGCCTCAGTTTCCTCATCTGTAAAATGGGGATTGTAAAAATTCTCACCACATCCTCAAGAGGACCCCACGTGTAATATGCAAAGTGCTCATCACACAGAAAATGCTTACTGAACAAGAGTTAATTGCCATTCATGCATTCAATAATTTTATTTGAGTGTCTACTATGCTCAAGCCATCTGGAGCCTTGTTAGGGGACCTATCTGTCTAGACTCCTTCAGAGTATATTTCTGTCCATGTTCTTTTCCTAACAGGGAGTGCTCACAACAGCAAGGAAAGGGCTTTTCCCATTCCTTCCGTACAAGCCTTACCTTCTCATCCGCCCCAAAGCGAGCTCCGTAGAAAAACTTGCTAGAACTTGACTCACGCCTAGCCCCACCCCCTCTCGACCTATCCAATCAGACCTTGATCCTCTACAGGCCCCGCCCCCTGAACGGGTCTATAGATGTCCTCAGCAGCCAGGCACGCCCCAATTTGGCGCAGGGGCTTCTGGGAAATGTGGGCTAAGAACCCTTTCCAGGTATGGACGAAGACTTTCATGCACTGCAATCCCCAGAGAGCTCCGCACGCCACAAGGAAGAACCTCCCCCACCCTCCCTCAGGGCATGCGCACAAACGCCCGGGACGGGTGGGGGAAGGGAACCCGGAGGTCCAGCTGCCCGGTGCCTGCCGAGCCCCGCCCTCCACTGCTCCCAGGGCGGTGAGTCTGAGCTCCACGCCCTGAACACCCCTCCCCCACCTCAGACTGCGGCTCTAACACTTTCCCCTGATCCTTCGGACCCCACAAGGTCCTGGATTCTTCCCCCAAACTGCTCTCGGATTCAGAGACGCAGGCCCAACTCATCGTTCAAAGACTACAAATGCTTTCAGATCCACTCCGTTCGGGACACTAGTTATCTCAATTTGGAGACCGTTCCCCTTCAACTTTCCCCTATTCTCCCCTTTTACAAACGCCTCTCGACTTCACCTCCAAACTCCTCTCTCTGGATCGAAGACCTAAACACGGAACTCTCCCCGACACCCTCTCTCCGTCACTGCGCCTGGGAAACCAAGATTGCTTTCTCGCTTCTCTAGAATGCCCGGGATCCCAGCCCCTATCTCTCACATTTTTTTTCCAGAGCAGTAGAGCCCCGGATTCGACCCGTCCGGAGACCCGAATTGTCTTAATTTCAGATTTCCTGCCCCAAAAGTTCCTTCACTGGTTCTTTTGCTTCTCCAAATACCCCAGGGCCTCGCTTCAAATTCCCTCTATTTGAAGATCCAGCCCAACAACTTCGCTGCCTGTCCAGGATCTCGAATTCAGTTCCCGGTCCCCAAACCCTGAATCTGCGCTCCCCACAACCACCCAGACTCCGCCTCCACAACTCTCGGGACGTGCCTCCACCTCCCTCAACCCAGGGCAAGCCTCAAGCTGGGCAACCACCCCTCACCTCAGCTACTAGGCTCACAACGACTACCGCCAGAAGCGTCCGAAGCTTTGCGACCCTCCAGTGCTCGCCTCCCTGGGGCCTCTGGATCTGGATAGGGCTCACCCAGCTCCGCCCCGTAGCCGAGCCATGAGCCGCGATTGGCTGAAATGCTGTGCCCCGCGGGGCGCGGATTGGCTTAACAGAGCCACCCCGCTGTCTCCAGAAGACAGCCCACTCGTCCTCCCTTCCCTGGCGCCCCGGACCTTTTAAAGGATTCCGACTCTACAGGGGGCGGGACCACGCCTCTAGGGTCAAGGGGATATCAGAACTGTTCCCTTCAAATCAGGTACTGTCTTCGCTCCAGGGTCGTCAGCACTGCTCTCTGAAACCGTTTATACCAGGTCCGGACCCACAGAAGAGCAAAACTGGCCGTCACGTTCCGCCTCACCTGCTCTCTCGGAGAGCGGGGCTGAGCCACTACCGGAGGCCCCGCCCACGGAGTTCCGAGGGCGGGCGCTGCGGGCGGAGGATGACGCCACTGAAGGCCAGCCAATAGTTTCTCGCGGCGTACGTTGCCTGGGCGATCGCAGCCCACCCTTTCGCTGCCCTGGTTCTCCAGCTTTTCCCAAAACTTTTCCTCCCGGGCTTCCTAACCTTCAAGACTACTTAGCAAGTCATCTGGTGGCTGCTCCGTCCCGCGTCTTCCTTGACACCTTATCCTGCCTCTCTCAGGATGGCACCACCGCTGCTGCCGACTGACTCACGGCTCCCCACTACGCTCGGGACAAAGTCCAAATTCCTTACTTGTGCCACAAGGCCCTTCAAGGTCTAGCCTGATGTACACTCCCCCTTGCTCCCTACCGCCCTGCCACACCAATTCACTTTTGAGTTTTTCTAAAATGGCTTCAGGTGCCCTCTACCACCCTGAACACAGAGATTTTGTCTGTACCTACGACACTGCCAGCTACATAGCAAGTACTCACAAATGAGACTTAAAGGGGGTCAAATATATGGTAAGGGATGGAAACAGACTTTTAGTGGTGAGTACACAGTACAGTATACAGATATTGAATTGTAATGTTGTACACCTGAAATTTGTATAATGTAACAACCAATGTTACCTCAATAAAAATTAATTTTTAGAAAAGGTTTCTGGATCTTTAAACTTGCTTCCCCATTCTGAAAATAGACCCTCACTTCCTAGGCTGCCTCTCCTCAGAAATCATCTAAAAGAAATCATCCTCTTCTTGGAAGTCCTCCCTGATGCTCCAGGGTGGATTGGTTCCCATGGGTCCTGTGTTTCCCCCATGGTAGGCCTGACCCCTCTGCCCATGTCTCCCCCATCCTGGCCCTGAGCTGTCACAGCCTGGATTGTGGGTCCACTGATGACAGGTACCAAGGTTGTCTCTGTCATCCATTGTATGGTCACAACAACACCTAGCCGAGGGCTGGACACAAAGCAGGTGCCCAGGAAAAGTTTGTTAAATGCCCAGGCAATGTGGCAGACAGAAATAAAGAGGGCAGAAGTGAAACAGTGCTAGTGTCCACAAAGTTTGAAACAGTAGTGTCCCACCCCCACAAGTTTTCACCAGGTTACCCAAGGCCAGTTATCACTGGATGCAATTTGATAACCAAGTCATCTTACACTGTTTGCAGAAACTAAGATTAGAATGGATTTTGCTGGTGGTGGAGGAGGGGGTGTCTCTGGGGAATAAACACAGGGACAGTAGATTTCAGAGGGACATGATTAGGAAGGGGCCATTCTTCCCTTCCCTACTTCCAAACCTGTCCCTCCTCTAGGTTCCTCATCTCAGGGAGGTTCCACTGTAACCTGGTACCCAGGTTACAGCTCTCTTTCCTCCTGGATGCTGCCCTCCCCTCCCACCTAGTTGTTCCAGTCAGGCTCCACCCACTCTCTCTTCCCCTCCTCAAGATTTCTGCCCTTTCCTCCTAGGCTCCCAACCTCCACTCTTGCCCCCCTCCCACCCACCTTCACACAGTATCCAAGGGAAGTTTTATCAGACCCAAACCTTACTGTGCCCCCTCCCTACCAATCAGTCCCCTGCTTCCCTCCTTGCATAAAACCTCAGAATAAAGTTTAAACTTTTTACAATGACTCTGCACAATTTAGCATCCAGGGAACAGCCTCTTGGGTTGACCACTCTTCATCTATGAGAACATAATCATTGCCCATAGGGGATCGATTTTAGTTCTTTGTGTGCTCTCAAGCTTCCTGGTCTTTGCTCATGTGCTTCCTTCTGCTCAGAATGCCATCACACCTTAGGACCTCTTCCTGGCTCATTCTTCCCAAACCAGATTGCAGGTGGGAACTCCCCTGTTCAACAGAGCCTTGCTTGCTCCCCAAGTTAGGTCCGGGATCCCCTCTGGGTTCCCACTGCCCTCTGTGCTTCCTCCATCAGAGCCCTGGCCACTGTGGGTTGTCACCGTCAGACTGTGAGATGTGTGAAGGCAAGGCTCACAGCTACCTTAGTCACCACGGGGTCCCCAGCACAGGGCCAGGTGGAGAACAATGACTTAATAAACTGTAACTAAGGAAATGAATGAAGGAATACCCAGAATATATTACACACAGGGTAGACAGAGACATCAAGATACACACAGCCAGAGGTGGGCCTTCTAGTATAATCTGAAGCTCTTGGCTCAAGATTTATTGCTCCCTTCCTTTGTTCCACATTTCCCAGGATGCTGTCCTCTTGGATGGGGACAGAGTCCTAGCTGTACTGGTGGGAAGGGTAGACGCTGTGCCCATCGTACTCATTGGTGGTGAGGCAGCGCAGCATGAAGTGGCCCAGGTCATGTTTGGAGATGACCCTCGAGGGCCCGTGTCCATCCAGGGTCACTGAGTAGGCCCCAGTCAGTGGCTGGTCTCCTGTAAAGTGAAGACAGAGGGGACGGATGAAGATGTGCTTTTCCCATCCCCCAACATATGGTCGCTACAGTGATGGCTCCGGGGGCTTGCAGTGCCCAGCATGAACGGTATTAGAGCTGACAATGTATGAAACCCTCCCCACAGGTGGGCACTAATCTATACCTTTCCCTTCATTCATCTGACAGATCGTTATTGATGACCTGTTGTGTCAGGTGCTGGGCACTCAGCGAGGGACAAAGCAGACACGGATCCCTGCTCTCAGCATGCAGACATTTGCTAAGTAGAGACAACTAATAAGATAGGAAAGTACAGTAGACAGTATGTTAGACTGGAAGAAATAAAACAGAAAGTGGACCAGGAACTATTTATTAACTCTATTTTACAAGTAGGGTCACTGAATCTTGAAGAGAGGCAGTCACGTGCCAGTGCCAAAGGCTCGATTTGCTCTAGGTATCTCCGTCTGGAGGCTTTCCAATCTTTGGACCCCTCTGGGGGGACCGAGGGACAGGTCCCAGTCCC
Organism: Trachops cirrhosus; assembly: GCA_028533065.1. NCBI lineage: Eukaryota > Metazoa > Chordata > Mammalia > Chiroptera > Phyllostomidae > Trachops > Trachops cirrhosus. Next base: position 34,835,275 of record CM052550.1, read on the forward strand.
ACAGGGCAGGGCATGGGTCTGTATTCTGTGGGCAGCGGGAGAGCACATTTTCCTGACCTTGTGAACATGGAGTTGGTGTGTTCTGATGCCAGGGACACAGCTTGGTCTTTCCTAGACAATGCAGACAGCAGACGGGCACAACCTGGCTGTTGCAGGGCATCTCGTGGATGCATTATAATAATTTAAAATAATACCCGCCAGCGAGCAGCTGAATTAGGGATGAAAGGCAGCACACCAGCACAGGCACAACCTGGAGCTGGGTGCGCCCTTACCCTCCTGGCATTCCTACTGAAAATGTTTACTCTGGGCCTGTGAGAACACAACCAAAAATCCAGAAGGCGGGCATTTAAAAAGATGCCAGACCTGGTTAATGTTGTGAGAAACATGAAAAGGAAAAAAAGATGTGACAGACTGCTCCAGATTTAAGGTAGCGTTGCAACTCACCACAGTGTGGATCCTCGATTTGATCCTGACTTGGGGGGAGGGGGAGATTGGAAGCTATTTTCTGACAATCAGGGAAATCTGAATAGGACATGGATACTAAATGATAAGATAGAGTTCACGTCAATTTCCTCAGTTCATTTATGGTTCTGTGGCTTGTACACAAATACTTTTCTTCTCTGGAGATTTCTATTGAGGTTCTATGAGTGAAGTGTGAGAATGTCTGCAACTTACTCTCAAATTGTTCTGTCAAAAATACTAATGTAAGCCCTGGCTGGTGTGGCTCAGTGGTTAAGCACTGGCCTGCGAATCAAAGGGTCGCTGCTTCCATTCCCAATCGGGGCACATGCCTGGGTTGTTGGGGACACGCGTGAGGCAACCACACATTGATGTTTCCCTTCCTTTCTTTCTCCCTCCCCTCCTCTCTCTCTAAAAATAAATAAATAAAATATTTGAACAAAATACTAATATATATATAAAATATTAGATACATGCAAAGATAATTGATAGCCAGTTATATATAGAAAGATAGGACAAAATGCAAATAAGGCCAATATATTAAAAACTAAACCTCAATGAAGAATTTTAGGTATTTATACACTTTAATTCCTTCAACTTTTCTGGAGGTTTCAAAGTTTTCACGTGCACACATAAAAAAGAAAAAAACTAAAAAAAGTGCTCTGTGTTAAATGACTGTTAGGCATGACCTCCCTGAGTACTCATTCCAAACCTAGTAGGCCAAGAAGCAATATGATGAGCCTTGTTTACAGAAAAGGAAACTGAGGTTTGGAGGCCAGGGGTTGGGGTTTTCACCCAGTTTCTCCACTAGGCAGCTACACTGATTCAAACAAAGCTCAGGGTCCTGGGATCGTAGGGTCCTGATACAGCCGCTTAACCAAATCTAAACAGCGAGTCTTAGTTGGCCCTCTAGGGTGTGTCATTCCCTGCTCCTGTCAGGGGCCCCAGAAGGCAGAGGGCAAAGCAGAACTGTTCTTCCAGTGGGCAGGCGACAGTGGCCGGGTCCAAGGGTCTGGCCTCCGAGTCCCCGCACTGCTGTTCCTTATCCCAGTCTTCCCATCCCTCAGACCTTTACCCGACTCCCTCCCTCACTTCAGGAAGCCGTCTCCTTAGAGAGCCTATGCTTCATAAACAACATGCCATTACTACTCCCTTCACTGGGCTTGTTTCTTCATTCGTTCACGGTGGCGATATCATCATCTATGTTTATCCCGCCCCCTCCCCTAGAAATGTAAGCCTCACAAGAGCAGAGGCTCTATCACCAGTGCTCGTGATGGTGGCCAGGCCCACAGGTCAAATTCAAGAGACATCTGTTGAATGAATGGCTCTCTCCCTGTGTCTGACTCTGTCTTTCAGTGTGGGTTACAGGCCTGGGAGGGGGAAAGAGGTTGCAGGAGATGTTTACGTGTTCCCTCCACAGCAACACCGTGAGAGGTGGTTCCCCTGTTAGTTCGTCTGACAAACATTTACTGAACATCTACTATATGCCGACCCCTGTTCTAGGCACTAGGATCACGGTTGTAATCTAAACAAGACAAGATCTGTGCCTCCAAAGAGCTGACATCCTAGTGAGGGAAACACACTAAGGTAAGAAATGATGTGACATGTGTGGTGAAGCGGAAGTCCCCTTCCTTTGAATCTGCACCGATCCTAGGAACTCGCTTCTATTAAACAGAATGTAGCAAAAGCAGCACTGAGGGACCTGATCCCAGGGGAGGCCGAGTGCGGGTGTCCAGCCACAGTCGCACCACCCATTAGCGTGTCTGAGAGGAAGCCTTCCACAGGACTCCACTCCCAGCTACTGAGCAACCTCAGGCGCGAGCCTCTCCCTGGGTCAGCTCCAGGTACGGAGACAGAAAGTCATAATATACAACTGGTTTGTTCAACAGGGATAACCAAAAAATATATTAGAAAGGAGAATAAAATCAAGCAGAAAAGCAGATAGACAGCGTAGGGGGAAGGTTTGCAACTTTGGATGGGCCAGGAAGGTCTGGCAGATGTCTCCAGAGGACAGGAGGGGGTGGGCTGGTGGCGAGCTTGCTGCTGGGTCCTAGCTTCACTCACCTATGTGGGGTGGCATCACGGCCACATACTTCAGACCCGAATCCTGCAGCACCTTGTGCATCCGAATGTGGTCATTGGTCACATCCTGTAGTCTCGGGGGCACCTTGGCTGGGTCCCAGAGCAAGAAGGCTGGGGGAACACAGGGCAGCGTCAACCAAGGAATGAGGACAGCCTGGCCAGGCGCTCAGCCCACTGGGGATTGTTCCAGGACAAAAGCCTGCAGGGGCTCACTGCCCACATAAGGGCTGACTGCTTCCCACCCCATCTGTTCTGTCCGCTGTCACCTCCTGCCTGGACCATGGCAGCAGCCTCCTCTGTGGTCCCCCTGCCTCTGTCCTCCCAATCTGCTCCCCCAAATACAGCCACAGGGGGCCTGTGAACATCCAGAGGAGTTGGAGCTAATCTGACCTCATTCAGGGTAAAAGCAAAGTCCCCTTCAGGGCTCACAAGGACCCACCTAAATCTGACCCCATCAGCCCTCTGACCTCACCACCCAACTCCCCCCTTCACCAGTTCTGCTGAAGACACACTCTGGCCTCAGAACCCTCACAACAGCTGCTACCTCTGCCCAGAGACCCTGTTGTTTCACCGTGCAGCCCTCCTTCCCATCACTTCCCTTTCTGGGAGGCAACTGGTGTGAGGAACCAGGTGAGGAGTGGGGACTGTGGAGACAGACAGCCAGGTATCACATGCCAGCTCTGCAGCTGTGAGCTTTGTGATCTTGGGTGAGCTGATGAGGCTTCACTGCCTCCACTCCCTCCACTCCCTTAGCTATACAAGAGACAACAGCTACTACTTACTGAGCACCTACTATGTGCCAGCATGAGTCCTCAAAGGAGTTTTGTGAGGAGGAAGTGGCATTCACCCGTGTTCAGATGGTGCCTGGCGTACGTTAAGTACTCAATAATTGTTATCTGTCAGCATTAACTACTCCTGTTACGTACCCTGCAGCCTTCTTTTTGCATTATTTGTGGCAACTGTTTGTTCGATGTCTATTGCTTCATAAATGGGGAGCTCTGTGAAGGTAGACTAGGTCTGCATATCCGTAGCTCTGTCACTTACCCTAGAAGGCTCTCTCTGACTTTGTCTCAGGCTGTTAAGCACCTCCTCTGCGCTCCCAGTACTCTAGGCTTCTCCCTATCTTGGCCCTGACCCCTCTTCCTGGGCCTAACCCATCTGCCTGGACCCCAATCCCAGACTTGATCCCTCTGACTAGGCCTCTTATCCCAGCCCTAAACCCTCTGCCTCAGCCCCCCATCCTGGCCCTAACAGCTGTGGCCTGTCATTGTTTTATGATGGCTCTGTTTACCACTTCCCTGTCACCTGTGAATCTGTGGGTGTCGGGCCCAGGGCTGTTTCGGTAGCCACCGAGTCCCTGGAAGCATCTTCCAGGAAGGTTCAGACACTCAATTGATTTTTGATAAATGCACAGTGACTTGGGATGGCTCTGATGCCACCTTGCACAAGCCCTTGGGCTGCCTGTCCATTTACCTAACCCCCTTCAGCCCCACCCCTAGGACCCCACCACCCACCCGAGGTGCAGGCCACGACCTTGTCCACACCATGGGCCTTCATGGCTGCCACAATGTTCTGGGCACCCTCGGACATCACTGTGGTAGGACCTTAGAGGGGACAGAGAGTGGCTGTCACTGGCGGGCGGCGGTGGTGGAGGGGGTGGCAGGGGTGGGGCTGGGGGTGGGGGTGGTGCTGGGGGCCGAGGTGCAGGTGTGGGCCGTGGGCAGAGGGGGGGCCTAGTACTGAGGTCATTGCGGGTGCCCAACAGCACGATGACAGCATCCTGCCCAGCCACAGTCTTGTCAACGTCAGCCGCCTGCCGAACATCGCCCACTACCACGTGGGCCGGCTGGGGCCCCTCTGAGGGCAACCTGGAGGAGTCCCGCACCAACACTGTCACCTCATAACCTGTGGGCAAGAAGGACAGAAGAGCAGGTCAGCAGGCTTGTGGGCTGGCACTCCTGGGCTCCAGGGGCTGGGTCCTGGAGGGGCCATGAACCTTCAAATACATTTCTGGGCCCTGTTCTGAGGGAGTGGTCTCCAGACATTTTTGTTGGTATACCCACAGTTGGTATTCAGCTGGTTGTTAAAAATGGGCCATTTCTTCCTGCCAGTTCAGAAATTACCTGCACTGATGCCTCCAAGGACCTCTCTGCCCCCCCGCCCCCGCAGATTTCTCTGCCCTCTGGCAACTAAGGGGTCAATGCCTGGCGGCACACTGGTCTATGATCCCCAACCACAGTCCTGGAGGAAACTGAGGCACAGAGGAAGACAGGAGTTGATCAAAGGGTGCCGAGAGCTGGGATTCGTCCCCACACCTTATTTCTGGAGGGCTGGGCCCTGCCTTAGTGGTCATTAAAGAAATCATTGCCTTGACATGTTACCTCCCAAAAGAATTTTTGATAATTCCTGCCCCCACCCCCCACAACATACACACCCATTTTAAAGTTCACAACCAACCTGTTTTTCCTTTGTTTTGAACAATAGCGAAAGATGTTAATGTTCAGGTGTATTGCAAATGTTGATATCAAAAAAATAAAATGATTAATTGTGGCTCTGTTATAGATTGACTATATTCCCTGCAAATTCATATGCTGGAGCCCTAACCCCACAGTGATGGTTTTTGGAGGTGGGGCCTTCATGAGGATGGGACCCCCATGATAGGATTCATGTCTTTAGAAGGAGAGGAAGACAAACCAGGGCTCTCTCGCTCCATCATGTAAGAACACAGCAAGAAGTCAGCCATCTGCAAGCCTGGAAGAAGGTTCTCACCAGACACCAAATTTGTTGATACCTTGATCTTGGACTTTCCACCCTCCAGAACTATAGGTATAAGAAATAAATGCCTGGCCCTGGCTGGTGTAGGTCAGTGGATTGAGCGTGGGCCTGCAAACTAAAGGGTTCCTGGTTCCATTCCCAGTCAGGGCACATGCCTGGGTTTTGGATCAGGTCCCCAGTAGGGGGCGCTCCAAAGGCAACCACATATTGATGTTTCTCACCCTCTCTTTCTCCCTCCCTTCCCTGCTCTAAAAATAAGTAAATAAAATATTTTTTAAAAAAGAAAAAAAAAGAAATGTCTGCTATTTAAGCCATCCATTCTAAGGCATTTTGTTATAATAGCCCAAGCAGATGAAGTCAGCCTCTATATGTCATTTTCCTGAAAAAATGAACCAGAGCTCCTTGAGAAATGGCTGCTGGGCTGGGGCAGGGAAAGGGCCAGTTGGTGAGACAGTGCTCACAGAATGATGGGGCTATGAATTCAACAGAAGCACATCAACATATAAAAAACCTGCGGGTTCACAATGATACTAAAACAGAAACCTTATTGGTCATCATCTGTCAGAGAATTAATCTCTTGCTCTGAAAATAACAGAGGAAGAGGAAAAACAATGAAACTGTCCCATTTCTCTTGATATCTGTCATCATCCACTTCAAAAACAAACGGCAGGAGATTTTTACACTCTGGGGCAATGATGATGATAATAATGATAAATATGTAACCAATACTCACTATGTGCCAGGTGCCAAGTGTCTTTACATATACTAACTCATTAATTCTCAAAGTAACCCTGAGTTTGAACTCGAGCCCTATCACTAGCTAGCTGAATGACACCGGGCAATTCACTCAACCCCTTTGGGCCTCAGGGACTTCATTTGTAAAGTGACACAAATAATAGGCTCTACTTTATAGGGCTGTTGTCAGTTTAAATAATGTAACTAAAAGTTTATGTAGACAGATGATTTTTGACAAAGGTGCCAAGGCCATTGAATGGGGAAAGAATAGTCTTTTCAACAAATGGTGTTGGGACAACTGGCCATCTGCATGTAAAGGGATGAGGTTGGATCTCTACCTCATACCACATATGAAAATTCACTTAAAAGTGACACAAGACCTAAATATAAGAGCTAAAACTATAAAACACTTAGAAGTAAAAATAGGCACAAATCTTTGTGCCTTTGGATTAGACTCCTAGCTATGACACAGAAAAGACAGATAACAACAACAACTTAAAATTAAATACTTAACATGCTTCCAAGGACACTCTCCGGAAAGTAAAAAGACAACCCACAAGGTGGGAGAATAAGTTTGCAAATCATATACCAGGTAATGGACTTGTACTTAAAATATATGTATGAAGAACTTCCACAACTTGATAAGGAAAAGGTGAATAATCCAATTACAAACTGGGAAAAGACCTGACATTTCTCCAAAGTAGATATACAAATGGTTAATAAACACATGAAAAGCTACTCAACATCATCAGCCGTCAGGGAAATGCAGACCAACACCACACTGAGATACCACTTCGCTCCCACTGGGAGGTCTATAATAAAAGGACAGATAATAGACGCTGGTGTGCAGTGGGAAACCGAGACTCTCGTACAAGGCTGAGGGGAATGTAAAATGGTGCCGCCACTTTGGAAAAACAGACTGGTAGTTTCTCAAATGGTTAAACACAGGGTTACCCAGCCATTACACTCGAGAGAAATGAAAACACACATCCACATAAAAATTCATACACAAATGTTCATAAGAAACATTATTCATGATAGCCAAAAAGTGGAAATAATCCAATGTCCCCCAATTGAATGGGTAAAATGTGGTGGATTCATACAATGTATCCAATAAAAAGAAATAACACACTGATACTTGTTACAACATGGATGAGCCTTGAAAAAGATTTTTTTGCTAAGTGAAGACTCCAGTCTCGAAGAATCACGTATCGTATGATTCCACATGTATGAAGTGTCCAGAACAGGCAAATCCACAGAGATGAAAAGTAGATCAATGGCTGCTGGGGGAAGGGTTGGGTGGGAACATGGAGGTGACTTCTGGGGGTTTCTTTGGGGTGATGCAAATGTTTTAAATTGTGATGATATTTGCACAACTTTGTGAATATGCAAAATACCACCAAACTGTACAATTTAAAGGGGCAAATTGTACAGTGTGTGAATGGTATCTTAAGAAAGCTGTCATAAAAATACAAAACGAAAAGAAATGAAAAGTTTAGGGTGTGCCTGGCACGGGAGTGAGCGCTCTGTGGGTGCTGGCTGTTACCACGCCTTCCAGCCATCTCACAGTGCTGTTTCCCGGCCTGGCCGAGGCCGCTCTGGGCCCTGACCCCCGTCTTCACCCCCTCCAGTCCACATTCCACAGAGCAGCCAGACGGAGCCTTCCACAGAAGTGCCCCCCACTCAGATCCTTCCATGATACCCCAGTGCCCTGAGACAAAAAAAGTCCTCCTGCCAGCCTTCAAGACCCCCTTATGACCAGGCCTGTCCTCCTCTCCACCCTGCGCTGCAGCCACTGTCCTCTTGGCCCACCCAACGTCTTTCAGTTCCTCAAACACTTCGTGCTCCTCCCTGCCCTCGCACATGCTGTCCCCTCTGCCCAGAGCACCCTTTCCCCTCTTTCCCCAGGCCCTGCCAGCCACTCATGCTTCCTCTGTCACGGCCCTGCTGATGCTGACCTGCAGTAAAGCAAGGGCCCAACGGGTCCAGTAAGGAAACTCCTTTAGTCTCCTCTAGAAAGTGAAGATCATCAATTCTGTAAGGTACATAAACGTCTAATCACTGTGGTGTACACCTGAAACTAATATACTATTACATGTCAACCATAACTGGAAGATAAATTAGTTTTTTTTTTAAAGTAAAGAAAGTGAAGATCACAATCCCCAGTATCCCCATCCCGTGTGACCACCTTTCATCGGGGAATGACACAAAGCCTGTGCTGCCCTCACTTGTGTCTGGGAGCAGCAAGGGCTTTCAGCGGGCCGCTGTGGGCGTCAGTTAACTGCCACTGCACTGCTCCAAACAGATCCTGGTAAACTGTGGGCATCTGGGGGGAACACATGCTCTCACAGACAGCGAGAGCTTTGACACAAGATCTCAGCGCAAGGGTGCCCGTCGATTGTTACATTATTGGTGAGCAGCGACATTTATTAGAAGTGCTGTGCTAAGCTCTTTTTACAGAGAAATGTGGTTCCCCCACCACACCAAATTTTTAATACAACCGACATTTCAATTTTAATTTAAAAATAAGTTAGTGGCTACCATACCAAACAGGTTTAGAATTCACAGCTTTTACCCTTTACAAAGAATAAAAACATGTGTAAGGTATTTCCCAACTTTTTTTTTTACAAATCTCTTACTTTATTTACAGTTTTCTGTTAATTTTTTATTTTGAAATAAATTCAGACCTATAGAAAAGCAACAAGGCCTAGATCTTCACTCGGATTTTGCTTTACCCTTCTCTGTGTCTGTGTGTGTATATGTAATATACATAATTATATATGTGTGCATATAAATATATTTATACATATATAATTATATATGTATAAATATATAGTGTTTTCCTAACTAGTTGAGAGCAAGTCTCAGAGTTCATGCCCCTTTCACACTTTTTTGATCTCAATCCTCTACACAAAATCTTTTTCACAGCCTCATCCAGTATACACAAATGCATAAAACCAGTATTTTACGTGCTATACATTCAGATACTGTCATGACCAACTGCATATATGTCAGACATCACTATGACCCAGTTTGAAAAGCACCAGATTGCAAGAGCCCTACAAGGTAGGTATTATCATAATGTCTTTTAAGGATGAGGAAACTGAGGCAGTTGTAGGTAGCTGGGCCAGGATCACACAACTGGGATCTGAGTTCACTCAACCAAGCAGTGCTTACTGAGCACCAGCTACGTGCTCAACGAGATTCTAGGCACTTTCCATGTGCTACCCTATTTCATCATCACCAGAGTCCCAGGGCAAAGGCTAACAGTTTCATCCTGGCTTAACAGGCATCTAAGTACCTAGGCCCCCAGGCATTTGGCTGTACAGGTGGCTACGTGGCAGAGCTGGGGTTTGAGTGTGGGTAGGCTAGCACCAGAGTCCAAACCGGTCAGGACGCAGCCGCACAGAATCACCAAGGTAAATAAAAGCCCAGCTCATTCGACAGCTAGCCGCTGAGCTGTGCAGGAAGAAACCCGTCTGAGCCACAGTGAGAAGGCAAGGCCTCCCTAGGCCCCAGCTCTCAATTCCCCAATGTGCAGTCCCAGCTGTGACCAGCAGGGTGGATAATCAGAATTCAGTGGAATTCCGGATTAAGAAGAGGTTGTACCGAGAGAGAACCTGGTTCCTCAGGGTGACTCAGCAGTTCTTAACTTCTCCCTCTTATAAATGTTTATCAGCAGATTTGTTTCTCCCTTCCCACAAGTCAAGGTCCAAACTAGGTCTTCCTGGGGAGGGGGAGAGCAGTGGGCCTACTGGGGAGCTTGCAGGCAGTCTCTCCAAGGGAGGGCTGGGCTAGGAGACAGCATAGAGTGGAATCCTGGGGGCCTCCACCCTTTTGGAGCACCCAGATAGTCAATTATCTTCAGAGTCCCCAAGACCAGCAAGGGCGGGGCCCTATATCTGGAAGTCCCAGGCCCGGCTGGGTTTTGGTGAAGTCTGGACAGCGGGGGCCGAAGGCTGCCCAACCATCCCCTTTCCTGGGGCAACTGTGAATTTTTAGCCTCGTAGACTTTCCAGGGTCGTCAAGTCTCCACCATGTCTGTCTCCGTGATCCTCTCTCCCTCAGATGGTTACAGCAACCCGCCCTCCAGACTTTTCAACCTCCAACCTTCATGTCCCAGCCACAAGCTAGCAGGCTTTGGGCGGTTAAGAGCTTGATTCAAATCCCAGCACTGTCACTTTCCAGTCGTGTGACAATGGGTAAGTCACTCTCCTCTCCACCTCGGCTTTCTCATCTGTGCAGCCACGGGATACAAGATCCAACCTCGCACTGAGTGCGGTGAGGATTTAACACGTGCGTGCGATGAGAGGGAGGTGCAGGAGGGCAAGCAGGGCTGGGAGCCCCGCTGGGTGTGTAGCCACCACCACAGTAACAACACTTGTCAAAAGCGCCTGGATTTAAACCTGTCATCGGAGTCCCCCAGCCTCCCAGGGCCAATTCCTGTTCCTTGAACTCACATAAAATTGGACCTCATAGCGTTCCCCACTTCTGCGCCCCTGGGCACCTGTTTTGCCCTCTGGGTCCTCACACACCAAGGCACTGACGGCCCCAAAAGGCCTCGGCTCGACCCCACGATGCCCCTTCCTAGTGCTCTGCCTGTGCACCCCGTGACATCTCCCGCCCGACCCAGCTCATGCCTGCTTGCACCGCCTGAGCCAGCGTGGTGAGCCCGGTCCTGCCGGTGGCGCCGAAGATGGCAATCTTCTTGACAGCCATGCTGTGAGGTCGTGGGGCGCGAGGTCGCGGAGTGTCCGGACGCGCGGGAACCGACTGACGGCTGGGCCGCCCTCAGCACCCTTCTTTAGCGGGAGGGACTAGACGGGAGCCACTCGGAGGACCACGCCTCGGCCCGCCCCTGGGCAACTCGCTCAAGCCGAGGGGCGGGGACAAACAGGCCACTCCTTCAGCTGGGGAGAGAGTGGGCGGAGCGCGTCTCGTCTGCCTCCGGGCACCGCCACTTAGACTGGGAGGTGTTGCCGTATTTGAGGGACAAGAAAAGGTGGCTTCAGTGCTCCGCCTTCGAGCTCTGGACCCCACCCCAGGAGGCAGGTCGAGAGCGGGCCACGCCCACCAGTCTCTCCTAGGTTACGCCCCCTCTCCCAGGGCCTGGAGGTGGGCCTGGGACTCACACTACGCCCCAGGGCCTCCTAAAGGAAAGTGAGTGAGGACAGTGTGGGCGCGATGGTTTGACACTGTGTAACTGTGTGCCTATGTGTCCGTGTGACTCTGTGGGACTGAGTAACCCCAAAGGAGAGCATGACTGTGGACACCATTTGCCATCCTCTGTGTGTAACACTGCATTGTGTGCGACACCACGTGTGGCAAGCATTGATCTGCTTTTGTGTGACCTTGTGGTGACACTCTGGGCCACACTGTGTCAGTCTGTGATGCCATCTGCACCCACGACTCTGGGGAACATGCGAATGTGAGGATATGTGTAGAATATACACATATTCTAGAATATGTGTATATTCTATATACACATATTCTACACATAGAATGTGTAGAATAATACGTGTAGAATATGTCGTGAGAATGTGTGCCTCTGTTAGAGGTGACAGTGTGACTGACACTCATGTGCCATGTAAGGATGTGTGACACTGACCCTGTTTGAGTGTGTGGCTGTTACTGTTGTGATGCTGCTTGTGACCTCCTGTGACATGATGTATGAGTGTGTGATACTGCAGGGTGTGTGGCCTTGTGTGAGTGTGACCAGTGTGACAAGTTCGGGTGTGCAAAAAGGTATGTGATACTGTGTGACTGCGAAGTTGTGTGTGATGTGGGAATACATGGCACTCTTTGTGACACCCACAGGAGTGTGGGATAGTGTGTGGCATGTGTGTTTGTGTGTGGCACCGCGTGCGTGGTGGTTGGTGGCACGACCTCAGTGTCACAGCATGTGACGTTGTCAGGCACTGTGCCAGTGTGGGACCCGGTGCGGGTGTGTGATCGCGTGTGAGTTTGCGCTTTTTGACCCTGTATGACCCCCACATGAGGGGTGACACTGTGTGAGTGTGTGAGTGTGGATAACGTTTGTGATACTGTACGTGACCCGGTATGTGTGACATTGTTAGAGTATGTGACTGTGTGTGATGCTGCCTTTGGCCCCCAAGAGCGCACCTGTGTATCACAAGCCGCGGCCTGGCGTGTGACCACGCGTGGGCCCACGCTGCAGGTGGCCAGGACAGCGGGGGACGCAGGTGGGAGGGGGTCCCGAGGGCGCGCGAGCGCGGCTGCCGCGCGAGCTGGGGGGAGGCGCGGCGGCGGCGGCGGCGGCGGCGGCGGCGCATGCGGATCTGAGCCTGGCCGGCGAGGCCGAGCGGAGCCGGGCCGCTCCGGGCCAGGCCACCGACACTGACAGGGAGGGCAGTCGGACGCCGGGAGCAGCGGGGACAGCAGCACTGGCAGCCGCCGGCCCGGGTGAGCAAAGTGGGGACGGAGAGCCCCTCCCTGCAGCATCTGCCCACCTGCCCGAACATCCCTCCCCCACACGCAGGGGCCGTAGCCTGAGCCGCCAGGGTCTCCCTGGCTGGGGGAAGGCGAAGGGTCGAGGACGGAATGAACCCCGACCTCCCAACCCAATTCACTCTCCGCGCCATTCGTGAGTCTTCCACGCAGGCCTTGTCCTTTCCAGCCCCCCTCCTTGGGAACCGTGACTAGACTGCAGGGAGAGAGAGGCGCGGCCTCCAAAAGGTTAAAGCATGTGCTCCCACCCTCAGCCTTGCACCCCACCAGCCTTCGCTGGGGCCACAAGACACCCCTTTCCACCCTTCACCCTCCACCGCTTCCTTCTCCATTCAGTCGCATAATGGCCAGGGCTGTTGGAGGGCTGTTCTCCGGCAGCCAGACAGCTCACAAAGTGCCAAGTGCCTCCCCGTTCCTTGGTCCTCCATTGAAGAAATAATTATGTTCACTATTTAACAGGGAAAGAAACTGAGGCAGCGAGAGGTGAGCTAAAGATACTGGGTTAGAAATACAGCAAGAATGAAGCAGGATTTGAACTCGTTTCTGTCTGTCTCCAGCACAGGCACTTTGATTGTGAAGATATGTGACCACAGGACGAAAATACTAGCAAAGACCGTGTTTTGAGGGCTTGTGGGTACTAGATAGTATGTTCCCTGCATTATTAAATCATTTTATCTTCCAAAACCCCTAGGAAATGGGTCCTATTATCATTACCATTTCATAGATGAACAAATTGAGGCCCAAAGAGGGGAAGTGATTTGGCCAAGGTCACACAAGTGGTAAGTAGCCATGTGCCCAGATAACTTTTCATAGAAGAAGGGAAGAATGACAAGGGATTTTGGAGTGTCCACCAAAAGAGAAAATGTCCACCACAAGTTCTAGACCCTGCCTTCCTAGACTCAGGTGGGTTGGCAACTGTCTGAATCTTTTGGGAAGGGAGACATTGATTTCCTCCCAGATCCCTCATTTCTTTGTCTTAGAACCAAGCTTGGATTCCTGGAGGGTAGAGGAGAAGTATCTGATGTCTCCTACCTCCTTAAATTTCACATTTACAATCTGAGGGTGTTCTAGAGTCAGACACTATGTCAGTTAGCTGTTGCCACAATAATACTGCATAAGAAACCACCCTCAGACTTAGTGTCTTAAAACAAAACATGTAAACAGTTATGTGGCCATGGCGTCTGAGGTCAGTGGCTGAGGTTGGCTCATCTGGCTCATCCATTCACATGTGAGGGTGGGAGGGGGATGTTCGCCATTGGCCACTGTCGTTGGTCTAGGCAGAAACACATGGGGCTGTGGCCCTGGACTAGCCTTGCCGGGCTTTTCTCTTGGCTATAGTCAAACACAAGCAAAACCAGGCAAGGTGTCTCAAGTCCTAGGCTCAGAACCTACCAGCACTTCCACCTGATTCTGTTCATCAAAGCCAGGGGGCCAAACCCAGAGTAAAGCTGTGGGGTACGTCCCTTCACCCTGCTCTTCTGCCCCTCCCATTGCCACAGTAGGAGGACACCGGAGAGTTGTGTGAGAAAGGCTATGGGGGAGAATTGGAGCCATGGATGCGATGAATCATTCCATCACAGTGCCTGCACTTGCATCATGGCTACTCACTAGCTCTGGGACCTTGGACAAGTGAATTAACTCCTCTGTGCCTCAGTTTCCTCCTCTTACAATAGGCCTAATAATAGCCTCTCTTTAGGGAATTCGTGGGAATTAAATAAGCGAATGCATACTAAGTACTCAGTACAGCGCAAGTGCTCAATACATGTTAATTATTGTTATTACTGCATTATAGAGTTGTACCAACAATAACAGTGACAGTTTGCCCAGCCCTTACCCTGTGCCAGCTTGTCGTTATTATTATGCCCACTTTAGAGACAGGGAAACTGAGGATGAGAGAGAAGACAGGACTCATAGCCAGTCACTGTACAAAGTGGGATCTCTGAGCTCAGGCCCTGCTGGCTGCCCTAACCTGCCTGTACCCATCCCAGGCCTCCCCGTCCCCGATGGCGCAGGTGCCGGGAGAAGTGGACAACATGGAGGGCCTGCTGGCCTCTAACAACAACAACCCCGCGGCCCGCTGGGAGAGTCCGGATCGGGGCTGGGATCGGGAGCAGCCGGCGGCATCCACTGGAGCCGCCTCCCTGTTTGAGTGCTCCCGGATCAAGGCCTTGGCAGGTACCTGGGAGAGGGCTGGGGTGGGAGACAACAGGGAGGAAGGGAGGGGACTGCTGCGGTGTTTCATGTGTACCTCACTGCCTGAGGACCTTGATGGCCTGGAGGATGGGAGGACAGTTACAGACACTGAGAACTTGAACATTTAGCTCAGTGCTGTCTAATAGAACTTTCCACGATGATGGAGAAATGTTCTCTACCTGTGATGTCTGATATACTAAGCAGTAGTACTTGTGGTTACAAGTGCTTAAAATGCGGCCGGTGCAACCTGAGGGACTGGATGTGTGATTTTATTTAGTTTTAATTAAATAGCCACATGTGGCTTGTGGCTGCTGTGTGGAGCAGTGCAGCCTTAGAACCTCAGAGATGTGTACAGTCCCAGAAACCTGTGATTTTGTAAGCATGCTTCCTTAGAATCCTGAAATGCTGAAATGCTGGAATGCCAGATTTTAGGACCTTAGAATGTCAGACTTGAACCTGAGACCTTTAGAAACAGAGACTCCTATAAACAGAATTTTATAATCACAGGCCTTAGAAATTTTAATCAATGGCTCCTAGGATCTCAGGCCCTTAGAAATCTAAATTCTAATACATATAGATCCTAGGGCCTTATAATCCTAACCCTTTAGAATTTCTTTTTTTAAACAAATAAAGATTTTATTTACTTATTTTTTTTTTGTACCTTGGTTGGTGTGGCTCAGTGGATTGAGTGCTGGACTCAATCCACTGAGTCGCTGGTTCAATTCCCAGTCAGGGCACATGCCTGGGTTGCAGGCTGGGTCCCCAGTAGGGGGTGCACAAGAGGCAATCACGAATTGCTGTTTCTCTCCCTTTCTTTCTCCCTCCCTTCCCCTCTCTCTAAAAATAAGTAAACATGATCTTTAAAAAATAAAAAAAGAAAGGTGGATCCTGAGAGAAAATGACCAAACCTTCCTGCTTTAGCCCTGAAGCCCTCAGAGACAACTAGGATGGTTGGTCACTTACTTTGATGTTTTAGAACAATATAAGCAAAGACCAGAGAGCTGTAGAGTTATAGAACCTTAGACCTTAGAGGTTAGAAAATGTAGACCCTTGAACCTTAGGACTGTGTATTCATGTGGCTTTACAACCTCAGAAGAATTTAATCATCAGCCTAAAACTTTACAAGCGAAGACCCTTCAGAGACATGTAACTTCATAATCATAAGCTTTGAGAACATTAAACCCTTAGCACCTTTGACCTGGAGTGCTTTGCTTATAAAATATATATTGTTATAATCATAAAATCTTGAAACCCTAAAGTCAGAATTAGTTCCCTTAGAATCTCAGACTTTTATTAACTCAGCATTTGAAAATCATGAGATCTTTGATACTAAGATTTTTGGAACTTTATCATTAAAAGACATCGAGCAGGGTGTTGAACTCAAGGTCCTCTGGGAAAGCAGGTGATGCAAATGAGTGAGTGGACTGGGGGCCGTGGTCCCCAGCTGGTGAACAATGCCCTGGACACCTGCTCCTAGAAGTTTAAGTACTTGGGAACATACCAACTTAGGATTCTAGAATTTATTATTTCACCTATGAAATATTTATTTGATGCCTACTCTGTGCCTGGCCTCTCCTGAACAATATTAGGGTCATAATGGTGACTGAGTCAGCTTGGACCTGCCCCTACAAAGCTCCCAGTCCAGTGGGAAAGTTAGATCCAGCTAGATAGTGATGATGCAGAGGGGTCAGGGCTGGGATGGGGGAGGCACAGGCACAGGGGAAGCCCAGGGGCTGTAGGAGTCCAGATGAGGTGCCTGATTCAGTCTGCAGAGTCAAGGAGTGCTTCCTGGAGGAGGAGATGTCTAAGCTGAGGCTTAAAGGATAAAAGGAAGTGAAACTCTGATGTGGAGAGTAGATTATTTCAGGCAGAGGGAACAGCATATGCAAGACCTCCAAAAGTTGGGAATGATTTGAGGGAGTAGGGTAAGCAAATGATGATGGGAGAGGAGCCAGTGGGAGCCACAAATTGAAGGGCCTTGTAGGTCACCATGAAGGATATGCTGGTGCTATGGTAAGATTTCAAGCAGGGATGAAATATGGTAACATGAAGACCAAGGACTCTTCAAATCTAGAATCGCTGACTCACAGAACGTCTGTGCTGGACCTCAGACAGTATCTAGTCTAGAGAAATGCAGAGATCCCCTTTAAGAAAAAGTGTTTCTCATACACTCCCTGTGCCTACTTAAATTATAACTGTAGTTTCTTAAACACACACAAACACACACTGCTGTTTATATGTCTTTTGTTTTCCTTGACCGGTGACATTTTTCTCCCATTGCTTTTAGAGAAAGAGTAGAGGAGGGACAGATAAAGGGAGGAAAGAGGAGAGAGAGAGAGAGAAGGAGAAACATCGATGTGAGAGAGAAATATCGATTGATTGCCTTCTTATAAGCACCCCGACTGGGGATTGAACCAGCAACCTGGGTATGTGCCCTGACCAGGAATTGAACTAGTGACCTTTTGTTCTACAGGACAATGCTCCAACCAACTGAGCCACACTAGCCAGGGGCTGTTTATATCTCTTCTGCCTACAATTCTCTGCAACTAAAACACATAATATTGGACTCTAAACCCAAACCACAAAACCAGGAACATTCACATTAACAGTAACTCGGGGATGCTGCTATTCTGCGAAACCACATTGCTGCTCAAAGTGCTAATATGACCTAGACAGCTGGGGTGCATTTCTGTTTATATCCCTTCACCTGCTTTTCTCATGGTTTTTTAAATTGTTGTTGTTGTTGTTGTTTCATATTCAAACTAAGGCCCAACCTTTGAGCAGAGTCCTCCATAATACGCTTTCAGATGAAGACATTTAAGAAATTGTCTGGACTGTCCCTCGGAAAGTTCCCTCAGTCATGTCCCACATTTGTGGCTCGCTGTTGTCACCATCTGTGTGAGGCCCTTCTCCTCCTTGTCCATCCGTTTATGCTCTTTTATTTCCACATCTCATGCCAGTGCCTTCTCTCCCACAGGCAATCATCCTATCCTTCACATGTGGATAATTTTACCAAATGTGCATCCCTAACTAGTGTGTACGCAGACATATATTTTAACTCTTTATTAAAGTACTACATGCATATGGAAAGGCAGATAAATCATGAGTGTCTACCATTTCCACAAACAAGCACTCCCTTGTAACCAGCCCCTGGTTGCAGGAAGCAGGATAAGACAGCGTAGACAAGCCCCGCCCCCGCCGCCTCTCTATCGCTGCACCCCAAGAACAGCCGCTGTCCGCACCTCTAACACTGCCCATTCCTTCTGCTGGTGTGGGAACTCCGTGTGAAAGGAGCTGTGCGGCGTGCACCGTTATGAGTCTGGCCCCAGGCACTCAGCGCTCCACCGGTGAGACAGCTCCAGGTTGGCCTGTACCTGTAGGCGTCCCTCACTGCTGCATAGCAGGGATCTACCACCGTGTGCTGCGGCAGGCCGCTGCGCCGCAGGCATTCTTAAAACATACGATACCTGACTATTTAGTCAGGGACACTGGCCTCTTTTCCCTTAGACTGTCACATAAAAAAATGACAACGGCCAACACAATAGCTGTCCGGTATGAATGAATCAAAATTATACCTTTTTTGGGGGGGTCAGATTGGCAAAAAGTACAATATATCTTTTGGTGGGCTGCAGAATTTTAGTGATTAGTTGATGTGTGCCATGAGATGAAAAAGGTTGAAAATCGCGGCTGTATAGTATTGCAGCATGGGACTCTGCCACCGCGTACCCAGTGACCTGTTGATGGGCATTTGGGTGGCTTCTAGGTCAGGACTGTCACAGACTATTGCAAACTAGTAATTGCTAGCACACATGAGACTATTACCAGGAACTGCTGCTCTAAACTTTTTAGTACTCATTTCCGGTGGGCATAAGCACGCATTTCTGGTTGGCTTCCCCTCCCCCCGCCCCCGCTGTGACATTGTTGAGACACAGGGTAGGTGTATATCTAACTTTAGCAGAAACTGCCAGTTTGTAGCATTTTACATTCCTCCCAGCAGTGTCTGAGTGACTCAGCTGGTGTGTATCCAAACTCGTGTGGTCATTCTTTATAATTTTAGCTATGTTGTGGGTGTGCATTCTATTGTGACTTTACTTTGCACTTTCCCGATGACTAATAACAACTGATGATGTGGAGCACCTTTTCATATGTTTATTAACTATTTGAATATCCTATGTAGTGCCCCCTCAAGTCTTTTGCCTATTTTCCTGCTTTTTGCTGATGATTTTTCAGTTCTCGTATGAGGCAGGACCCCCCCCCACATACAAAAAAACCCACAGAATTTATTTATAAAAATTGTGTATTTATTCTTAGATGTTTAAACTTCAGTCACCTCCAAGGTACTCGCCATGTGATGCAATACACCTATGGAAGCATTTTTTCCCACTGCTCCGAACACTTTTTGAACTCGTTGACTTTGATGCATTTGAGTGGTCCAGCCATTTTTTGTTTCACCTTTTCCACACTGACAAAACGTTTTCCTTTGAGGACATTTGTCAGCCAGGAAAACAAAAAGAGTCATTTAGGACAAGAGCGGGTGAATAGGAAGGGTGGGGAATGTTGTTAATGCAGTTTTTGGTCAAAAACTGCTGAACACACAGTGCAGTGGGGGTAGGTGCATTTTCATGAAATGGGCAAATGTGTTGAAAGAGTCTTCAAAAAAATTTACCGAAGCCAAACGCGGCCTCTCACAACCACGCCAACTGGTGCACTGACACAGATGGGTTCCTAGAACACTCACCTAGAGGGGGAAGTCTGTACTGCAAGGGGCTGCCCTCCAGGAAGGGATTCCATATTTTTTTGGGCCCTCCTTCGTATATTCTGGGTCCAAGTCCTTTATCAGATAGATATATGTACTGTATCTTCTCCCACTTCATGGTTTGTCTTTTCATTCTCTTAATGGTGCTTTCTGAGGAATGGAATTTCTTAATTTAAATGTAGTCTAACTTAAGAATTACTTTCTCTTTTAAGTATATTTTATTCATTATGCTATTACAGTTGTCCCATATTTTTCCTCCTTTTAATTCTCCTGCACCCTGGACCCCTCTCCCACCAGCATTCCTTCACCTTAGTTCATGTCCATGGGTCATACACATAAGTTCTTTGGCTTCTCCATTTCCTATACTATTCTTAACCTCCCCCTGTCTATTCTGTACCTACCTTTTATTCTACTTACTCCCTGTGCCCTTTTCCCCATTCCCTTTCCCCACTGATAACCCTCCATGTGATCTCCATTTCTATGATTCTGTTCCTGTTCTAGTTGTTTGCTTAGTTCATTTTTGTTTTTCTTTTTTAGGTTCAGTTGTTGATAATTGTGAGGGGTTTTTTTGGTCATTTTACTGTTCATAGTTTTGATCATCTTCTTTTTCTTAGATAAGTCCCTTTAACATTTCATATAATAAGGGCTTGGTGGTGATGAACTCCTTTAATTTGACCTTATCTGAGAAGCACTTTATCTGCCCTTCCATTCTAAATGAAAGCTGTGCTGGATAGAGTCGTCTTGGATGGAGTTCCTTGCTTTTCATGACTTGGAATATTTCTTCCCAGCCCCTTCATGCCTATAAGGTTTCTTTTGAGAAATCAACTCATAGTCTTATGGGAACTCCTTTGTAGGTAACTGTCTCTTTTCTCTTGCTGCTTTTAAGATTCTCTCCTTATCTTTCATCTTGGCTAATGTAATTATGATGTGCCTTGGTTTGTGCTTCCTTGGGTCCAACTTCTTTGGGACTCTCTGAGCTTCCTGGACTTCCTGGAAGTCCATTTCCTTTGCCAGATTGGGAAAGTTCTCCTTCATTATTTTTTCAAATAAGTTTTCAATTTCTTTCTCTTCCTCTTCTCCTTCTAGCACGCCTATGATTTGAATGCTGGTGGAATGTTTAAAGTTATCCTGGAGGTCCCTAAGCCCCTCCTCAGTTTTTTGAATTCTTATTTCTTCATTCTGTTCTGTTTGAATGTTTATTTCTTCCTTCTGTTCCAAATAGTAAATTTGAGTCCCAGTTTTCTTCCTGTCCTCTGTCTATTTTTCTTTATTTCACTTTGCATAGCCTTCACTTTTTTCCTCTATTTTGCGACCATACTCAACCATTTCTGTGAGCATCCTGATTACCAGTGTTTTGAACTCTGCATCTGTTAGGTTGGCTATCTCTTCATTGCTTAGTTGTTTTTCTGAAATTTTGATGTAGTCTTTCATTTGAGTCATATTTCTTTGTCTCGCCACACCTGTTACACTGTAAAGGGTGGAGACTTAGATATTTACCAGGACCGAGCAACCCATGATGCTCAGTGGTGGCGCTGTCTATGGGAGAGGAGTCAGAGAGGGAACAATGTCACTTTCTTGGCTCTTGGCTGGCTTTCAGCCACTTCCCTCCTTACCCACAAACAAATTGGGCCCTTCTGGTGCTGGTTCCCAGGTGGTTGGGTTTGTGTATGTTCTAGAACCCTGTGGGTCTCTCCAACGAACTCTCCTGTGAGGCTGGGAGTTTCTCCTGCCACCACAATCACCACAGAATTTTGGAGCCAGAGGTTTTAAGGCTTTATTTCCCCACACTGGAACCCTTGGTTTTGTGGTCTGTCTTGCTCCTCAGTTGTTCCTCCAGGTTTATCCACACACAAGTGTGGGATCACCAGCTGTGGCCTCGCCTGCCCAGTCCTCCAGGTGCTGCCTTGCAGCAAGTCCTCTCTGCCCAGGCTGCCCATCTCTGCCCCTCCTGCCGGTATGGATGAATGTTTCTTCTTTAACTCCTTGTTGTTGGACTTCCATGTAGTTCGATTTTCTTGCAGTTCTGGTTGTTTTTTTTGTTTTTAAATTTGTCACTGTCCTTCTTTTGGTTGTGCGAGGAGGCGAAGTGTATCTACCTATGCCTCCATCTTGGCTGGAAGTCATAATTACTTTCTGTATGACTAACATTTTGCCTTCTTTAAGAAATATTTGCCTACTACAAGGTCATGGAGATATTCTTTGATGTTTTCTTCTAAAAAGCCTTGCTGTATTCCTTTCACATTTGGATTTATAACCTGAATGATATTTATTATATTTATTATTGTGTATTAGTGTGTGGGGTCAAGGTCCTTTCCCCCCACATGTGGATATCCAGTTGACTCAGCTCCATTTATTGAAAATAGTTTCCTTTTCCCTCCTAAACTGCAATGCTACTTTGTCATAAATCTGGGAGCCTGGTATGTATGTGTTCGTATGTGCAGGTGTTGCTGATTGATGCAAGTTTTGCCATGTTCTAGATTGCAGTTTTTGCATAGTTTTCTCACTCAGCACTATGCTTTAAGATTCATCCATGTGGCTCTGTGTACATCGAATCTGTTGCTTCTCACCGCTGCGTGGAGTTCGTCGTATTTGATCCATGCCCTTCCCAATGATGGACAACTGGGCTGCCTCCAACCCCAAAGCTGCTCCCTGCCACCTCAACTCCAAATGGCAGTGCATTTGTTTCTCTCCTTCTCTTCCCCTCTGTCTAAAAATAGAATAAATAAAATCGTAAAGAAAACAACAACAGGGAGACTTTGTCTTTTAAGATTTTATTTATTTTTAGGCAGAGGGTAAGAGGGGGAGAAAGAGAGAGGGAGAGAAACATCAATGTATGGTTGCTTCTCACGCATCCCCTACTGGGGACCTGGCCCGAAACCGAGGTATGTGCCCTGATCTGGGAATCGAACCGGTGACCCTTTGGTTTCCAGGCCTGCACTCAATCCACTGAGCCACACCAGCCAGGGCTGTCTTTTAAACAATGCAGATTTTTGGCTTCTGGTGGAAAATCACATGATATGGCAGCACTGGGCCACCATCTCCAAGGTTGCAGGCACAGGGGCCAAGTGGCTTCTGCCCCCTTTGAGGAGGGCCTTGTTTTCTCCATTTCAGAATCTGCCTGGTCCCTGTGAGCATTTCAGTTCTCCACCTTTCAGTGCAGCTCCATGCTAACAAGGTTTTAATCACAAAAACTGATCTCTCACAGCATAGTCCTTTATGAAATTGCCACCCCCATGGCCCAGGATGTGTTCCTATTAATTTTCTTTGGGTATCATCTAAATGAAATGACAAAATAAAAAATATTGTTGTGAATCCTTGTCCTTCAAGCATGAGTCCCCAAACACCCAGAGACCCACTGCAGAAACCCTGGTCTGTTCCAAACCCCTCATTTGCAGCTATGAAAATGGAGGCCCAAAGAGGAGAGATAACCTCTCAAAGTCACACAGCCAGACCTCATAGAGGCTGGGCTGACTCCAGTGGTCCTCTTTCTGGCACCTCTCTGGGGAAGCACCAAATTACCACTTTGGTGTCAGCTGATGCAGACACCGGCCCGCAGTGTCCATGGCATTATGGATGAGATGAGATACATTCACACGGACTACTGAGTCCTGTGGAGGAAAAGGGATGGCATGGCTACCCTCTCAAGGGGGCGGTGCCTCAGAGCAGCCTGGCCACTCTCTCTAGGGGAGAGCGCCCCAATCTTTGCCTTCACTGGTTTTTTATTGGCTTTTAAATTGCACACGAATACAGGTAAAGTTCATTAATCATTGTCCGGCAGTAAGGATCAAACAATAGATAGCATAAAAAGAACTATGAGTGCTTATCCTGAGTCAGGGTCTGTTAGCTAAAGGGCTACAAAACTTTGGGGAACAAACACAATTCCTGCTCAGACCCTTTTCATTTAATTGAGAGCATTCTTAGTGAAGCAGGTTTCACAGGATTTTACCTAGTCTTTCTCAGGCCTGATCACCCAGGCAGCCCACCCTTTCCAGCACAGGGCTGCACCGCCCTCTGTCATTGTTTCAGGATTAAGTCAGGCAGAGGAAGTAAGGCAGCCAAGAGATTAGGAGACCTCTCACAAGCAGGATGAGGACTCAGGCTACGTCAAAGTCAAGGGGCGAGGGTCCATCACCCGCTTTCTCCATAGCCCCCCAGGTCCTTCCCTGGGGCCTCCACGTGATCATGCCTGTCTTAGGTTGTTCTCCCCTTGGGGAATCTTACCCATCATTGGCTAACCAATCAAGCATTGGGAGCCAGGCAGGGTGAAGAAAAAGGAGCAGAAGCGGCGCCCCTGCCAGGGAGATAAGCTTTGTCTCCTTAGTGGCTTCTGGTCTGAAGGTCGCTCACTCAGCCTTAGCCATGTGGGGTTACAGCTCCTGAAACCAGGCAGGGTGGTTCCCAACAGTCAGCATTGGCCAAATCTGCTGTTGGCATGGACATCGGTGTTGGGAAGCAGAATTACCAAATACCCAATACAGCATCTTTTCTTCATCATTTCCTCATGCATGTCCTTATAGGTCTGACTACTCAATTATTTGGTAGCAAAATGTGAATAATATCCATACAGGCTAAGCTGCTGTAACAAAGAGACCCAAACAATACAGTTGCTTACAGGAACCGGAGGCTTATTTCTCCCTCCTACATAGTCCCTCAATGAGCAGCCTTGTTGGCGGAGAGGTGCTGGTCCAAGCCATCAGTGTGGACCCCCGGTCGCTTCTTCCATCCTGTGCTCCGTGGACTTTGGTGTTCAAGGTTGTGGGCATCAGGGGAAGAGAAGGAAGGCCAGGCAGCAGTTTCCTCTTTTGGTAATACTATAAATTATGAAATAATTATAGATTCACAGGAAGTAGCAAAGAGAGTACGGATGCTAAAAAGACAAATAACCCAATTAAAAATGGACAAAGCTTTGCATAGCTATTTCTCCAAAGAAGAAATACAAATGGCCAATAAACATGTGAAAAGATGCTCAACATCATTAATCATTAGGGAAATGCAAATCAAAGCTGCACTGAGCCCTGGCTGGTGTGGCTCAGTGGATTGAAAGGTCACAGATTCCTGGTCAGGGCACATGCCTGGGCTGAGGGGCCAGGTCCCCATAGTTGGGGGCATGTGAGAGATAACCCACATCCAGGTTTCTCTCTCTGTTTCTCCCTCCCTTCCCCTCTCTCTGAAAATCAAAAAATAAAATATTTAAAAAATGAAACTATAAAAAAACACATTGAGATACCACTTCATACCCACTAGGATGACCATAAAACAAAAAACAAACAAAAAAAAACCCAGAAAGGCAAGGATGTGGGGGAAATTGCAACCCTCATACACTGCTAGTGGGAATGTAAAATGGTGCAGTCACTTTGGAAAACGGTCTGGCAGTTCCTCAAAAGTTTAAACATAGAGTTACCTTCTGACTCAGCAGTTCCACTCCCAGGTATACACTCACGATAACTGAAAACGGGTGTCCACAGAAAAACTTGTTCATAACAGTGTTATTCATAATCACCAAAAAAATGGAAACAACCTAAAGTGATGAATAGATAAGTAAAGTGTAGAGTATCTACACATGCAATATTATTTGGCCAGAAAAAGGAATAAAGTACTGATATAAGCGACAACATCAATAAGCCTTGAAAACATTATGTGAAACTTTAAGTGAAAGAAACCAGACACACAAAAGGCCGTATCTTGTGTGATTCCACTTATATGACATGTCTGGAATAGGGAGATTCATGGAGATGGGACATGTATCAATGGAGGCCTCGGGCAGAGAGAAGAGGGAATGCAGAGTGACCGCTTGTAGGTGCAGAGTCTCTTCTTGGGGTGTTGAAGGTACTCTGACATTAGCAGTGGTGATGGTTGCACAAGTCTGTGAATATACTAAAAACTACTGCATTTACACTTTAAAATGATGAACTTTATATTATGTATATCATAGCTTATACTAAAGCAGTTATTAAGAAAAGAGTAAGAGAGCCCCCAAACAATTTGTTTGTAAGCAAGCAAGGCAGAAAGTGCACACGCTCTTCTACCGCCCTCCACCCTCACCCCCATTAGTAGTGTCACCTGAGCATAAATGAATCAGGACATCACTAAAATTAAATGAGAAAGTTTTATTCAAGGGTCTTAAGCTTTGCTTTTTGGAAAGAGTACTAGATAACACCCAAAATGTTGTGAAGGAAAAAGAAAAGTCAAGTAAAAAGTACATTCTTGAGAAAAATCAGTCCTGCACTCCTAGGCTCTGGATCAGTCTGCGACGGGCATCTCCCAGATGGAAGGTGTCCCGACTCAGGGACGCCTTCCCTGTATTCTTCTCATGACGAGTCTCTCCTAAACCCTTCAGAGGGCTGTCTGCAGGGTCTGCGTCTATTTCCAGGCATTGATGTGCAACCGAAAAGTTCAAAAGTGAAGTCCTCAGACCAAAGCAAAGTAAAATCTCTTCCTCATGTTTCAGCCCATTCTCAGTTAAGTAATTTTGTTAGCTTGGCTGTGGCGACTCCATGTTGTGTTTCGACGCTTCCTCAGTGGCCGCCTGCCGACTCCTCAGCCCAGGGATGCTGGGCCACCGTGTCTAGCTGGCAGTTCAACGCCTGCTGGGCCGGGGCAGGGTTCCTGCCCCCAGGGAGACTGTTCCTTCCCCACAGCCTGTCGGTTACGGGGTCCTACTATTTCACCTCTAAATAACTCCCCAACGTGCCTTCTTCTCCCCTTTCCACGGCTCTGCCCTCTAGCTTTGTCCTCTCTCCATGGTCCCTTCCCCAATCTCCTCCCTGGTGTCCTGGCTGCCATTCTTGCTCTCTGATCCACCCTCCCCACAGCTGCCAGAGATACTCCTGAAACGCAGCTGCCATCCTGCGGCTGCCCCCTGGATCCCTCCATGGCTCCCTAGTGTATTCTCTGTGCCACACTAAACCGAGCTCTGTGACAGAAGGACTCTGCCTGTATTCAGAGCCTAGAACAGTGAGGGACGCATAGGAGGCGTGAATGACTGAACAGAGCCAACTGCGGTAGGGAACAGGAAAGGCTTCCTGTGGAAGTGAGAATCAGGAAAAGTTCTAAAAGACAAACTGGGCCATCTTCAGGTGGGCAGCTGAGGGTAGGGGAAGGCGTCCCAGGTAGGAGGGGCCCACTGCGCAAAGACTTGTTTAGGGGAGCAGGTTCTGAGCAGTGGGCGGTGGGGGGCTGGAGTGAAGCTGGAAGAGGGAGTTGGGGAGGTTCTTCGGGGCGGCGGGGTCTCATCAGAGCCTGTCCTTCAGATGAGCGGGAGGCCGTGCAGAAGAAAACTTTTACCAAGTGGGTGAACTCGCACCTCGCTCGCGCTGGCTGCCAAATCGGAGACCTCTACGCCGACCTCCGGGACGGCTTCGTGCTCACTCGGCTCCTGGAAGTGCTGTCGGGGGAGCAGCTGGTGAGGGGGCCCGGTGGGCTGGGGGAAGGGAACTGGCCCTCGGGTTCCGGGCTGGGCTAGGACTGGGGCTTGGCTAACGATTGCGCGGAGCGTCCTAGGTGGTGCGGTGAGAAAGGGAGAGGGCGGGGCTATGCCTCAGGGGTGGAGCTTAGTGGTGAGGACCCTGGAGGCGGGTCTTGGAACAGAGGATTCTGTTGGAGGTGAGTGCTCTGGCTGGGGCGGGACTCTGGGCCTGGGTGGGGCTCCGTTGGAAGGGGTGGGGCTATGGGAGAAGGGAGGAGCTTTATTAGAAGGGACTGGCCTGGGTGGTGAGGTAGCAGGGGCAGAACCCTGTTGAGGGGGGTTTGTTGATAAGGGTGTGGTTGTCATTAGAAGGGAAGGTCTTGGTCATGGGAGTCGGGGGAATCAGACAGAACTCTTGTATGAATGTGGCTTGTTGTGTGGGTCGCAGTTGTATTTCTGGGCTTTAATGGGGCTTCATCCGGAAGGATGGGGTTCTGATGGAGCTAGAGATTCATTAAAGGTCCAGATCCTGGAACTCAGAAGTCCTGAGGGTCTTGACTGCAGTATAGAAACAAACTGACATTGAAAGAAGAGAGCCATGAACAGGTCTTGGAATGGGGCAGGGCTTGATAGGAATGGGCGAGTCTCCAGGCCGGGGAGGGGGGGGGGGGCCTGAAGGGGGGGGGCTATGGAACTGGTGGCAAAACTTTGGTAGCCTAAGGCAGAGATCCAGTGGAAGGGCGGGGCTATGGCTACAGGCAGGGGCGGAGCTTAACGATAAGAGGTATAGTGATCCGGTCGGAGGTGGGGCTTCCGTGAGGGCGGTGGGGACAGAAACTTGAAGCCAGGGGAACTGGATCTGACTATGAGAAGGGGTGGGATTCTTTAGAAGGATTGGGTCTTGGGTCTTGGATAAGACTGTAGGGGCGTGGACTGGGTTTGGATATCCAGGAGGCGTGACTGCGGGGCGGACTTCTTCGGAAAGGGGCCCAGGGCACAGTGCTCCATATCAGGTCCCCCATCTCCCAATGCCCCGCCGCCCTAGCCCAAGCCCACTCGCGGTCGCATGAGGATCCACTCTCTGGAAAACGTGGACAAGGCTCTGCAGTTTCTGAAGGAGCAGCGCGTTCACCTGGAGAACGTGGGCTCGCATGACATCGTGGACGGGAACCACCGACTGACCCTGGGCTTGGTCTGGACCATCATCCTGCGCTTCCAGGTGATCCCTCAAGCGTGCCCTGCCCTGCCCAGCCGAAGGCCCGAAGTGGGGCCTTAGGAGGGCGTCCCCACCCACTCAACCATTCATTCATTCACTCATTCACTCCCGAAAATCTTAACATGCTCCAGGAACCCTGTTCCAGGTGGTGGAAATGAAAAAAAAAAAAATAGTAATCAGCAGCAGCATCACTATCATCATCACATATATATATTTTACTGTGTTCTAGGCACTATTCTAAGCATGTGACATTTAATAACACACAACAACCCTATAAGCTAGGTACTATTTATTATTCCATTTTACCAGTGAGGAAACAAGCCCAGAGAGGTGAAGTAATGCGCTCAAGGTCACACAGCTGGGTAGTGGAGCTGGAATTCGAATACAGACAATCTTGCTTCAGTTCAGTAACAAAACAGACAAATTGTCTGCCTTTGTGGACAGATGATAAGCAAACCTATGAATACAAAAACAAGGGATGTATGTGAAAAGGACCAGCTCTAGGCAGAGAAGTAAAAAGAGCTATGCAAAAGAAAGTATGATAAGTCAGTAAAAGGGATATAAAATATAGGTTGATGTTACTGAGATTTTAGACTGGGTGATCAGAGAAGAGCTCTCTGAGAAGCTGGTTGCTGAATGTCATGTGGAGTTGGAGGGAGAAAGCATTCCAGGTAGGGGACACAGCAGCAGGTGCAAAGGCCCTGTGGTGGGCATGAGTGTGGCACGTTGGAAGTACAGGAAGACCAGTGCAGCTAGATAATGGGAAGCAAGGGGTGATGGAGGACATGATGTCAGAGGGGCTGCCAGGGCCTAGATGATCTCTGATAAGCAGTTTGGATTTTATTCTGCCTGACTTGGGGAGAGATTGGAGAGTTTTATCAAGAGGAGGAGCATAATCAGATTTAGAAAGATCCCTCTGTATTGGGGGTGGTCACCAAAATTGGGGGCTGGGAGCTCAGGGAAGAGTCTGGAGCTGGACCTGGGATGGGGCACAGAGAGGTGAAGAGGAAGGCAGGTAGGAAAGAAGCTCAGGAGAGGAGTGGGAATGCCACAGAGGAAGGGGAGGGATGGGGGTGCATCCAGGCCCAGGCCCAAGGCTCTGGTCTGGGGGCTGGGGGATAGTGGGGCCACCCTGAGACAGCTCCATGGAGAAAGAGCAGGTTTGGGAGAAACACTGAGGTCATCTTGAGGCACAGCCATCATAAGGGGTCCAGGATTTTGAGAGGAGACATTTAGGAATCCACTGGATCCTGGGAATGGAGCTCGGAGAGTGGTTAAAGCTGGAGGCAGGTATCAGTAAAGAATGAGGGAATGAAACTGTTGGATGGTGGGTGGGGGCTGGTAGCTGGAGCCTTAAACCAGGGGTTGGGACCTCCTAGGAACCCACTTTTCTACTTTTACCCAAATGCCAAACTCAGCTCCTGAGTCTAGGGCCCAAGCATTGACCACCTATCCGAGGCTCTCGAATGTGCTCTAAATTCTGAGTCTTTCAGAATTTTATTGAGTACCTACTATGTGTGATAACATGTAGTAGAAACAAAATAGACGTTTGTTACTGCAGAAAACAAAACAGACAAATATCATGTGGTCCTGGAACTTTTACAGAGTACTGAGTGCATTAGTCTACTGCGGCCACTGTAGCAAAATACCACAGACCAGGGATTTAAACAACAGAAACTTATTTTCTCATCGTTTTAGAAGCTAGATGTTCAAGATCAAAGTGCTGGCAGGTTTGGTTTCTCCTGAGACCTCTCTCCTTGGCTTTCCCACAACCACCTTCTCTCTACATCCTCACGTGGTTTTTCCTCCGTGTGGTCAGGTCCCTAGGGTCTCTTCCTTTTCTTAGGAGGATACCATTCATATTAGGCTAGGACCCCATCCTTATGACCTCATTTTACCCTAACTAACCCCCAATACCGTCGCGTTGAGGGTTAGGGCTTCAACTTACAAATTTGGTGGGGGAGGGGGGGCACAGTTCAGTCCATAATGGGGAGACAGTTAGCCAGATGAAGAAATAAACTCTATGGGTGATGATAAATGCTAAGGAGATAATAAGGCAGGGAAGGAGGATGTGGAATTTGGGTGTGCATATTGAGATTTAAAACCAAGTGGTTGGTCAAATCCTCACTGAGAAGGTGACCTGAATACAGACCTCAAGGAGGGGTGGAGCCTCGAGGGGACCTGGGGGAAGGATGTCCCAGGCAAAAAGAAGAGCCAGCACAAAGGCCCTGGGGAGAGAGGACAGTGGTGATTTAGTGAAGAGGACAGAGGTCTCTGAAGGGGAGCAAGCTGTTGAAGGGGGACCAGAGACATAACAAGAGGAGATTGTGAGGAATTTTATTTTTACCCAAACTGAACTGGAGCCATGTGTTGAGGACAGGAGGCACATGATCCGATTTGGGTTTTCACAGGGTCCCTCTGTCTTTCGAAGGACAGACTGTGGGCACTGGGCAGGGGGACTAGCACGGAGGCCACTGCTCAGCTCTGGCAGGAGATGGTGGCAGCTGGGATCAGGGAAGTGGCCCAGACACCAAGGAAGGAGGCATCCCTGGAAACTGAGACCCTAATCCACCACTGCCTTTTGCTCCTCCTGCACCCCATTGTGGACATCCTAGCCCACTTCTGAACCCATCTTCACACTGCTGAACCCCCACCCCAGCTCGAAGCTGCCTCTCCTATCTCCTCTGTCACCTGCTCCCCTCCCTGGCTGCAGGGTGGGGGTAGGGTCTCCCAGTCTCAAGCCCTCCAGGCCCCAGCAGCTTTGCCGTGCATCCTCCCAGATTCAAGTCATCAAAATCGAGACTGAGGACAACAGAGAGACGCGTTCTGCCAAGGATGCACTGCTCTTGTGGTGTCAGATGAAGACAGCTGGGTAAGCCCCCAAGCCCCCGCCACCTTGGCCCTCACCTCGGGGTTCCTTTGGGGACCAGTGAAAAGGGCAGCTCAAGTCCTAAGTGTCAAAAGTTACTGTGGAACCAATACACTGATAAATAAAACACATCCACTCTTCTGACTTTGACGAATGAACTAGTATTATCAATCTGGGAGTCCAGGTTCAAACTTAGAACTTGGACTCCGCAGAGATCAATGCTGGAAAGTGGTGGACTGTTCCCAGCCGGCTCCCTTCTCTCCCCCAACTCACCCGCACCTCAGGAGGCCTTGTGCATTTATGTGCATCCTCCAGCTCCAGGTTCCAGCCACTCCTGCATGAACTGCCACCTGTCGGGCTAGCAGGGCACACACCAGGGTTCGGGCAGCTTGGGTGGGAAGTTCAGGGTCCTGGGTACCTTCAGTGGGTGGAGAAGGGGACACACAGACTCTGCTGGGCATGTGCCCTGGACTCCTGACTCTCGGCCCTTGGGGAGGGCCGCAGTCTGAAATTCAAGTAGGAGAGCATCCCCTGGGAGGAAGGAGGGAAACTGGGCATTGTCTCTCTTCCTTCTGGGTCTGTCTGTCTGTCTTGAAAGGGCAATCTGTTTCTCCCAGTATCAGCTGTTACCTCTACGTCTGCTCTTCCTTGTCCTTATCTCTCTCCCCGCCTTCCTCCCTTCTCTCTCCCCTCCTTTTTTCCCCTCACCTCTGTATCTTGCTCTGTCTATCTGCTCTTCCCTCCTTCTTTTCTTCTCTTCCTCCCTCTGCCTCTCATTTTTACTCCTCTCCTGTCTGTCACAATCTCTCTGTCTCGATCTTTATCCCTATTTCCCTGGCTCATTGTATCACCTATTTGTCTACCTACCTACCTACCAACTAGTTTATTTATATCTACCTATCCATCCATCCATCTATCCATCCATGTCTGTCTCTCCCTCCCTCTCTCTTCCCTCCTGATTCTTCCATTTCTGCTTCTGTCTCTCCCTTCCATGCTGCTAGTTACCCTGAGGTAAACATCCAGAATTTCACCACGAGCTGGAGAGACGGCTTGGCCTTCAATGCCCTCATTCACCGGCACAGGTATTACCTGGCTTGGGGCAACCCAGCCCCGCCCTGCCCTGCCCTGCCCCCTATCCCACCTTCCTCAGGTGCACAGACCCAGGGCCTATGTCTTCACCTCTGTGCACTCACACACACTTCCCTTCACACACAGGTGCACACACCAGGCCACATACCTGGTGCACACATGGAAACACACGTGCCTTCACCCAGCTGTGTGCACAGGCACACATTCATGCACATGCACTGCCTGTACCTGCCGCTCAGACGTCCTCAGGATGGGGAGCTCACTCCCCTGTGGATGGTCCACTCGAGTGTGCTCATGGCACCTCCTCCCGCCAGAGAGCCCTTTCTCATGCTGTGCCCCCAGAGCCCCCTTCCCACTCCCTGCACACCTGCCCAGTCATACCTCAGAGCCTGCTGCCGGCCTAGCTGGGGGTGGGGCACCCAGATGGGTCACACCACATCGTGATCGTCCATGGGACAGATTGGGGAAACTAAGGCCAAGAGGCCCAGAGGGACTAGCTTTGGTGTGGCAGAAGCCAGAACCCACACGAACACATTCGCATCCACATGGGGAGACCCAGCTGCACCCACACACCTGGAAACCCACCACGGTGTGGTCCAGCTAACGATGGTGGCATGGATCAAGTGCTTTCTATGTGCCCAGCACTGTTCTAAGTGCTTTCCAGTAAGTCAGTGACTATTCATAGACCCTATGAGGCAGATGCTAGTATTACAAATGACAATGAGGAAACTGAGGCACAGAGAGACAAAGTGGCTCACCCAGAGGATGGCCCGGAGGTGGCCAAGCTGGGGTATGAGCCAGGCAGGCTGGCTGCAGACCTCACACGTCTAACCGCTACACAGTGCTGTGTAGAACACACACAAGCAGACCTCGCACATCCCAACATCTGACACGCGGGGCCCTCACACCCACAGCAAATGCTGCACACACAGCTTCCTCCTTGGCGGGGTCATGCTCCTCCTGCCCCTCGCCCTGGGTGGGGCTCAAACAAGGATGACTTTCTCCCATTTGCCCACTGGCTCTGGAGCCTGCCTGCCGCCTGCCCACTCTGTGCCCCTGCCCAGGCCCGACCTCGTGGACTTCAGCAAACTCACCAAGTCCAATGCCAACTACAACCTGCAGAGAGCCTTCCGCACGGCTGAGCAGCACCTGGGGCTGGCACGTTTGCTGGACCCTGAGGGTGAGCGTTGCATGGCCCCAGTCCTGACTACCTCCTTGGGGCTCCCAACCCCAATGCCTTCCCAAACTCAGTTCCATCCTACCCCAACACCATCCCAAATCCCAAGGTCATTCCAACCCCCAGCTCCCTTCCGGCCCTCTCTCCTTCCTCACCTCCAGTCTTTCCCTCTTCCTATCCCCACGTCTTTTCCTTTCTCCATCTTCATCTTAAACCCCAACCTATTTCCATTCTATCTCCAACGTGAGCCCCTCCCCTTCCCATCTTCAATCATCTCCCCCCAAACCCACCCCCTTTCCCTAACCCCAGCCCCAAAGCCAAGAGCATCCCCAACCCCAACCCCCTTCCTAACATTATCCCTGTCCCCATCCCCGAGTCCCATTTCCAACCCCATTCCTACCCCCAGACCATCCCTTTGTCCGCCCCTGTCCACAGCGCTGCCCTCAGCACCCGCTTTCCTTTTTCAGTCCATCCCCAGCCCTACCCGTGACTCCAGCCCCATCCCCAGCCCATGGTCACACTCCACACCAATCCCCCGTCCCTGGAACGACAGCTGCCCCTTTTCTGAGCACCTGCTATGTGCCAAGCACGTGGCTCGGAATGTGATCAAAACTTCTCTTTCATCCTCACACTGAACTGGTTGAACAGAATCGACCAGTTCTGTTTTAAAGTGATGAAAACAAAGGATCAGAGGCGTGAAGTCACTTGCCCAGGGTCACACTGAAAACCAGTAAACAGGACTTCCAACTCCAGAATTCATGGTCTTAACCATCCCCCTCCCTGCCTCTGCGAGATGTGTGCTTGGTGCCGGCACACGGTGGGCGTTTGGTGGGTGTCAGTGTCACCAGTGGGCTGAGTATGACGTTGTGAATTCAATGGGTGAATTAAAATGGTCATTGGAATGTGTTGCGTCTCTCCTCCGTGCGAGGCTATTCTTTCTAATACTTAGAGCGTTCCTAGGAGGCAGGCACTGTGGTTATCCTTGCTGTTACAATGGGGAAACTGAGGCTCAGAGAATTTAGATGTATTTTCTAAGGGCCTACGGTACATAAGTGTTGAGCTTGGATTCAAGCTTGTGCTCCCTCCAAGTCTCGTGTCCTGGACCTCAAACCTCATAAAGCACTCATACAATTAGTAAATATTTATTGAGCTCCTACTATGTGCTAGGCAGGGCAGGAAGAGTGGTTAAAAAGACAGGCATAGCCCGTGTCCCCATGGAGCTCAGACTGCAGATGAGGACATAATCACATCATGGACATCTGATTACAAATTACAATGAGGAGTTTGGAAGAACTCGGAGGAAATGAGATGCTCTGAGGGACAGTAACAGGAGGAGACCAACTCTAGGTGGGTGGACAGGAAGGCTTTTCTGAGGAAGTCTGATCTGAGCCCTGGGGGTGAGCGGGAGTTAGCCCCACAGAAGAGGGAGCTGTGTTCCAGAGGCGAGAACAGCATGTGCAAAGGCCTGGAAGTGGAATGTTCATTACTGTGTTCCAAAGGTACTTACACATAATTTCTCATTGTGGTGTGTGTGTATCTTGCACTATTTCTCCCGTGAAGTAGATCCCCTTCAGTAAATACAAAAATTAAGGGACCAATAGGTTGGTTATCTTGCCCATGGTCATACAGCTAGTAAGAGTGGGTTCTCCATCTCTCCCTGACATTTCAACCCCTCAGCGCGTGTGCTCACCATCCTGCTCCCCCACTCCCCTTTACTCCCAGATGTCAACATGGAGGCTCCGGATGAGAAGTCCATCATCACCTATGTGGTCTCTTTCTACCACTATTTCTCCAAGATGAAGGCTCTGGCTGTGGAGGGGAAGCGGATTGGGAAGGTATAAGGAACCAAAGAATGGGACCTGTGGGAGCCTGGGAATTGAGTGGGAATCACGTGAGAATCGCGTGCCTGGAATGAGGCTGACCCCAGCTTCCTGTGCTGGACCAGGTCCTGGACCAGGTGTTGGAGGTGGGGAAGATCATTGAGCGCTATGAGGAGCTGGCTGCCGAGCTGCTGGCCTGGATCCACCGCACCGTGGGCCTCATCAGCAACCAGAAGTTCGCCAACTCACTGAGTGGGGTGCAGCAGCAGCTTCAGGCCTTCACGGCCTACTGCACTCTGGAGAAGCCTGTCAAGTGAGGCCCAGCCCGGGTGGGAGGGAGGGCAGCAAGTGGAAGTGTGCAGGCGGGGTCCTGAGCTCAAGCACCCTCAGGTTTCAGGAGAAGGGGAACTTGGAGGTGCTGCTGTTCAGCATCCAGAGCAAATTGCGAGCCTGCAACCGTCGCCTCTACGTGCCTCGGGAGGGCTGTGGCATCTGGGATATAGACAAGGTGAGGTTGAGGATGTGGGGGAGGGGCGGGCTGCTTGGTGGCGTTGTGTGAGTTGTGCACTGCTGGAGGGAGCCACTCTCATGGTCGACACAGTGGACTGGGTTTCATTCTGACGGTTTTCCAGTAGTGAAGTGCCAGGAGGAAGCAACATGTTTTTTCCAGTGCCATCAGTCCTAGGAGCAACCTGAGACAGAGAAGCTGGGGTATGAAACTAGGAGAGCCATTGGAGTCTGATGGCCCCTCTGTGTCCCTAGGCCTGGGGCCAGCTGGAGAAGGCGGAGCATGAGCGGGAGGCGGCCCTGCGGGCTGAGCTGATCCGGCAGGAGAAGCTGGAACTACTGGCCCAGAGGTTTGACCACAAGGTGGCCATGAGGGAGAGCTGGCTGAATGAGAACCAGCGCCTGGTATCCCAGGTACTGGGTGTGTGGCTTGGGAGGGATGGCTGAGCTGATGCTCTGGGACCAGCTGATGCTCTGGGACCTGGGCTGATACTCTGGGACCGTGTGTTGGTCTCTTAAGCAGCAAAGAAGTGTTGGATTAGGTGACAAGAGGGTTGGAAGGGAGAATTGTTCTCCTAAGTGATTGGTGGTGGTGGTGGTGGTGGTGGTAGGGGGCATGGGCCTGATCTCCAGCATAACAGGAGAGTGAGGCTGGTCTCCAAGGTAACTAGGGAACACAAAATTACTTTTTTTTAAAGAAATGGGGAGACTATTTAATTATCTCCTAAGTGGCAAAGGAGGTTGTACCTGGTGTCCAGGGTAACTCAAGAGGATAGAATGGTCTCCTAGGTAACAGGATAGGGTAGGTCTGGTCCCCAATCTCTAGGGAAATGGAAGGATGGAGCTTGTTTCCTAGGTAACAACTTGGTAACAAGTTTAGGTTAGAGATGCAACAGGGGAGGGTAAGCCACTCTCTCCAGTAACAGGAAAAGGTGGAGCTAGTCTCCATAGTAACCGGGGGATGGTATGGCTGGTCTCCAGGGTAACAGTGTCAAGTAGGGCTGATCCCCAGGGTAACAGAAGCAAATAGGAGAGTTTTCCAAGTTCACCCGGGGTCAAGGTAACAGGTGGGCTGCTGAGGCAGCATGAGTGAGCGTCTGTGGTCTGTCCTGCCCCAGGACAACTTTGGCTATGAGCTGCCGGCAGTGGAGGCGGCCATGAAGAAACACGAGGCAATTGAGGCGGACATTGCGGCCTATGAGGAGCGGGTGCAGGGCGTGGCGGAGCTGGCCCAGGCATTGGCCACTGAGGGCTACTACGATGCCCGGCGGGTGGCAGCCCAACGTGACAGTGTCCTGCGCCAGTGGGCCCTGCTGACTGGGCTGGTAGGTGCCCGGCGGACACGGCTCGAGCAGAACCTGGCCCTGCAGAAGGTCTTCCAGGAGATGGTGTACATGGTGGACTGGATGGAGGAGATGCAGGTGGGGGCCAGACTGGGGCCAAGCATGGCTGCGGTGGGCTGGGAGGGGAGGGAGGGGTATAGGCACCGAAAGGGCTGTCAGACACATGGAGAGGGAATCAGGGAGAGTCAAAAAGAGATAAAGTCTGGGAGACAATGAGAAAGAGTGAGAGAAAGAGACAGAGAGGCAGAGAAAGAGACACAGAAATAGATTAAAGAGACGTAGAGATATAGTGGCAGAGACAGGGACAGACACAGAGAAAAAGATTATTCCAGGGGAAGATGGCGATGAGAGAGAGAGGGAGAGGAGGCTGATGCAAAGTTAGCAATAGTAGTCTAAATGGAGAAAGACACAGAGGAAGATAGAATCCACTTGAGAGAGACCAACCAGATATAGATACAGAGAAAGATGGAGAAAGGAAGGATAGAAGCAGAGAGAGAGAGATACAGATGTGGAGAGAGACAAGGAGAGGAACAGATAGGGATAGATATGGGGACAGTGAGGGAGACAGAGACGTATAAGTGAGAAAGAGATGGGAGACCACTGAGATGGAGGCATGGCGTAGGAGACACTGTGACAGAGCCAGAGCCCAGAAATGTGGGGTCAGTGAGTGATGGGACATTCAGAGATTCCGAGAGAGACTGATTAGGACTGAGATGAGGGGACCGAGACAGAGGGTAGAGTTTAAGTGGTGGTGTAGGAGAGCAGAGAGCTAGTCCAGGCAGTGGGGTGGGAGAGTGGCCTCAGGGCCAAGGCCAAAAGCATTCTCAACACTGCCCCCTGCTGTAGGCTCAGCTGCTGTCCCGGGAGTGTGGACAGCACCTGGTGGAGGCTGAGGACCTGTTGCAGAAGCATGGACTGCTGGAGGGGGACATCACTGCCCAGAGCGAGCGGGTGGAGGCCCTCAATGCCGCTGCCCTGCGTTTCTCCCAGCTGCAGGGTGAGTCTGGTGTTGGGGTTTGGGGAGGAGATCTTCAAAGCTGATGCTATTAGAAGCCTAATGACTTTTGAGAGAGAAAAGGAAGGAGTGGGCTCCCTGTCTTTGGAGGCATCCAAACACAGACTAGGATCCCACTCCACCAGGGACACACCGTCAGGGTAATTAACACCTTGGGCAGGAGGTTGAACCACATGACTTTCTCCTGCTTTGAGAGTCAGTAGCAGTAACTCCCATTTATTGAGCACTTGTTATGTGCTAAGCCCTTATAGCCGGATCTCAGTGAATATCATGAAAGGACTGTGTAAGGTAATATATTGTCAGGGCCTGTTCAGCAGCAAGTAATGGAAGCTCAATTCAGTTAGCACAAGGAGGAAGGGGGAATGTATTGCTGATGTAACTAAAATATCCAAGGAGGGGTGAGTTTGGCTTCAGGAAGGGCTGGATCCAGGCATGGTTCAATGATGCTTTTAAGACTCTCTCTCCAACTGTCGACTCTATGTTTGTGTCATTGTTGGGCAGTCCCTTCCCTTGTGCTGTAGACCTGGGGTCATGCAGCCCCATGTTTACAGCTCAGCAGCCTACAGACCCGGCAGAAAACAGTCCCCTTATTCCCAATGGTCTGACCAAAGGTTCAGCGAAAGCTCTCATTAGCTCACTGTGGGTTCCATCCCCGCTGCTCGGCCAAGCATTGTGAGCCTGGACTATACAGTGATCTAATTGGCCACATCTTTGTGACATACCCACCTGAGGGCCAAGAAGGGGAGCGAGCTCCGTCCAAAGACATGGACTGAGAGAGAGGTGGTGGGTGCCATTACCAGAAGCAGGGGCATGGATACCGATAGGCAAAACTAAAGCTGGCTCTACTGAGGTTCTCACCTTACTGTTGTCATTCTTGTCTGGTCAAAGACCCCCAGGAACCTCCTTCAGTCAGACCAAGCTGGGTTTGCTGGCTCTTTGCACACACCTTGGGGAACCTCAGTAAGAGCCTGTTAAGAAAGGCTTGTTATAGGATGTTGGGCTTGTGTCAGGTGACTTGGGGGTGATTTCACGTAGTGTCTTGCTGCAGACGGGATGCAGTCAGGAAGTGGGGGCTATGAGATGGCTGCACATCTGATTCATGTTTCTCCAGGTGGTGGGAGGAACAGGAATTGGCCAAGGTGTTTAGCTCAGCCAGGCGAAGGGGGCTAGGCTAGGTGGTGTTGTTTTTGCGGTTGGCACAGTGGCCTTGTTTTGGGTGCACCCACACATCGTGGCAGGGGGGCAGCCCCATCTTGTCCTGCTCCATCAGCTGCCAGTGCGCTGTGGACCCCTGTGTGCTGGCTGTATGTGCTGACAGCTGTTCGGGGCTGCTCTTTTCTTCCGCTCCAAGGCCCGGCGCTGCAGAGCCCATAGATAACAGGGCTTGGAGGCTGGTCAGTCTCATTCCTTTATCTGGAACCGGGACCCTTGGGAATCCTGGAGCTCTGTTAGAAAAGGAAGGCCGATAGGCTTGAAGGATGGTGGAGTTTCTCACCCTCGTGGGCTGGGTCATGTCCTGAGAACAAGTGAAGTCTCCTTTCAAGCCCCCATGTGGACATCTCCATCCTGGCTCAGCCACTCTCACCCTCTTGAAAACCGCAGGAGAGATTGTTTGACCCTCTCCTTCACCCTGGGGATGTTTGTCCCAGGAGTCTCCCCATCTCCTTCCTGTGAGATCTTGGTGCCTGGTGACAACAGCAGCACCACAAAAACAGCAAACGGGCTAGTGTGGGGTGTGTGTCATGGCGAGGGGTGACCGCACGACCTGACAAGCGGTCCAGAGTGTGGCCTCCCGATCCACTGCATCTTAGCTGACCCTGGGCAAGCAGCTTCCCTCCCTGAGTCTCAGTTCCTTCGTGTGTAAGATGGGCTAGTAAGGATGGTGACCTCGTAGGATGGTTGTGAGTATTAAATGACATGGTGACATCGGGCTGGATACATGGTCGCCATTTATTATTCAGTCAGATGCTTTGCTATTTGGGTCGATTTCAGTGGATATCCAGAATTACAGAAATCCCACATTCCATCTAGGGTAGCATTGTGACCCAGTCAGAAATATGTTTACCCATAACCCAGAGCTCACATGCGCGCGCGCGCGCACACACACACACACACACACACACACACCCCGACAGCTCGGTTTTATCAAACAATGCTTCCCTTTACCTCGTGCATTCAATTCTGGTGTTTTCCATTCATTCCATTCCATCCCATTCAAGACATGCTGGCTGCAGCCCATTAAGTGAACTCCACAGTGTAGGGGTCATAGATTAGAGGTCTGGTAGGAAAGTGAAATATTTGAAGAAAAAGGGAATGCAGGTCATCACTGGGGTTAATGCGTAAGGCAACAGAGAGTGAGAGAGGTAAGGAACCCAGAAAATAGCTTAAGAATAGAGCAGTTTCATTTGATCCAGTTCTGAAGGAATCACAGTTTGCACAAAAATACACTGATTCTAGCAAGGATCCTCTCAATCTCAGTTTCCATCCATCATCCAGTCAATGTGACCATTTTCATTAGGCTGCTGCTCTGGGCTCCACCCTGTGCTGGGCAATGGTGGGACACAGTGCGATGGAGATGGCCCCAGGCCCTGCCCTCAAGGGGCTCCCAGTCCAGTGGGGGAGATGGACCAGGCAATGATCGCCCAGAGGGTTCAGGGCTGGCATGGGTAAGCAGAGAAGTCTGGGAGAGCCAGAGAAGGCGCTTGCTCCCCAGACTCAGAGTGTCAGGGAAGGCTGCCTGGAGGAGGGGACTCATAGCTGGCCTCTGAGGAAGCCGAGCCAAGGGCTGGGTCAGGTAGCCTGCAAAACACTCTTTTGGACGCCCCCTTGCCCGTGCCCAACCGGGGATCCTCCCCTTCTCCTGGCCCAGGCTACCAGCCCTGCGATCCGCAGGTCATTTGCAACCGCGTGAACCACGTGCATGGCTGTCTGGCGGAGCTGCAGGAGCAGGCGGCGAGGCGGCGCGCGGAGCTCGACGCCTCGACGAGCTTGTGGGCGCTGCTTCAGGAGCTGGAGGAGGCGGAGAGCTGGGCCCGCGACAAGGAGCGACTCCTAGAGGCAACGGGAGGTGGCGGGGCGGGCGCAGCGGGCGGCGCTCACGACCTGTCTAGCACCGCGCGCCTCCTAGCACAGCACAAGATTCTGCAGGGCGAGCTGGGCGGGCGACGGGTGCTGCTGCAACAGGCCCTGCGGCGAGGCGAGGAGCTGGCTACGGCCGGCGGCGCCGAGGGCCCGGGCGCCGAGACGGTGCACCTGACCGGTTTGGCGGAGCGCGCGGCGAGCGCGCGGCGGCGCTGGCAGCGTTTGGAGGAGGCGGCAACGAGGCGGGAGCGGAGGCTGCAGGAGGCGCGAGCGCTGCATCAGTTCAGCGCTGACCTCGACGGGCTCCTGGACTGGCTGCGGGACGCCTATCGCTTAGCAGCTGCGGGTGACTTTGGCCACGACGAGGCGTCCAGCCGCCGCCTGGCGCGCCAGCACCGTGCGCTCACCGGGGAGGTGGAGGCGCATCGGGGGCACGTGGGTGGCCTGCGGCGTCAGCTGGCGACACTGGGTGGCGCTAGCGGCGCCGGGCCAATAGTAGTGGCACTGCAGGTGCGCGTGGTGGAGGCCGAGCAGCTGTTCGCCGAAGTGACGGAGGTGGCTGCTCTGCGGCGCCAGTGGCTGCGCGATGCCCTCGCTGTCTATCGCATGTTCGGCGAGGTGCACGCGTGCGAGCTGTGGATCGGAGAGAAGGAACAATGGTTGCTCGCCATGCGCGTCCCCGATTCACTCGACGACGTCGAGGTGGTGCAGCACCGGTGAGCGCGCACTCGTGGGACTACAGGGTCCCCTTCCTCACACATAGTCTCACCTTCGTTGGTTCAACAGTTTCTTTATTCGCTCAGCTGGAAGCAGGGATCCAGTACAAAGGGAATGAGTTAGTCCCAACCACACAGGCTATGGTGAACAATAAATGAGGAAATACGTATAGAACACTTAGCAAATGCCTGGGGACAGGGACCATTCCAGGAGCTTTTGCTGTTATTACTCCGAGGCTTATATTCACTTGGCACAAGCTTCTCCAGATACATCCCAGCCTGGCCCCTCCACTGGCACGTCCGCTACCGTGACACATCATGTCACCTCCCTTGCTAATAAATTAGCTCCGGGCCTTGTCACTTTCCCTTAGCCCTGCTTTATATTTCTTCACAGCACTTGCCACCCTGTGGCATTAGATGCCAACTTAGGAGTGAGTTAAATTAGTGGTCGAACTCTCTGTACCTTTTTCTCGGAGCACCTTGTTCCTCCATTCACTCACTTGGCAGGTGCTTACTGAACTGCTGCCCTGTTCTAGGTCTTGTGCTGGGCATTGTGGGGGACACAGACAGGTCTGGTCCCTGTCCTTACCGTGCCCACAGCTACCTAAGCTACAGCTTTGGGCATTGTTTTAAACAAGGGAGGGCCTGCCCCATTTTAAAAAGATCTCCCTGGCTGCTCTGTGGAGGCTGTGTTGGGGGGGACGACAGTGGTGGCCTGGAGGCAGTTGGGCTGGGGACCCAGGTAGGAGGGTACAGGACTAGACCAGGGCAGGAGGCAAAGCAGACAAGCCACGAGGGTGGACAGGCTGGGAACAGGGAGTTGTCCAAACGGGGGCTCTGGCCTGGGGGAGAGGCAGCTGTTCTTGAGACGGGGACCCAGAGGAAGAACAAATTTGGGAGGAGATATTGAAGCCAGTTTGAGTCACCCTGGGAGTGGGGAGCCCTAAGGAGACGTGCGGCAGGCTTTGAGGTTGGAGATGGCTTGAAGGGAAAGAGGTTGAGACAGCAAACTGAGATGTGGGGGTCACAGGTTCGGGGGTGAGGGCTGAGGCTGTGGGGGTGTGTGAGGTGGCCCACGCAGGGTGTGAAAGGATGTTCAGAGCCCTGGAGAATCTAACATTTAAGTGACAGATAGAAGGAAGAGGAGCTGGCAAAGAAGCCTGACGAGGTGAGGCTGGAGAGTTAGAAGATCCAGGAGAAGGCAGTTCTATAAAAGCCAAGAAGTGGGCAAATCTCCAGGGTCTAGCCCTCTCTGAGAACGTTCATCCTTCCTCTGCAGATTTGAGAGTCTGGACCAGGAGATGAACAGTCTGATGGGCCGTGTCCTGGGTGTGAACCACACAGTCCAGGAGCTGGTGGAAGGGGGCCACCCCAGCTCAGATGAGGTGCGCTCCTGCCAGGACCACCTCAACAGCAGGTAGGCGGGGCTGGGGGCTGGAAGTCCTCCTAGGTACCTCCCAGCAGTTCCCTCCATCATTCCTTTCCTCATCCACTCAACCATGGAAATCAAGAATGTGCAATTTCAAACCCCTGAGGTAATAATGGCCTGCTGGTAAATCAGCAAAATTTGAAGGAAAAAAAAGGTTAATACTCAGTGCTAGTGCTGATGTGATAAAATTAGGATACAGCACATGTCAGTGGGCTATTAATTTATTTGTTCAGAAATAATTTATTGTATATTTAATATCTGCTGGGAATTTTTCTAAAAACTTTATATACCTCATTTAATCTCTCAACATTCCAATTTCTGTAGTGAAGTTTCCAAAATTCAGGACTCCAAAAGCAGTAACAAGTTAACACCTTTCCCCCTAGAACACTACTAGCAGTTCTCTCAGTGTGGGTCGGGTTTGTAGATGAAGACATGGACCCAGAGAAGTGAAATGCTTACCATGATCACTCACTCATTGCTTTTTTTCTTTTTTAGAGATTATTCATTTATTTATTTTTAGACAGAGGGGAAAGGAGAGAGAGAAGGAGAAAAACATCAATGTGTTGTTGCCTGTCACACGCACCCCACTGGGAACCTGGCCTGCAACCCAGGCACGTGCCCTGACTGGGAATCGAACCGGTGACCCTCTAGTTCGCAGGCCAGTGCTCAATCCACTGAGCCATGATCACTCACTCAATTTAGTAACTTGGACTCAAACCCAATTCTAAATGAATCCAGAGCTGGGGCTCTTGATAGCATGTATTCTGTCTTTCAAGCAACCTGTGGGGTATAAATCACCCATATTAGAGAAGAGGACATTGGAGCTCAGAGAGGTGAAGACACTGGCCCAATGTCACACAGCAAATTATAGCGTCAAGCCTGGATTTGAAATTGAATTTATCTAACTCCCAAAACTGTGCTCTTAGGTGCTGTGCTGCAAGATCTCAACATGTAGTGATTTTACAGCCTTTGTAGCCCTGACAGTGTTGAAGCATCAAGGTCTCAAACGATAAGAATGTTACAGCCTTTAGAGGGATTATATGTCAAGTGTTTTAGCCACATGATCTCATTAGTCACTCAGTGAAGTGGGCTTTATTATCCTGATTTTTCCGATGAGGAAACCGAGGATCATAAGGGAAATGATTTGTCCAGGGTCACATGGTATATGTGGTCAGAGCAGAACTTGAACTTGAGTCCTTCCGATGTCAGAGTCTTAACCTCTGCCCTTGTGGCATGTCCATTCTAGAGGGGGGAAGAGTGACAGCTAACAAACAAACTGTCTGTTAATGAACAAGATGTTTAAAGAATTGTAAGGGTTTATGCAGG
This sequence comes from Trachops cirrhosus, assembly GCA_028533065.1. Classification (NCBI taxonomy): domain Eukaryota; kingdom Metazoa; phylum Chordata; class Mammalia; order Chiroptera; family Phyllostomidae; genus Trachops; species Trachops cirrhosus. The sequence continues at coordinate 34,879,736 of CM052550.1, forward strand.
AATTAGAGGACAGTGACCTGGCAGTTAGCACAGCCAAGGCGAAGCCCCGAGGCAGAGAGGGGCTTGGCACATTCCAGAGATCAGCTCCACACAACAGCAGCAGCAAACAGGTACTGTTGAAGTAGTTCAGAAGTCAGAGAGCACTTAACCCTCTCAACACCCCATGAGGCAGTTGCTAAGCCATGATTGTGTCCATTTTACTGATGGGGAAACTGAGGCACAGAGAGGTACTAGTCGAAGGGTGTGCATCTCAGATTTGATGGCAGCCTGCCCTGCTAGGATTCTATGCTTGTAACCTGGATGACACATGGTCCGTGAAGGGGAACTGAGGCCCAGAGTAGTGTCACCACTTGCCTAAGGGCACAGAGCAATACATAATTTTTCCATTAATTTATTTTGGAGTGAAGCAGATTTGCCTTTGCAGCCCTCTGTCGTCAGCACCTGGTGCATGGTGCCTGACCACTTCCTATCCACCGGACCCAACATGTTGTCCGATGTCATCAGCTAGCGCTTCTTACCCTCCTCTGTCTCAGGACCCCCTTTTTAAAACTGATTTATTTATTCTTATAGAGAGGGAAAGGGAGGGAGAGAAACATTGATATGTGAGAGACATATCAATTGGTTGCGTCCCGCACACCCTCAACTGGTGACCTGGCCCTCAACTCAAGCATATATCCTGACTGGGAATCAAACCGGCAACCTTTCGGTTCGCAGGCTGGCACCCAATCGACTAAGCCAGGGCTCAGAACCTCTTTACACTCTCAAAAACTACTAAGGACCCCAAAGAGCTCATTATGATGGGTTATATCTATCAATGTTTACTATATTAGAAATTAATACTAATTTTAAAATATTAGGTCTTTAAAAAATAGACCTGTTATGTTAACATTTTTAATGAAAAAAATAACTATTTTTCAAAACAAAAAATGTAGTGAGCAGCGTGGCATTGTTTGGCATTTTTGCAAATCTCGCTAATGTCCTGCGTGATGGAAGGCAGCTGAGTTCTCAGGTCTGCTTCAGCGGTGGGTCTTTGTCATGCAGCCTCTGGAAAACACTGTCAGGTCTGGAGACAAGGAGAGTGCAAAGGCAGACAGTGTCTTAGCGTTATTACGAAGATAGTTTTGACCTTGCCCAGATTTCATTTTGAGAACCGCTGCTCTAAGCTATTATGAGGGTAGAGTTTCACTTTACACAGGCAGAGGCTGGGGCTCAGTAATACAAAGTCCTTCCCAAGGTAATGCAGTGGCAAGGTTCTCCTCTGGGTGGGTGGGCCTCCATACCCAAGAGGAGGCTCTGTCCTCCTCAAGCCACCCTCTTTCCCCTGGGTAGGTGGAACCGCATCGTGGAGCTCGTGGAACAGCGTAAAGAAGAGGTGAGCGCGGTGCTGCTTGTGGAGAACCACGTGCTGGAGGTCGCCGAGGTGCGCGCCCAGGTGCGTGAGAAGCGGAGGGCTGTGGAGAGCGCGCCCCGCGCGGGCGGCGCCCTGCAATGGCGACTTAGCGGCCTGGAGGCGGCTCTGCAAGCGCTGGAGCCGCGCCAGGCGGCCCTCCTGGAGGAGGCAGCGCTCCTGGCCGCGCGCTTCCCCGCGCAGGCTGGGCGGCTGCATCAGGGTGCAGAAGAACTGGGCGCCGAGTGGGGCGCGCTGGCCAGTGCTGCTCAGGCCTGTGGCGAGGCTGTGGCGGCGGCCGGGCGCCTGCAGCGCTTCCTGCACGACCTGGACGCTTTCCTGGACTGGCTGGTGCGCGCCCAGGAGGCGGCGGGCGGCGACCAGGGACCCCTGCCAGGCAGCCTGGAAGAAGCAGACGCCTTGCTGGCGCACCACGCGGCGCTCAAGGAGGAAGTGGACCAGCGCGAGGAGGACTATGCGCACATTGTGGCGGCCAGCGAGGCGCTGCTGGCAGCCGACGGCGCAGAGCTGGGTCCAGGGCTGGCGCTCGACGAGTGGCTGCCGCATCTCGAACTTGGCTGGCACAAGCTGCTGGGCTTGTGGGAGGCGCGTAGGGAGGCGCTGGTCCAGGCACACGTCTACCAGCTCTTCCTGCGAGACCTACGCCAGGCGCTTGCCGTGCTGCGCAACCAGGTGCCGGCTTGGGTGTTGACGCGGGTGGGGGTCCGAGGCTGTGCGCGACTGCCGGGATAGGGAAATGAATGGAGGAGTGTGTTTGCGGGGACCACTGGGTTTGTGGCTTAACGGAGGTGGATGGGAGTGGGAAGGGTATCCCGGATAGATAGCTGCATTTGTGGATCATCCAGTGTGGACCTGCGTGGGAGATATATGTAACAGAATTTGAGGATTAGGATGGGAGGTGTGGTTTCTTAGCTGAGGTGACTAACAGTTTGGGCACCATCCTAGTGAGTAATGCCTTTGGCTGTTCATCAGAGTGGCTCCCTGGGCTTGGAAGGGAGGAAGGTAGAGTGTGGGGTTGACTGAATCACCTGGAAGGTAGAGTGTGGGGTTGACTGATGATGGTTAATGGGGTCCAAAGGAAATCTCGGGGTGGATAATCTGTATCCTAACAGAGGATAAAGATTATGGAAGACTGAGAGATTATTGGGATCAGTAAGTGTGGATTATGAGCTTGTGGGTACCTAAATTAGCAGATGATCTTACTGGGGCTGGCAGTTTGCAGAGTCTCTGGAGTGGGTAACTGTTGTGGCTTGAGGGATCAAGTGTGGTTCTCTGGGAACAGCTGGCTCAGTTTGGACATCATTCTGGCTTGGGAACCAAGTTTATGGTTTGCACAAGATAGAACACCGAGTTTTCAGATTGCCTAAGAGTAGGTACCAACTTTTGGGGGTCATTTAAGAAAGAGTGACCACCGGTGCTGGTTATCTAGAGAAAGCTGACTCCGTTGGAGGGTTATCTGGGGTTGGGGACAGACAGGGATCCCCTGGAATCACAAGGTTACTAAATATTAGAGTTTAGGTAGCCTTGAGTAACCCTCTCTGACCTGCCCATTTTACCAGTTAGAACACTAACCCCAGAGAGGGAAAGAACATCCTCAAGGACACAGCGTCCAGTGCAGTCTTTTGTTGTTTTTTTTTTTAAGATTTTTATTTATCTTTTTTTTTTAAGATTTTATTTATTTATCTTCTTCAGAGGGGAAGGGAAGGAGGGAGGGAGAGAAATATCAATGTATGGTTGCTTCCTATGCATTCCCTGCTGGGAACTGGCCTGCAACCCAGGCATGTGCCCTGACTGGGAATCGAACCGTGATCTCTTGGTTCACAGGCCCGAGCTTAATCCACTAAGCTACACCAGCCAGGGCAGATTTTTATTTAGCTTTAGAGAGAGGGGAAGGGGGGAAGAGAGGGAGAGAAACATCGATGTGAGAGAAACATCAATTGATGGCCCCTTGCACACCACCCCACAGGGTCCTGGCCCGCAACCCAGGCACGTGCCCTGATCAGGAATGGAACCAACGACCTCTAGGTTTGCGGGATGATGCTCTACCCACTGAGCTACACCAGTTAGGGCCCAGTTCAGTCTTTATCAGTTAACCAGACATCTACAGAGTGCCTCCGCTGTGCCAGGCATTTGTCTGGGGCTGAGCACAACAAGGAAACAAAACGCAAAACCCCACATTCATGTGGCTGGCATTCTATGTGTGCATGTACGCGGGGGAGGAGACAATAAACAAGCAAGTGCGTATATGGTGTTATGTCGGGCATATGCTGTGAAAAATAATAAAGGGACATGGCTGGGGTGGAGGGTGATAATTTTGGCAGGGTGGTCAGAGATCTGAAGAAAGCGAAGGAGCCAGCCATGAGAATATCTGGAGGGACAGACTGTCAGGCGGAGAGACCAGTGTGAGCAAAGACCTCGGAATGGGGCCGTGCCTGGTGTGTTTGATGCTAGAAACAAGGAGAAGAGAATGATTGTGGCAAACCAGGCTGGCCGCCTCTCCCAGGTCCTGGAGTAGGGGGTGGGGGGTGGGTGTCTGACCTGTGCACCACCCCACCCCCTTCCCAGGAGATGGCACTGTCGGGTCTGGAGCTCCCAGGCACAGTGGAGTCCGTGGAGGAGGCATTGAAACAGCACAGGGATTTTCTCACCACGATGGAGCTGAACCAGCAAAAGATGCAGGTGGCTGTGCAGGCTGCGGAGGGCCTGCTGAGGCAGGGCAACGTCTATGGGGAGCAGGCCCAGGAGGCTGTGACCCGGCTAATGAAGAAGTAGGTCCCTCGGTCCCCAGGGGCACAGGGGAGGGTGAGGAGGCCAGGGTTCTGCCCCTCTCCATCACAATTTTTGTTTCTCTCCTCATCTCTGATTTCTATTTAATTCCATATGTTTTAGATTTTATTTAAATTGACAGTTTGTGAAAAGGTAACTTGTGGTCGTCAACCCCCCAAATACAGAAGGATACACAATGAAAAGTTTCTCTCCTGAGCCCCACCCCCAGCATGGGGTAGCTGGACTGGTTGTTAAAATGTTACCGTATCTTCCTACATGCCTGGCACCTGCAGCTGCTGTTCTGCCCCCTCCCTGGGAATGATAATCCCCTCCGTGGGAACCCTGGGACAGCCCCAGATCCCTCAGTCAATGGCCAGGCAAAGGTTCCAGATGGGACGGTGTCCCCTATCATGGTGGTTTGTCGAATATTGGGAGTGAACACTTCTGCCAGGCCCCAACCCCGGTTCTCTAGGAAGTGGCATGCAGAGTTTATGTGTTTGTGTGTCGCCATCTGCCTGTTGCTACTACCCTGCCTCTTGACTGTCCTTGTACTAATCAAGCAAAGCTATTTATTGAGCATCTACTGTGTGCCAGGCATTATTCTAGACCAGGAACAAAACAAAACAACATCTTAGCCCTCCTTTATAGAGTAGAGTGCTTTATAGGGTTCCCTCCAGACCCACTTCTTTGTCTCTCTCACTGTTTCTGCCCCTCGTGGTGACCCTGGCTTTCCCCTCTCTACCCTGATCTAGGCTGGAAGAGAGCCCAGCACTCCTCCTTGTGTCTTCCCATCTCTCGATGGAAAGCACACCTGGGTACTTAACCACCATCCACAGCCCCAAGGCTCCAGCCTCCTTTTCCAAGGCTGGAGTTTGCTAAAGGAAACTTTTATGGGGATTCTGGTCCTGAGACTGCAAACTCATGATCTAGTGTCCCCAGCTCCAGGCCTGGACCCTTCCTTCCTTTGTTCTATGTTTCTTGAGTGCTGGCTGTATGCCAAGCTCTGCAGAACAAGGAGGAGCCTGGAGTACTGGTCATTCTCTGATTCACTTCTTCATTCCTTTTCAGTCATTAGTTGCACCTTTAATTCTATTATTTATTCATTTATTCTTCAGCCAGTTAAACAGGTACAGTCTGTACTCTGTTCCAAACCCTGTGTGGGGCAGTATGGTGCCCAGGACAGGGCATGATTCCTGCCCTCACGGAGCTTGCACGCTGTCTGACAAGGGTGGCCCAGAGTGCTCAGGGCAGGGGTGGGGAATGCAGTGGCCTTGGGAGCCTAGAGGGTGCATCTGCCCCAGGCTCATGCTGGCTGAGCCTGGGGAAACAGCAGAAACTGAGACGGATCCAAGTTCTGCACTCCCCCCAACCCGCCCCAGTCACTTGCTCTTCTAGGGATGGTTTTCCCACCTGGTGGAAGTAATCAAACATCCATTCACGGTGGGGTGGGAGGGCTAGACGGGGCAGGGTGGGGGGACAGGGAGGTTTGCTGTCCACACCATGCAGAGCTGGGGGCTGGGGCCTTGGGGTGAGACAGGACCAGATCCTAGTCCCAGCTCCACCACTCAACCTGTGAGATTCAGGGCAAGTCACACAGTGTCTCTACAGACCTTGCCTAGCCTGGAACTTGGCCGAGCCTGTCTGCCAGGTGCTCTTCTTATCAGCATTTTGCACCTGAGGCTCAGAGAGGGTCATTGACTTGCCCAAGGCCACAGCCAGGAAGTGGCCTGGCAGGGATTTGGACCCTGCCCCTTTTTTCACCCTCCCGGAGATTTTTGTCATCCTGAGGACTGATGCTTGACAAGTTGGCTGGTGAAGACCGGGAGGGATTGATTTCAGTTCATTTTCAGAGGCATTTCCTATCTTCTCGCTTCTGAGCTGAGTCCAGGCAAGAGAAGTCGGTCCTTTGCTTGTCTGTCTCTGGCACTTCCTGTTCCTCCTTCCAGTTGTGCCCTGGCTCGCTCTGTCTCTTGGCCTTCAGCCTCCATCTCTCTGTGTATCGCCCTGTCTCTTTCCTCCTCTCTCTCCTCGTTTCTCTGCCTCCATCTGCTCTCTGCTGCCTCTTTTTTCTTAAACACTTTACTTTTGTTTCTGTCATTTCTCTGCTTCTGTGTCTTTTTTGCATTCATTAAATCATTCATTCAACAAATATGTATCAAGTACAAATATGTATGTGTGCCAGGCTCTTTTTCTGGGTGTTGGGGACACAGCTGTGAACAGAACAGACAAAAATTCCTGCCCCCACGGTGTGATGTCCTAGTGGGGGAGACAGACAAGACAAATGAATAGCATATATGTGTACATCGTGTTCCTGTTAAGTGCAAAGAAGAAAGTTAAAGAAGGAAGGAAAGCCAGAAAGTGTTGGGAGTGGTCAGGGAGGGTCTCATGCAGAAGGTGACATTTGAGGAAATATTTGAGAGACGCGCATTTCAGGCAGAGGGAGCTGCCAGTGGCAGGCCACGGGGTGGGAGTGGCTTGTTCAAGGAACCACCAGGCCTCTTGGGCACTTTGCCCTGCTCTGTGGGGTCACTCAGGCCAAAGGCCTGCCCCTCCTTGCTGGCACACAGGCCCACCCTCACTGTGGCTCCAGCCCCTTCTCTCTCCACGCCCAGCTCTTCCCTCTTTCCAACTCCATTGCACCCTTCTGTCTAGCTGGCTGTGTCTTTTACTGGCATCATGCCCCTTCTCTGCCTGACCCTCTCTGGGCTGTCCCTGCCCTGACTCTTTCTGTCACTTCCCCAGTTCCTCTCCCTCTGCCTCCTCTCTCTCTCTCCACCCCCTACCGCTCTCTCTTTCTGTCTCTGGCACTATTCCTACTTCATTTCTTTCCTTCTCTTTCCCTATTTTCTCCCTCCCTCCATCTCATTCTCTTTGTCTGTCTCTTTCTAGGTCTCTGTCAACCACTCCCTCTTGAGGTCTCTGCTTATATCTTTGTCTCTGGCCTTGTGTCTCTGTTTCTTTCTCTCTTTCTCGGCCTTTATAATCTCATTGTCTCTCTCAGTCTATATCTCCCTCTTGATCTCTCTCTAGGTAGCTCTAAGTTCAGTTATCTCTCTCTGGGCATCTCTCTGTCTGTATCTTTCTTCCCACATGTGTGTGTCTCTCTGTGCACCTCTCCACCTCTGTCCCTGGCTCTGCCCCACTGATGTTTCTTTGCCTCTCCCTTTATTCCCACCTTGCTCTCTCCTCCTCCTCGCCCTTACATGTGCACTAGGTTTCTAGTCCTGCCAAGCCTGATGCTCTTCCTCACAGAACTACTGCTAGCATCCCCACTCAGGCTTCCCCCAGCCCCTATCTTCCCATCCCCAGGAGCCAAGAAAACCAACTTCGGGCCCAGCAGTGGATGGAGAAGCTACACGACCAACTTGAGCTGCAGCACTTCCTCCGAGACTGTCACGAGGTAGGAACTCAAGCTTGTGCTAGGCACACCGACTTCTTTCCTAGGGAGGGGAGTGCTCCAGGGCACAGGGGCAGTGGGGGTGGGGACACCCCTCTAAGTGGGTCGCGGAGCGATGTTCACTCCACGCCGCCAGGAGGCGCGCGGAACCCGGCTCCACTGCGCATGCTCTGCACGCCCCCCCCCGCCTACGCGGGCTCCGGGGACGGTGGGAGGGGTTCCGGTCGCTCCTGGCAACGGCGCGCCACCGCGCCTACAGGTCCCGCGGGGACGCGCGCTGGTCTCCTTTCCTCTGGTGATTTGCGAGAAGCGCTCTGCTGGGAAGAGGAGCGGGAGAACGGAGAGGGGTCGGGGGGCGTGAGGACTAGTGGCCCAGCGCGCAACTTCGGTCACAGATGGTCCAGAGAAGCCAGCCTTAGCCCCTTTGAAAGTGTCCAGGAATCAAGCTTTGCCCCTTTAAAGGTGATGTATACACCTGTAAAGATCGCCCCAAATCAGATCCCTTCCCCATTTAGAGAAGGTTCAGGAGTCACGCTTCTTCTCCCTCCTTCCCCTGCATTCCGTAGAAACTGTTCTGGATTCTAGCCACATAAGAAATGGCCCATTAGAGACGGCCCCGGAAGACCCCTAACGCCCCACAGAGATGGGGCCGGCCTCGCCAATCTACACTACTCCCCGCATGATGATCCAGTACCTACGTTTCCCCCAACCAAGCATGGTTCAGGAACTAGGCCCTGATCCCGCCCATTAAAGATGGTTTGACTCCCTCTATGGTAACCCCCCATGAGAGACTTTCGTTCACATTTAAAAGGACAAGGCTGCCATACCCACAAAGCCCCACATATCTGAAGCCTATTAGAGATGGGTGTGGGACTGGAGAAGCCCACCAGAAATAGATCCTGGAACTCACTGTCCCCATCTTTCCCACTGGAGATTAATGTTCCAGCCCCCTTCCCCGTTCCCATACCCCCTACCCCTGTGGCTGAGGTATCCAGGAGAATGAGCCTCTTCCCATTAGAAATGGTTCAGGAGCACATCCCAACCCCACCCCATACTCCCCACCTTTCACATAGGTAGCCCAGTCTACAGATGCCCCCCTCACCCCGCCCAACGCTCCCGTCATTGGATTTGGTCCAGGAGCCCCTTCCCCCTCTGGTCGTGAGATTGTTCTGGACCAAGCAGCAGTCGTCTGAGATGGCGCAGAACCCCCACCCCCACGCCCCAACTGGGGCCTGGCAAGGAGGCAGGCAGGGGGCGCGCGCGGGCGGGCGCGGTGCCACGGCGCGGGGGCGGAGGCGCGCGCCCGCCGGAGCCTCAGCTGTCGCCACCGCTGCCGCCGCCGTTGCAGTGGAGTGGCGAGAGCCCGCCCGCTCGCCCGCCGCAGGGACGCCCCGCCAACGCTGCCGCCACTTCAGGTCTCGGGGGCGCCCAAGGTGGGGGAGGGGGCTGGTGCGCGCTCCCGCGGAGGCGGGCGGGGGAGGGGGCTTGGGCGCGCGCTCGCCCTCGGCTGCGGAAGGGAGGGGCTCAGGGGCGGGTCGGCGGGATGCCAGGACCCTAGCCCTGCGGAATTGCAGGGACGCCAGGAGCTGTCCGCGGTGCTGCTGCGGGCGGGACTAAGGGACCGGGTCCCAAGGGACGGAAAAAGGGGGGACTTTTAAGGCTACTTCTGGGGTAGTGGGTATTTGTCCTGGGGGTTAAGAAAGTCTTAACTTCTCTAAGGGGCTCTCCTTTGGGCAATAGGGAATGGGAAATTTGACCTGGGATTGGAAGATTTTCAGCCTTTTGGGGGGTTTCTTCCTTGGTTCTTGTGGGATCTGTATTAGCCTTAGATGATTGGGTGAATCACTTTTGCAGGGGTCTGCCTTGGGTGATGAGGGTCTTGGACTTGCTCTGCCATTGAGAAGCTCTGATTTGGAGGGCTTTCCCCTGGTTGTTGGGGACTCTGACTTTGTCCTTGGTGGGGAGTCAATCACTTTTGGGGGGCTTTACCTTGATGACGGAGTATCATCTATTTTAAGGGCTTTGCCTTCACTGCAAGCTTTGGTTGCCATTGGCAAACTCTTTCCCGTGTGTGGGAACCTGTGAATTGAGTCGGGGGTTTCAGTATGTGACTTGGCTCTAGAGAATGTGTGTGTGTGAAGCTATCCTGGAACCCCGGGGAGCACATGATGGGGGACATGGAGTGGGGGTTGGCCAGCTGGGGATTTGTCCTTGGCTCTGACTGCATTTGCCTCCCGGGGCGCTGAGCTAGAGCCCATTTTTTTTTTTCCAAGAGGGAGGAGGATGATCTTGTGACTGGGGGTTGGAGAGGGAAGGGGAGGAGCAACTGTCTCAGGTGCCAGGTTTGGTCCTGAGTGGAGAGGTTGGGACCTGGGGAACAAGTCTTACTTGGGGAACCTAGAAAACCCTGTGATTAGTCCTGCCCAGGGTAGCGAGAGGGGCCCACTCAGCACTTGCATTTTGTTGGTGAATGGGGGGGCTAGAACTGGCTTTAGTTTGGGAGGGAGCTGGCTAAGGAGAAGTCTGGGCCTAGCTTTTGGGGTATGTTCATTTGGGGAGCTAGAAGGCAGCCCTGTGGCTTGCATTTGGGGGGTTGGCTTTGGTAGGGGAATAGAAGTAGTCATGGTTTGGGGGGACTGTGGTCTTGAACTGGATCCTCTAGCTAAATTTGGGGAGTCCTGTGGGCTCATTAGGGAGGCTAGATCTGGGTTGTGGGGGATGGGCCTACCCCAGATTGGAGGGCTGGTTTGGGGAGAACTAGACTTGGCACCAATTTGAAAATTGTTTAGGGGTTCATCTGCCCATACTGGGGGCTGGGGCTAGGTATCGGGGCTTCACTTGATACCCTGGGGAGTGAGTGGGGGATCTTGCATTGGTCTTTATTGGAGGTGGCTGAGACTGAATTGAAGGACCTAAGTGTTGCTGTTGGGCATTCTGGGGACCCTTCCATCCAACCTCCACTCCCTAGGCAGGAGTTTGAGCTCCCCCGCTGCTGTCCCCCCACAAAAAGGCCTCATTTGCAAAGGTTTTCCATCCCTTTCTCCCCTGCCCCAAACCTAACAGCCCTGGCCCTGAACCTGGAACACCCTGGAGGGGACAGGGGTGGGGCTGTGTGGGGTTGGGGGAACCAGCTGAGCCCTTCCTTCTGTCCTGCACAGCTGGATGGCTGGATCCATGAGAAGATGCTGATGGCGCGAGATGGCACACGGGAAGACGGCCACAAGCTGCATAAGAGATGGCTCCGGCACCAGGCATTCATGGCCGAGCTGGCTCAGAATAAAGAGTGGCTAGAGAAGATCGAAAGGGTGAGGAAGCAGAAGGCTCTTCAGGTGCCAGAGGCCTCCAGAGAATCCACTTCTCACTGCCAGCCTGCTGCTGTCACACCTCAGAACTGGTTCAAATCATTTCCACGTCTGCATCTGGCTATGTAGCCTTGTGCAGTCCATGTAACCTCTGAGCCTCGATTGCCCGTTTGTAAAATGGCCAGCTTCTCTTCTGAATGGTGCCCACACCTAGCTGTTAAATACGTATTTCGCCCCTTCCTATAACCTCCCCCAGCAGGCTGCTTCCTTCCACACCATTTGGAGCATCTAAGATGGAACATCAAGTAGACAGTCTGGGGCAGCCCTGGGAAGCTCCCCAGCTTCCCAGGAACTTTGTGTTGCTACAACCTCGGGTCCTAACTGTGTCTGAGCCTGTGGCCAGCTGCATGGGGGACCTTGGGGAATGGTGTTAACCTCTTTGAGCCTCAGTTGGCACTGCTTTAAAATTAAGGAAATAATGAATGTAGCTACCTCCCTGGGCTCTTCTGCGCACACAGTGCTTAACCCAAGGCCCGGCACCTCAGAGCTGTGATTGCTCTGGCATTGTTATTTTTAATACGCTCTAGGCCAACATATATTGGAGTTTGACTTCAGTCTTGGAGGGACCCAGGCAGATCTTTGCTCCAAGTCACATCCCCCAAAACTGCCCCGTACTCTGGCTGAACCCCTAGACCTGCAGCCCTGGATACCCTCACTCTTCTGACTCAAATGGAGACACCCAGGTGGGCCTTAAACCTTAAATGGCCACAGATACCCCACAAGTGGTGGCACATGGCAAAGCCACTCCCATTGACTTTAATGGCAGTTCATTCTCTCCCCATCTCTGTCTCTTTCTCCCCCTTGTCTTTTTTATGGTTCTCTTCCCATGTTTCTGAACTTATGTGAATGTCTCTGTGTCTATCACTCTATGACTCCCTGTCTCTCCATGTCTCCTTCCCATGTCACTGTGTCTCTCTGCCTCCCTCCTACACTTCTGTCTGCCTGCCTGCCTGTCTCTTTCCTTGTCTCTCTTCCCACTTCTTGGTTCCTGCCATCTCCGTACCTATCTCTGCATCCACCGCTCACGTTTCTGTCTCTGTCTGTCTCCAACTCCTTGCCACTCTCTCTCCCCACATCTCTTCCTCCGTCCTGTTGCTCCCATACTTTTCTGTCCCTCCCCACCATCCACCCCTCCCCCTCACTTCCTGACTCACACTCTCTGGGGTAGGAGGGCCAGCAACTGATGCAGGAGAAGCCAGAGCTGGCAGCCTCGGTGCGGAAGAAGCTGGGTGAGATCCGGCAGTGCTGGGCTGAGCTGGAGAGCACCACCCAGGCCAAGGCCCGGCAGCTCTTTGAGGCCAGCAAGGCCGATCAGCTGGTACAGAGCTTCGCTGAGCTGGACAAGAAGCTCCTTCACATGGAAAGCCAGCTGCAAGATGTGGACCCTGGCGGGGACCTGGCTACTGTCAACAGCCAGCTCAAGAAGCTGCAGGTATGGCCTGGCTGGCCCAGATGGGGGCTTTCTACGCCACAGTGGGGCTTGAGTCAGGATCAGACTTCGCTCGAGGGATTTTGCACAGGGGGGATTTATTCCAAACGTGTTAAAAGGCCTAGAAACAGCCAGGGAATACCGGGACAATCCAGCTAGTAGTAAGTGTTGAAAGCAGCCACCACCCCTAGGGTGGGGGGTACAAAGGGGAGAGAAGGATTTAGAGCCCAGAAACAGCAGGTGAATAACTAGTACACTGGGGGTTTCTCAGAACCCTGACACTGGCTTCCTGGTAGAGAAACCAAGGCCCAGAGGGAGGACAATGGCTTTGCACAGAATAGTAATGACATTCATGTAGTGCTTCCTCTACCAGTCTCTGTGCCGGCCCTCACTGACATCCCACCAACCCTAAGAGATTGGCATGATTGTTATCTATCCCCCATTTTACCAGTGGACACCTGGCCCAGGGACACACAGCTAGCCAGTGTCTCCCTTACGAAACGAGAGGCTCTTAGAGAACAGACACAGAGCCTACGAGAGGCTCTTAGAGAGCCGTTGGTGGACGCTCAGGATCTGACCAAGTGACATAAGTGGCGGGAGGTGCAAATGTAGCTGTTGCATCTTACCTCCCAAGGTGCTGCAGCTCCTGCCTTTGCGTGCCAGGAACAATGCCTGACCATAACTGAAGAGAAACTGAGGCTCTAGGAGGTGAACTTGCTGGCTTAGGGTAGCAAGTAGCAAAGGCTGGATTCAAACCCAGGTCCCTATATTTTTCACACTCCTTGTGATCCACCTTGTGGCATGGTTATGCTTCTGAAGTGCTTGGCATAGGGTCTGGCAGGAAAAAAGTTGACTTACAGTAAAAGCATAACAATACTAATTAGCATGTATTCCTTTTATCTAAGCAGCAAATCTTTACTGAGCACCTACTGTATGCTAGGTGCTTTTCTAGGTGCTGGGATACAGCTGTGGGTGAAACTGACAAAAACCACTGCCCCCATGGGACTCACATTCTGTTGGGGGAGGCAGGCAAAGGAACACAGAGACAAACATCTGAATGTGATTCCAGTGGTGCCATCGCTTTAAATGCACCGGTGGGTCTCAAATGCCTTGGTCTCCTAGACTTCTCTACCTCTCACAAGATGCTGAGGTCCCCAAAGAACTTTTGTTTGTGTGGAGTATACTTATTTGGTATTTCCTATATTAAAAATTAAAAGAAATATTTAAATTACTGATTCGTTTAAGGGCAGCAGTAGTAAACCTATCACTTATTAACCCCAAAACATTCTTTTATGTGGAATAACTATATTTTCCAAGATAAAAGAAAATGTAGTCAGAAGACTGGTATTGTTTTCAATGTTACAACTCTCTTTTGTGTCTGGAATAATAGAAGCGCTGGATTCTCACCTGTGCTTCTGTATTCATTCTGCTGTAGAAGCACAGGTCATGTGGTCCCTGCAAAACCCGCTGTACACTTGGGAGAGAATGAGAGTGTGGAAGGCAAATTATGCTTTAGTGTTTTTTAATCCTCACCTGAGGATACATTTACTGGTTTGAGTGGGGGGAGAGGGAGGAACATCAACATGAGAGAGAAACATCAATTGGTTGGCTCGTATACATGTCCCAACCGGGGATTGAACCAGCAACCCAGGTATGTCCCCTGACTAGGGATCTAACCTGCATTCTTTTGGTGCACATGATGATGCTCCAACCAACTGAGCAACCCAGTCAGGGCAAACCTTGGTATTTTTATAAAACGAGTTGTAACCTTGCAGACCCATTGAGAGGATCTAGGGGTCCCCAGGAGCCTCCAGACAACACTTTGAGAACCACTGATGCAGACTCTTTGCCAGGCATGGCTACCCCTTTCTCCCCGAGGCCTTATCAGGGAGGGGTTGTCCCTGGCTTGCCCGAGTTCACACAGCCACCAGTGGCCATCCAGGGCCTCGGGTGGACAATGTGAAGATTATCAGATGTAATGCATACAGTGGCTTCAAAATTGCTGACCCACCAAATCTAGGGTTCAATATTTGTTTACAGGTTTTTCCATTTTAATTGTCTTCAGCGGGAGGAGACACCACTATACTGTGTTCAAAAGTTATTTGTGTTACTTATTTCTTCACCTTCACTGTGGTTATGTTATTATGTGGAAGAGTGGTTTCACTTGTTTCTGTTTGTATACCGTGTTGGCATTTTTTCCATCCATATAGCTTGTTTAAAATGTACTTTGGGTGGTAATGATATGAAATATTAATATAGTGCCCAAAGTTAAAACTATCTTCAGTTCACTTGATCTTCCCAAATTCCTTGCTCAAGTCCTGATGCTAATTAGGAATTTCTGCTTCCTTCCAACCTGCCAGTACCTGGTATTGTCAGACTTTTTATTTGTTTCTTTATTTTTTAAGACTATTTATTGATTTTTAGAAAGAGGGGAAGGGAGGGAGAAAGAGAGGGAGAGAAACATCAATGTGTGGTTGCCTTTCACGTGTCCCCATTGGGGACTTGGCCTGCAACCCAGGCATGTGCCCTGACTAGGAATCGAACCAGCAACCCACTGGTTCGCAGGCCAACCCTCAGTCCACTGAGCCACACCAGCCAGGGCACAGACTTTTTAGATTTGTTCCATTCTCATGGACTGGAAGCATATCTCACTGTGGTGTTTGCATTTGCATTTTTTTCAGGGAACTGGTGAGCTTGGGCATCCTTTTCTCTCTTTGACTATTCAGATTTCAGAGGGAGGATTTGGTGCCTCCTGCTCTAGCCAGAGTGCAGACACAGCCCCCTCTTCCCTACCCATGGGGTACTTTAGCCCCACCAAGCCCTGGAGACCACGAGTGAGGATCTCCATTGTTTAAGGGAGAGACCACGATGCCAGGAATGTGGTAGGGGGGACTGGCACTCCAGGTCACAGAGACATGGGCGTCGGTGGCAGGCCCCAGCAGAGGGTCCCGGGCTTTTTCCCCAACAGAGGGAGCCTGAGCCCAAGGCAGGGAGTGACTCATTGGCCACTGACCCACTTGGAGCCCAGCTGGGCCTCAGGAGTTGCCTCTAGGGAGGGGAGAGGCCTCCCGAGGCCCTCTGTCCCCTGGAGCCCTCTGGAGAGCCCAGACACTGGGCATATGCAGGAAGCAGAGGGTGGTTCAGCTGGCACACATCCTGGCTGCCCCACCCCTCAGGCTGGCTATGGGGCCAGACTGGGCTAGGGGAGGTACTGCTTCCGGCTGGAGGGCAGTGGCTGTGTGAGTGATCTGTCTCCCCTCTGCCGCTCAGTCCTGCTCCCCTGGTTCTTCTGTGTCTGTTTCTTTTTGTTTCTGTCTCTCCTATCTCAACCTCTCTCCCTTGATCTCTCTTATCCCTGTGCCTACCTCTTGTCCTCCCCATGTCCCTACCCCAGCCACTGAACCCAGCTTCCTGGAACCCCACCTCCCAGGTCTGGGCCATGTGACACACGTAGAGTCCTCTCTCAGCACCTCCTGCCCAAATGTCCTTCTGGCTAAGGGGCCAGATGGTGGACTCCCAAGCCCCCACTTTCCCAGTCCTCAGGGGCCTGGCCAGCTGGTCTGGCTCAGCCCAGGCTCCTGCTTAGGGAGGTAGGGGGCAGTGGTCTCCTGCCATCTGAGGGGGACCAGCCAGGGGAAATGCACTGGAGGCTTTGCAGCTTGGGCTGAGTCCCTGGGGACTCTTCACCAGCCCCACACTAAGTGAGTCTCTTTCTCTGGCCAAGGGAACATCCTCCTCTCCTTTTTTCAATTTTTGTGCCACGTTTCTTCATCTAGCTCAGCATGGCCTAGTGGAAGAGGCCAGATTCGGGAGCTCCACAATCCCTTCCACTACCTTGTGACTGAGAGCAAGTGACCCCACCTTTCTGAGCCCCAATGTCCCAGTTACAAAGAATCAGAGTGACTGAGAGCCACCAGGATTTTGGGGTTACATGGTCCTGGGTTCAAATTTTGGCTCTGGCGGTTTTTACTCTGGACTAGGGACCACCCTGCTGTGAGCCTCAGTTTCCCTCTCTGGTACGTGGGAAGGCAGCAAGGTAGGTCTGAGTAGGAATCTGGTTGGTCTGGAGTCAGGGCTGGCTGTGTGGTTGTCGACCCTGTGGCCAGCACCTGAGGCATTTTTTGGAAGTAGGCTCTTGTGGGTTTTCTTTTTCTCTTCTCTTTCTTTCTTTCTTTCTAAACTTTAATGTTTAACAATTTTTTCTTTTTTAAAAAATTGACATTTAATTCCATACCATAAAATATACACTTTTGAAGTGAACAATTCCATGGTCTTTAGTGTATTTACACTGTTGAGCAGCTCTCGTCACTGTCTAATTCCGGAGTGTTTTAATCATCCCCAAAGAAATCCTGCACCCTGCAGCTGTGCCTACCAATCTACTTTTTGTCTCTCTACCTGTGTCTATTTTGGACATTTCATATAAGTGGAATCATAAATACGTAGTCCTTTGTGTCTGGCTTCTTTCACCCAACAATGTTTCCAAAAGCCATCGATACTGTGGGATGCATCAGTACTTCATGGCTGACTTCAATGTTTGAAGCTAGTTTAGTTTTTTAAATGTTAGCCTTTACTACTGCCCAGCTAAGGGAAGCAGAACAGCAGGGATCCTAGTCCAAGGAAGCCAGTGCATTTGCGGAGACCTGCCCCGTGCAGGCCCCCGGCCAGGCGCTGGGATCCAGCTGTGCGCAGAACGGACGCCCGCTTCCTCGCTGGCCTCAGGCACTGTTTTGGGAATTAGATGAGTTATTCTCGTCAAGCTCTTAGGGCCCTGTCTGCCGTGGAGCAAGCATCAGGGCACGCCACCTGTCTTTGCTGTTATGGTGAGAACTTCAAAGAGAAGGGGAAAAAGGAAACAGGAGAAAGTCTTGCTTCCCCTCCACACACACAGCATCACCTTCCAGGGGTGTAACCACTCTCCATGGTTTCTTCTGTATCTTCCTAGAAATATTCTGTGCGTGCACACACATACCAAAACTTGCCTTTTTAATTGACAGAACACCCTCAGCATCCTTTCCTGTCACAAAATCTGTGGATATGCCCTGTCCTTTTAAACTGTTGTGTGGTATTCCATGGGTTGGTTGGCCGATCTGTCTTTAACCAGCCTTCTCTTGAGAGATCTTTGGGCTGTTTAATCAGCTCGCATAAATAGCGCTGCAACAGACACCTCTGTCTCTGCGTATCTGAGCCCAAATGCAAGTGTTTCTATAGAAAATGGTTCTCAAAGTGACCCTTCTGGGACAAAAGGTATACGCATGAAAGGTAGCTATTGCCAAATATCCTCCCTCCGCATGGCAGTGGAAACACCTGAGACATGACCGGCAGCACCCATCTTCCTGTGGTCCCGTCGTTGGGCGTTGCCAGGCTCTTTCACCTCTGTTCACCTGGGAAGTGACAGATACTGTCTTGTGGTTAGAGTTGCATTTTCCTCAACATTAAAGGAGGCTGAACATCTTGTGTGTCTAATGGCCAGTGTGCTTCTGCATGCTTCGCCCATGTTTGCAGGAAAGGATATACATTGAATGGGTTGTCGAAATCCACAGCATTTTTGTGGAAGCAGGGAGGTATCAGCGTCTGGGATTATTCTGTCTTCAGCCGAATGGGCACTCGCTTTGTGGAGGGATTTTCATCTAATGGGAACTGGAACTTAAACCTTTAACATTTCAGCTTATATTTAAGAGTTTCCTGAATTCTAATGCATTTTCATTTTCTTAGTAAAAATAGGTTTATGGTGACTATTTCATTTTGTTTTGATTTCTGTAGCTTATGATAGAGCCTTTTAAAAAAATTTCCATCTTGATGTTTTTTGACTTGTTATAGTTTGATTTTTACCAATTTTTATGGCTCCTACAGAATATGAACTATATCAGCTGAGTCTCCTTGGGGTGAAGTTCACAGGGCTTAAACCCATGTTGGCTTAAGCTAAAAAGGGACATTGTTGGCTCAGGGAGTTGAAAAATCCAGGGGGTACGCAGCTTCCAGCGTGGCTGGATCAGTTACTCAAATTATGGCTGTCCTCAGGAATCTGTTTCTGTGTCTGCACCCTCTGCGTGGCCTCCTCTGCGTGGCCTCCACGTTGGGAGCCCATTCCCTTGCACCCGCAAGATGGCTCCCAGTTCCCCAGGTCTGCATTCCGGCAGCTCAAGCACCTCGTGGGAAAGAGAGCATCCCTTTTCACACTTCTCCAGCAAAAGTGGAGAGTTCTCATTGGCTGATTTTAAGTCACCTGCCACCTTTACCCAATCCTTGTAGCCACAGTGATTCAGTGTTCTCCTTGGCAGGCCTGAGTCACATGGCCATTCTTGGACTGCTGGATTACATAAGTTCCTCAGGTGGCCAGAAGCATTTTCATTGACCTAGCTGAGGTCACATGACCATCCCTGACCCAATCCCTGTGGCCAGGGCGACTTTAGTGTCCTGGTTGGCCCAGCATGGGTCATGTGGCCCCCCTGGCCCTTTAGGTTTTATTAGTTGCTCAAGAAGCTCAGGCCTTGAGAGAGGGATTTGAAGTGCTGGAATGGAAGGGATGGATGTCACCTGGGGAAAACTAACAGCTCTGCCCTAAAGAACCTTGAACAGAAGTCTTGACTTGGTTCTTAAATTTTGAGTTCTGGCTTGCAGTCTTTTGCCCTAATCTGTTACCACTTAATTTCATTGTTATTTTGTTTTCTTTTCTAGTTTCCCCGGCATCTGTTTAGAATCACAGGAGTACTACATAAATACATTCTTTGAGGAAAAGATCTTACTAACCTAGAAGTCTTCAGTAAAACAAGGCCTCCCTCCAGTACGCTCCCCAGTCTCACACCCCAAAGACAACCGCAGTTGTTATTTGGTGCACACCCTTCTAGACGTCTTTCTACACATTTACAAAT
Source organism: Trachops cirrhosus (assembly GCA_028533065.1). Classification (NCBI taxonomy): domain Eukaryota; kingdom Metazoa; phylum Chordata; class Mammalia; order Chiroptera; family Phyllostomidae; genus Trachops; species Trachops cirrhosus. Next base: position 34,898,967 of record CM052550.1, read on the forward strand.
GTACCTATGTGGATTTTTAAAGTTTTTATTTTATTTTTCATGTTTAATTTATATTTTTGAATAGATCAATTTCATGCTTCAGACCTCAAAAAGCACATAGAAATCCTATGTGAGGAGCCTCTCCTTCATACCTGTCCCCATTCACTATGTCCCCAGGCCCCGAATAGGTACCAGCTGTTATTAGTTTCTTGTCTATTCCGGGGAAGTTTTATGCATGTGCAGTCCACTACAAATATATATGACTATGTATGTTCAAAATTGCTTTTCTTCTTGACAGTAAGTCTTGGCTATTTTCAATATTGTTAGGGATTTGTTTAACCGTTTTGCTCCTAATGGGGATTGAGGCTGTTTTCAATTTTTTCCCATTGTAAATTCTGCAACCATGAGATCCTCACACAGGCATCTCTGCTATGATGAATATCTCTGGGAAAACATCTTTGTGTGTATGTGCCAGTATTGCTTTAGATATATTCCTAGAAGTGGAGATGCAAGTGCTGGGTCAAAACATTTTGATGGGACCTGCCAAATTGCCTTCCAAGAAATCTCTCCTCATTTACACCACTGCCGACAGTGGCTGAGTGTGTCCATCTCCCTGCATCTTTGCCAACACTAGATATTATTGATCTTTTATGTTTTTGCCAATCTGATAAATAGAAAAGGATACCTTGTTGATTTATTTTTTATGTTCACCTGAGGAAATTTTTTCATTGCTTTCAGAGAGAAAGGAAGGGAGAGAGAGAAAAAGATTGATGTGAGAGAGAAGCATCATTCAGTTGCCTCCAATAAGCACCCCAGTCAGGGATCAAACCTGCAGCCTAAGCTTGTGCCCTGGCTAGGAATCGAACCCGCAACCTCTTGGTTACAGGACAACACTCCAACCAATTGAGCCGCATCAGCCAGGGAAAGGTTACCTTATTTAATCTGTATTTTCCTGCTTATTAGTGAAACTGGGCATCTTTTAATGGGCTCGTTTTTCTTCTGTGGGTTGCCTGTGCATGTACGGCGCCCGTTTGGGCAGTGTTCCCTTGTTAATGACATTCTGTGATTGTTAAAGAAACTAATTCCTTGATCTAATCTGTATTAAATATTTTTCCAGATTGCCATTTGCCTTTAACTACATCTAGAAACTTTGGTTAATGTGAAAGTATTTTACGTGGCCAAATTTGTAAATCTTTCCCTTTATGGTTTTTTATGCTTGGAAAGATTTTCTCCATCTCAGGATTATGAAAGCACTTACCCAGGTTTTCTTCTAGTACCTTATGGACTTACTTATTCCATTTAATCCATCTGGAATTGTTCTCAGCATAAACAGTGAGGAAGAGATCCAGCTAAATTGGTTAGCCAGGTGGCCCACGACCATTTGTTGAATAACCCACCTTTTCCTTGGAGATGTGAAATGGCATCTGTAAAATATATAAATTCCCCTGTGTATTTGGGTCTGCTTTTGCACTTTGTGGCCTGTATCCCATCAACCATTGAAATCACTAGAGCTCTGAGTTTATTTTTGCTATTTGGAAAGGTTGACCCTTTGGACAAATTACCTAACTTCTCTGGGCCTCAGATTCCTCCTCTGTACAACAGAGATACCACCAACTGTGAAAGGTTTTTCTGAGAACTAAAACATTAACGGACTGCTTTAGTCCAAGGGGTCAAGTCAGCCTCCTCTAAGAAAGTAATATTTGAGCTGAGATCTAATTTACAAGGAAGCACATGTTTAGCAGAGGGAACAGCAAATGCAAACACCTTGAGGCAGGAACTAGCTTAGTGGGTTGCACAATCAGAGAGGAGGGCAGCGCTTCCGGAGGGGATTGAGCTGGGGAGAGTGAAATGGTGGGCCGCGGTGAGGGGTTTGCTGTCACCATGGAGAGCCACAGCTGGTTTGGGAGGAAAGTGAGGCCCACTGACCCTGCCCCTCTTTCCACAGTCGATGGAGTCACAGGTGGAAGAGTGGTACCGCGAGGTGGGAGAGCTGCAGGCACAGACGGCGGCGCTGCCACTGGAGCCGGCGAGCAAGGAGCTGGTCGGCGAGCGGCAGAACGCTGTGGGCGAACGCCTGGTGCGCCTGCTCGAGCCGTTGCAGGAGCGCCGCCGCTTGCTGCTCGCTTCCAAGGAGCTGCACCAGGTGGCGCACGACCTCGACGACGAGCTGGTGAGGCCCAGAGCGTTAGGCTGGGGCGGGACCGGGGAAACGGGGCGGGAGGTGAGGGCAGAGGCAGGCTGGCCGGTGGAGGGGATGGAGACTAGGAGCAGGGGCGGGGCCGTGGGACCTTGGAGGGTTCAAGGGTGGAGCTGGCTAAGAGAACTCAGAGACTCAGTGATTCAGTCCTTCACTTCTTCATTTACTCATGCACTTATTCATTCAATCACTCTTTCACATTCGTTAACTCACTTTCAATCATTTATTATTCATTGACTCATTCTTTTTTTCCTTTCTTCACTCATTCATTCACTTGTTACTCATTTATTCATTCATCACTCCTCCATTCTTTCCTCATTCAAATCACTTTCTGATTTGCTCATTCACTCACTCATTTGCATATTCATTTGATGATTCTGGCCCCAGTCCTGTGCTTGGCTGATGCTGGAGTCACAGGGGTGACCAAGGCAGACATCATTCCTGCCCAGAGAGGGCTCAGAATCCAAAGGGGAAGACAGACTTGTCCCAGATAGTGACAAGCCAGTGTGGTTAGGACTGTGATGGGGGAAGTTAGGGAGCTGTGGAAGCCCAGAGGAGACAACTGGTGGAGATCCAAAGTCAGGGCAGGTTTCCTGGAGAAAGGGGTGTCTGAGCTGAGATGTGAAGAGAGAGTACACATGAGCTTGCTGAGGGAGTGGGAAAGGAATTCCAGGAAGCAAAACCTGCCTGCGCAAAGGCCAGAGGTAAGCAAGAGCCTGGCTCTAGGGCAAAGAGCAAGATGGAGCATGTTCAGAGAGGAGGCTGAAGATGTGAGCAGGCTCTTAGGCAACGAAGGGTCTTGGATGCTGTGCAGATGACTTATAGTTTGGTTGGGATGCAGCGATCCTGGGATGCATTCCCTGACCTGCTCCCTGTATCCTCCCCAGGCATGGGTCCAGGAGCGGCTGCCACTGGCCTTGCAGACAGAGCGGGGCAGTGGTTTGCAGGCTGTCCAGCAGCACATCAAAAAGAACCAGGTGAGCAGATTCTGGGTGAGGGAGTGGATTAGGACACACTTGCTTTTGAGGGATAGAAAATGACTCAAGGTGCCCTGACCCATGTGGCTCAGTTGGTTGGGCGTCATCCTGCAAAATGAAAGGTCACCAGTTCAATTCCTGGCCAGGGCACATGGCTGGGTCGCAGGTTCAGTTCCCCGGTTGGGGCACATAGGGGAGGCGACTGATCAATATTCGTCTCTCACATCAATGTTTCTCTCCCTCTCTTTCTTCCTCCCTTATCTTCTCTCTAAAAATAAATTTTTTAAATCTTTTTGAAAAGAAAAGAAAATGGCTCAAGGTAGCTAAAGCCCTAAAGGGGAATTAAGTGGCTCTTGTCATTGAAAAGACAGCTGGTACAGAAGAATTCAGGTGCTTCCATGGCATCATAAATTGCTCAGCTTCAGCTCCATTGTTTGTTTTTTTCTGCATTAGCTCTGTTCTCAGGCCAACTCTCCTCTCCTGGTGGTAAAAGACCTCCAATGGATTCAAGTTTACATGCCACCAGCAAAACTGAAGAGAATTTGTCTCTTTAAAATGATGCCCAGTCTTACTAATCTGCAATTGTTTCAAGAATAACTGTTATTCTTGAATAATAGTTATTGAATAATGATTATTGAATAACTAATATTGAATAGTTATTGAGTAACTGTTGGCTCAACTTGAGTCACATGCCCACCCCTGAGCTGACTGAGGTAGCCAGGGATTTGGACTGCTCTGATCGGCTTGGTCCCAGCTAAGGGCCCACCCTTGGAACAGCAGGTGGACTCTGCCTTAACTTAATTACCTGCCATGAGAGGGAGGCAAGGAGGTTCCCCAAAAGAAAGTCAGAGTCCCTTGACTAGAAGTCAGGTGAATGGATATCGGGTCATGAAAAATAAAAACAACAACAAACAAAAACTCAAAACTCCCACAACGGAAGAGAACAGAGAGAGTCAGCAAGAGTGCTGACTCTTAAGCTAAGCACTGTGGGGGCTTTTGAGCCTCTAAAATTGCTGGGTCTCTGTTCTGCTCTCTGCGCCTCAGTTCCCATGTCTAAATAGTAGAGAGTTGGCCTAGATCACAGGTGGCAAATGCAAGGCCCGAGGGCCGAATCTGGCCATCCACCTTGCTTTATGCAGCCCGGCAGCTTATTTCTACCCAGTGGCAGCACCGAGCTCCTTGCCCCTAGTCAAGGAGCAGTTACATTTATACAGCCCTAACATCACATTCAGTCCTTTGAAGGCAACCTTGAGGGTGAGGTGGCCCCTGGTGAAAATGGGTCTGACACCCCGGCCTAGAGCAGTGGTTCTCCAACTGCTTGGCCGAGAAACCTGTTGGTCACAGCACCTCTTTCACCAAAGCTCAAAGTAAGGCACATAAAAGAGGAATAATAATAGTAATAATAGTAAAATGCATTAATCAAAGATGATGTGCCAAGTACTGCCCTGGGGGGGGTCCTGTTGGTTATTTCATTTAATTCCCACAATAACCCAATGAGGTAGGTCAGCCCTTTTTACAACAGAAGAGGTGTGAGAATGGGGGTCTGAAGGGCGGTGGGGAGGTGGGTACGCAAGCTGTTCTGAAGTGTCCTTGACCGAGCTGCCCTGCATGGAGCTCTTTAAGAGGCTGGAGTTTTTCTCAGAATCTGTTTTTCCATCTTGATGGGATTACTGTTGGCTGTGGTCGGTGTTGGGGACAAACAAAGCTGGCTCATCACTTTCACAGTTGAGGGAAACGATCAAGTGCACTTCACGCTTAAAATCGGGGGAGCGCAGCCAGGGGTGGAAGTGCGGATCCACAGGGGCTGTTAAAAGACCGGTTGCTGCTGGTGTTGACTGAACTCCTACTGTGCGCCAGGCACAACCCTGAGTGCACAGTGGCACAACACCTCCACGGGGTAGATGTCAGCAGGCTGCCACTAGCCACGTGACTTTGATGAGCTCCTCAACCTCTTTGGGCCTCGGGTCCCCATCTGTAAAATGAGAAAGATGATGTCCGGCTCCTGGGGTTGGAGTGAAGGCTACGTGAGTGGCTACATTATGTAGAGCCCTCACTTAGGAAAGTGCCTGGCAGGTAGTACGTACTCAGTAAGTGTTTACTATCATTATCTTCATTTGCCAGTTGAGGAAACTGAGGCACAGGAGAGGTTAAGTAAGGTACTCAGCAAGTACAGAGCTGGCTGAGGGAAACTTCTGTGGTGATGGAAGTGTTCCATATTCTGATCTGGGTACACGGGTTACGCCTAAGATTTATGTGCTTTGCTATGTGTAATTTATCCCCCAACTCCCCCTAAGCCGCCTGAGTCTCAGGCCTGCGTTTCAACCATTAGGGAGGGTCTTGTGTCACCAGGCATCTTGGTTCTGAGTCTCTGAAGCCAGCCTCCTGCTTTCAAATCCTGTAACCCCCTTACTAGCTTGTCCTTCTCAGGGCGACGTATTTCGCCTCTCTGTGCCTGTTTTCCCACCTGCCACACTGGGTACGAGTGAGCGGCGTAAGACAAATGCTTATTGGTGGGCGAATGTGCGGGTGTTTGCCCGTTTCTCCTGAGACGTGCCAGTCGCAGAGGCCCACCGGTCTTGCCGTGTCTCTGAACACCCTTCTTCATGCACACCCACCACCTTCCATCCCCAGGGCCTGAGGCGGGAGATCCAGGCGCACGGGCCGCGCTTGGAGGAGGTGCTGGAGCGCGCGAGCGCGCTCGCGGCGCTGCGCAGCCCGGAGGCGGAGGCCGTGCGCCGCGGCCAGGAGCAGCTGCAGAGCGCCTGGGCCGGACTGCGCGAGGCGGCTGAGCGGCGGCAGCAGGCGCTGGACGCTGCCTTCCAGGTGGAGCAGTACTACTTCGACATGGCTGAGGTGGAGGCGTGGCTGGGCGAGCAGGAGGTGCTCATGATGAGTGAGGACAAGGGCAAGGTGCGCCCGGGCTGAGGGTGCAGGGGTCTGGGAGAGCTGGAGCTCCGGGTGGGCCTCTGTCGCCTCATCGCGGGCGCCGTGTGCCTCCAGGATGAACAGAGCACCCTGCAGTTGCTCAAGAAGCACCTGCAGCTGGAGCAGGGCGTGGAGAACTATGAGGAAAGCATCGCGCAGCTGTCGCGCCAGTGTCGGGCGCTGCTGGAGATGGGGCACCCGGACAGGTGGGCGGGCAGGGGGGAGGGGACTCGGTGCAGGGAGGGAGACAGGGCCCGTTTTTAAGGAATGGTCCTGCAGGATCTGAAGCTTTGCTGTTGGAAACTTGGACAGGGCCAGTATTGGCCACTGGATTGGGAGGGGCCCTCAATGCCACGTGCTGGAGCCCTCATTTTCACATGCTGTATTTTGGCAAGTGTTTGGGGCCGGAGTGAAGGGGCACTGCCCAAGGATGGTTGAAAGGGTAGGATCAGGTGAACTGGGATTTGAGCATAGGGGGCAGTACGGGTGGCGGGGGTGATGTCTAGGATTGAGGAGAGAAGTAAGAGCTCAGGACAGAGGAGGGTCCTCTTCCTACCAGTGTCTGAGCAGTGTCTGGGAGGACAGAAAGCTCTGAGTGGGTGTGGCCTAAAATCTGGGTGGCGAGTGTTGGCTTCCCTGTGGTCAGGAGCAGGGGCCACATCTGGGAAGCCTGGACCAGGGGGGAGATCTGAGAGACCTCCGCCCTTTCAAACCCGGAGATTGGAACTGGAGGTGAGACTGATCAGCTGTGGACCCCAGCAGGGGGTCAGGAGCCCCAGCCAAGTCACTGGAAAGGAGGGGCGCCGGACCATAGATAGAAAAGCTGCCAGGAGAGGGGTGGTGAGCTTATCAAGCTTCTGGAGGCAGAGTTTTCCCTGAGTGCTGTGATCCAACTACCGGGTTGACTTAGCCCAAGGCTTGCAGAAAACAGAGTCCTGCACGGGGACCCCGCCCTGCCTGCAGGTTAAGAGGAGACACAGCCATGCCCTGAGAGGGGGTGTCAGGGGGCCCCAGTTCTGTCCTTTAAGTCTCAGGGACTCCATCTCTGCCCCTCCCTGTCCCCCCACCCCCTACCCAGTGAGCAGATTAGCCGACGACAGTCTCAGGTGGACCGCTTGTATGTGGCGCTCAAAGAGCTGGGCGAGGAGCGCAGGGTGAGCCTGGAGCAGCAGTACTGGCTGTACCAGCTCAGCCGCCAGGTGGACGAGCTGGAGCACTGGATTGCGGAGAAGGAGGTGGTGGCCGGCTCACCTGAGCTCGGCCAGGACTTTGAGCACGTCACGGTTAGTAATAACAATAATACCGGTGGCTACTGTACATACTACTGAGGTTCTCTGGGCCTCAGTTTCCCCAACTGTAATATGAGGATAATAATAGCACTTACCTCATGGCTCTGTTGTAAGCCAAATGAATTAATATACAGCAGTCCCCCTTACCCACAGGGGGTATGTTCCACGATCCCAGGGGATGCCCGAGACCATGGATGGTACCAAACCCTGCATGTACTATTATTTCTCCTATACGTACATACCTTTTTCCTCAAGGAAGCACTGTACGGCTTCTCTGTGGCATCTCCAAATTGCCAGCAATACTCCTCGTGAGCTTTGGGGCCACTGTTAAGCAAGGCTTACTTGAACACAAGCACTGCGATGGTGTGACAGTTGATTTGATGTCCTAGACAGCTACTAAGTGGCCACACATCATGGAGAGACTGAACAAAGGGATGATTGATGTCCAGGGTGGGACAGAATGAGGTGGAGTGAGATTTGATTACACTACTCAGAATGACACACAATTTAAAACGTATGAATTGCTTGTTTCTGGAGTTCTCCCTTTAATATTTTTGGACTGGAGTTGACTGCAGGTAACTAAAACCACAGAAAGTGAAACCCCAGATAAGGGGGAGCAACTGTAATTTCAGGCACACACAGTAATGCCCAACACAGTAAGTGTTAGTTATTATTATTGCATTATTATTTTTATTATTGTTGTTACTGTTATTGCTACAGAGTAAGTGCTCCATAAGTGTTAAAGGTTGCTTTTTTAAAATTATGGTTGTCATTATTACTATTTCTACTCTTACCTGCCACAAGGTGGTGGGCCGAAAGGGGCCTTTGCCCATGTTGTGCCCCCCCGCCCACTTCCTGGTGGCAGGTGCTGCAGGAGAAATTCTCAGAGTTTGCCAATGAGACCGGCACAGCAGGGCGGGAGCGACTGGCGGCCGTGAACCAGATGGTGGATGAGCTGATTGAGTGTGGCCACACAGCTGCGGCCACCATGGCTGAGTGGAAGGACGGGCTGAACGAGGCCTGGGCCGAGCTGCTGGAGCTCATGGGCACGCGGGCCCAGCTGCTGGCTGCCTCTCGGGAACTGCATAAGTTCTTCAGCGATGCCAGGGAGCTTCAGGGACAGATCGAAGAGAAGCGGAGGCGGCTGCCCCGCCTGACTGCCCCGCCGGAGCCAAGACCCAGCGCCAGCTCCATGCAGCGGACTCTGAGAGCCTTTGAGCATGACCTACAGCTCCTCGTGTCCCAGGTGGGGTGCCTGTGGCCAGGAGGGAAGGTGGGAGGCCCTGGGCAGCATGGCTAGGGGGTGTGGGCAGCAAAGCAGACAAAAATCAGACTGTAGAGCATGTCAAAATTAGATGGTGAGACAGATAGAAAACAGACCACGGAACAGGGAGAAGTTAGGTGATGGGGCAGGTGGAAAATGGACTGATTATGTGGTGCACAGAAATCAGACAGTGGCAGAAAAAAGTGCAGTATGGCTGAAAGAAATTAGATCATATTTTCACTGCAGGTTGGACAGGGGTTGTCCTTGGAACTGCGAAGTGAATCTTACCCAGTCAGGTAGTCAGTCTAAAAGGAATTGTGGGAGGGTTAAGAGAAATTTAGCTTTGGGGCAGATAAAAATTAGACAACTGGTCTCGAATAGAAATTGTATGATTTTCCTCAAAAAATTCTGATGGGGCCGAATTCATGGAAACTGCACTGGAGCTGGTAGGAATCAGGCAGTGGATCTGACAGGACCTGGGAAGTGGAGCCGAGAAGAGAGTTGGAAATGAAGCTGTGGACCCCACAGAACTCGGATGGCTGGGCTGAAGAACGGGGCTGCAGGTGTGATGGAAGGCATACAGTGGGCGCTTATTTTTATACCAACCGTATAGATCACTGTTAGAAAGCAGGCGGAGAGGTTGGTAGAGATTTAGTGGTGGAGCTGGTAGAAATGTAGCAGTCACTCCAAGGCTGAACCAACAGAGAGTGAGCAGCGGCTCCAACAGAACTCACACAGCAGAACCCGTGGAAATTGGGCGGGAGACCCGAAAGTAAGCAGATGGCCATCCTGAAGGGAATTGGGCAGAGTAGGTAGGCAATAGTCTGAAAAAAAAAAAAGAAAGAAAAATAATTGGACAGCATGTCTCACAAACAGCAGGATGGAAAGAGGGTTCCTGAAAGAAGTCAGATTGGTCTGAAACGAGACAGAAGTGGGCCTGAAAAAGTGAGGCGACAGACCCAGTAGACATAGAGCCTCAAATTAAAGCAATCAGGGAGTGGACGAGAAGAAATCTAGTGGTAGCTCTAAAGGAAGTCAGAATTCGGGTAAGTCAAAGAAGAAGCAGGCAGCAGAGAAGGGAAACCCACTGTGGGATCAGCAGGGTGCAGGCTTCTTACATTGTTAAGCTCTGTACCCAGTCAGTAGGTGGGGGAAAGAGAGGGCAGAGCCTGGACCCCACAGAGGGCTGGTGCTCGACCTGGCCCTGGCGTGCCCCTCAGGTACGACAGCTGCAGGAGGGGGCAGCGCAGCTGCGGACAGTGTATGCAGGTGAGCACGCGGAGGCCATCGCCAGCCGGGAGCAGGAGGTGATGCAGGGCTGGAAGGAGTTGCTGGCAGCCTGTGAGGACGCCCGCCTGCACGTCAGCTCCACGGCCGACGCCCTGCGATTCCACAGCCAGGCCCGGGACCTGCTCTCCTGGATGGATGGCATCTCTGGGCAGATTGGGGCAGCTGACAAGCCCAGGTGCTCCTCATCCCACCTCAGGCTTCCTACCTGCCTCTGGGCAGCTACCCCCTGCCTGTCCACAGTCCTTTTCCCATAAGAATCACCATAGCCAATACCTGCATGACACCTCTGTGTGCCAGGCACTGTTGTAAATGCTTCACGTGTATTAAGACCCCTTGTCAGGCTTGGTATTGGGGGCTCAGAGCACAGGGCATATGCTTGCCTTCTGTCCTTCCCACTTGCCCACTACTGTTCCCACTGTGGGGTGGCATGGGGTGGGCTGCAGCCAGGATAGGGACAGGGAGGTGTGGCACTGTATGTGGGGCTTAACCTAGCAGACATTGACTTATTGCTTACATAACAGTTTGCGCGGGTGTCCGGCAGAAGCCTGAACCACAGTGGCTGGGAGCCAGGTCCTTCCATCACTCTGCCCTGTCAGTCATTGGCTGGACCCTCCTTCAGATGAGGGTCACGTGGGAGGTTTGAGGAATTTAACCTGCACTCACATAGCATTGTTTCTGTGGCTGTGAGGCCTTGAGTCTACATTAATTTCCTCAGTAAATATTTATTGAATGCCTACTGTGTGCCAAGCCCCTGCCCCAGTGCAGCTTAGTCTGAGGATGGAGATAGGAAATAGATAAGTAAACAAACGTCTAATATTATTTCAGCCAGTAATAAGTGCTCTGAAGAAAAATAAAGCAAGGTAAGGGGACGAGGTGCTAGCTGGCAAGGCCTCTCTGAGGATGTCAAGTTTGAGGCCTCAATGAAGTGATGGTGAGTTGGGTGAGGTTTGGGGAAAAGGGTTTTCCAGGTGGAGGGATCAGCAAGCGCACAGGCCCAAGGTAGGTTGCGGTTAGGCGCGTTTGAGGAGAGCTGGACGATCCATCACTGTGGCTGGCTGGAGGGAGTGAGGGGGAGTGGAGAGAAGTAGGAAATGCAGTCTGAGAGGGAATAGGGTGTGATGAGGAGTTTGCCTTTTCTCCAGGTGAGACAGGAGCCTCGGGAGGATCTAGAGCAGCGGGGGGGGTCACTGTAGGTGCCTTGTAAGAAACTGAGTGTGGAAGGCAAGGATGGAAGCAGGTAGACCAGTCAGGAGGCTGCTGTGATAAACCAGGTGAGACATGGTGACTTGATCCAGTGTGGTGGCTGTAGAGATGGACAAAAGTGATTAGTTTTAGGAATTTACAGTCTTTTTATTATGAAAAATTTCAAATGTGCACAGAAGTAGCTGTAATGGTATGGTGAGCCCACATGTGTATAGTGAATGCCTGGCCTGAACAATCTGGCCGATCTGGGTTTATCTGCACACTCCCTCCCCTACCACTTGCTGAGCTATTTCTCAGTAAATCTCAGGTGTCGTATCATATCACAAGGTATGCTTTAAAATGATAAATGTCCAGTTTTGAGTGATGGGTTGGCTTCAGAGGCTGAGGGAGAAGGAGTCCTGGGTAAGTGATGGGTGAACTTACTGAGGCGGAGAGTTCCAGAGGAAAATCAGATCATTCCAGATGATCTTAGTCTTAGGAAGGAATCATTACAATGTGAAACCTTCAGAAATGAGTTTGGACCTTTTAAGACTCATAAAGCTGTACCTGCTGCCTGGTGGAACACTCAGAAATCTGACATTTGTTCTGGACACATGACAGCGGACAGCGGTACTGTTCAGGAGTCATACAGTACAAGCCACAGATTCGAGCCCCACATATAATTTAAGACTTTCTTGTAACCACATTAAAAAAGTCGAAAGAGGAAAGTAAAATTAACTTCAGTGACTGTAATTCATTTTATTTAACCTAGTGTACCCAAAATATTATCGGTTTTAACATGTAGTCAATATTAAAATTATTGAATATTTGATGCTTTTTTATATGAAATCTTTAAAATATGGCGTGTACTTTCTACTTCAGCACATCTCAGTTCAGACTAGTCACATTTCTGGTGCTCATTTGCCACAATGACTGTTGGCTACCATATTGGACAGCACAGGCTTGGAAGGTTAGAATCACCCAGCTAGAGGAATCTTCAGGAGCGTAACTTTAGAAAATTGAAAAAACTGGGACTTGAAATCCTAGCTATGACTCACAAAGTGTGACATTGTAGTCCCCTGGGAAAAGTTGGAATCACTGCGTCAGTGGGGAACCTCGGACTCTCGGAACTTGTTCATAGCGGGTGGGAGTCTGCAGATGGTGTGGAGCTGTGGCCTCAGGGATTTGGGCTCCTCTAGAGCTGTCCGTATGGGGTGGGATGAGGGAAACTGCCTGTGGCTCAGACCCCTGCCACCGCCCACTGCAGGGATGTGTCGTCGGTGGAGGTGCTCATGAACTACCACCAGGGCCTGAAGACTGAGCTGGAGGCACGGGCGCCTGAGCTAACGGCCTGCCAGGAGCTGGGCCGCTCTCTGCTGCTCAACAAGAGTGCCATGGCTGACGAGGTGGGGAGGGGTGCATGGGGTGCCCCTCTGCCATCCATGCCCACTGGGGTGGGAGCCACCCTGATTCCTCTCCTGCCCACCCACCACTCTCAGATCCAGGCCCAGCTGGACAAGCTGGAAATCAGGAAGGAGGAGGTGTCGGACAAGTGGGACCGCCACTGGGAGTGGCTGCAGCAGAGTGAGTGGGGCTCATACACACGTGGCTCAAGGGCACAGGGACCTTCTATAGTGTGTTTAGAAAGGCCCAGAGGGTGACATGAGCACACTTTGCACATCACTCATGGGTCCCCAGCAGCAATCATGAAAGCCTGGTGGGGAGGACAAGGGTGCGGCCTTGCCATTGAAGCAGATATTTAGAGAAGCTGGTGCCCTTTGAAGTAGCCCAGCCTCTCATTCCTACAGAGCTCAGAGTGGTCCAGGCTGGCCTAGAGGAAGCCGGGGCAGGGGGAGGGGTGTGGAAGGCCAGAGGAGACAGCCACTGCCCCACGAAGGGCCCACAGGTGTCCCAGCACCTTTACCCTCTGCATGTCTCCCCTCAGTGCTGGAGGTGCACCAATTTGCCCAGGAGGCGGTGGTGGCAGATGCCTGGCTGACAGCACAAGAGCCGCTCCTGCAGAGCCGGGAGCTGGGCAGCAGTGTGGACGAGGTGGAGCAGCTTATCCGGCGCCACGAGGCCTTCCGCAAAGCAGCTGCAGCCTGGGAAGAAAGATTCAGCTCTCTACGGCGCCTGACCACGGTCAGCCCCGACCCCCACACCCACATTGTCTATATAAGACAGAAACGCTGGGACTTGGTGCTCAGGGTTGTGTCAAGTGAGGCTGACACAGATCCTCACTGGGCTCCCAGTCTGGAGGTGGTGGTGGGGGAGTTGGGGGATGGACAGACCTGTCACCAGACAGTGACAACCCTGGGCTGGGATGGGGAAGCACAGGGGCTGTGGAAGCCCCAAGTCTAGAAGCACTTGGTCTGGTCTAGGAGAGTCTCATCTGAGACTCAAAGAATGAGGAGGAGAGACCATTGTAGTCAAAAGTCTTAAGGTCCTGGGAGGGGACCATTAAGGAAGGAGGCAATGGGGGTCAGAAAGGCACCTAGAGAAAGTGATGCTTTAGCTGATTCTTAAAAGAACAGTAGGTGCTTGCTGAAGAAAACAGGAATTAAGCTCCTAGCAGAGATCAAAGCATGGGTGCAGGCCTGGACAAGCTTGTTTTTTCACCAATGAAACTAATAACCTGGGTGGTGAGGCAGACAACCCAGAGTTGCCTCCCCCCCCCACCACGCCCCTCTACCTGACCGTGGCCCCTCCGTCCCCAGATCGAAAAAATCAAGGCAGAACAGAGCAAGCAGCCGCCCACTCCTCTGCTGGGGCGCAAGTTCTTTGGGGACCCCACAGAACTGGCAGCTAAGGCGGCACCCCTGCTGAGGCCAGGGGGCTACGAGAGGGGCTTGGAGCCCCTGGCCCGCCGGGCCTCGGACGCGTTGTCTGCCGAGGTGCGGACCCGGGTGGGGTACGTGCGCCAGGAACTCAAGCCTGAGCGCCTCCAGCCGCGCATCGACCGGCTGCCGGAGGTCCCAGGGAGGGTTGAGTCCATGGCCCCACCAACTGCACCAGAGAACGTGGTGGAGAATCCCGGGACCCCCGCAGTAGCGGAACAGATCCGGCCGCGGCCAGAGCGCCAAGAGTCGGCTGATCGCGCGGAGGAATTGCCCAGGAGACGGAGGCCGGAGCGGCAGGAATCAGCAGATCAATCCGAGGAGGCTGCACGGAGGCGAAGGTCAGAGCGGCAGGAGTCGGTGGAGCACGAGGGTGCACACAGCCTTACCCTGGGCCGCTACGAGCAGATGGAGCGGCGGCGCGAGCGGCGCGAACGGAGGTTGGAGCGGCAGGAGTCCAGTGAACAGGAGACACCCGCCAGAGGAGAGCTGGCCAGGGGGTGAGGCCTCATTAGTCCAGGGAGTGAGGGTGGGGAGACAGGGAGAGGTCCTGGAGCCTAAAGGCAGAGTGAAGAGGGCTTCCGTCCCCCGAACTGCCTGCAGAGGGAGAGAAAGGGTCCTGGTACCCATTTTGCAGAGATGTAAACTGAGCCTGAAAGAGGGTAGATGACCTGCCTGCTCTCTGACAGCAGCGCAGTTCTAAGCGTTGAAAGGACAATTAGCTGGAGTGTGTTGTGCACATCAGTCCCATCAGCTGTGTATCCAGAAAGAGGTATTTGGGTCAAACACATTTCAGTGACGACTTCTTGACCCCTTTTTAAATTTCGTATTTCATGAACGTTTGTTGAGTGCCTCCCATGTGTGTGCCATGTGCTGCGAAGAGCATGGAGGGAGCCAGGCGCAGCCCTGCCTTCATGGGCTCACAGTCCAGCAGGGGAAACACACTTGTCACCAGACGGAGGTGACCCAGAATGATCAGAGCCGGAATGGGGGAAGTCCAGTGGACTTGGAAGCTCAGGGGTGGGTGGGAAAAGGCCAGGGTATGTTCAAAGGCTTGAAGGCACCAGTTTGCATTTTGCTCTTCCTGTTGCTTAAAACTCAAAAGGGAGAGAGGTTCGGTCCTCCAATCAGCAGCCACGGCCTGAGCACCTGTGGTGAGTAAGGCCAACATCTGAGAGGCAGCTGCAGAAGTGGGTAAGGGCCAGGTTGGTCCCTCAGAGGAGACACCCCAGTTCCATTGGGTCTTTCTGCCCCCACTCCCAGGAAGGCCACCCTGGCTGACATTGTGGAGCAGCTGCAGGAGAAAGAGGCAGGCCCAGGGCTCCCTGTTGGGGTAAGTTGAGCCTAGGGAGGGTGGGGGAATGGAGAACTCTGCAGTGCAGTCGCCTGGATCCGAGAAACACCAGTGTCTAACCCTGAGTAACCCCCTCCAGTTGAACCCTGCAGAGAGGCTCTCCGGGGATGAAGAGGTTTCCCAGATGCCTCCCCATATTTTCTTCTGTATAAAGATGAGGCCACGGACCTTAGAGACTCTTCCCTACCCGCCCCCCCCCCCCGCCCCAACTCCTTCCTTACCTCCCTCCAGAGTCTTCCAACATCTGCTCTGGACTCTTTCTCCAGTCCAGTGGGGGATCTCAAATTTCCTTACAGACAGCCACACACAGAGAAGAAAGCCCAGATTCCTTCTCCAGACAGCTGGGGCAGCCACGTGCCGGCTTCCCACCTTCATGACCCCTCCTCCCCAAGATCAAGAGGGATTCCCCACCTATGAATCCTGACAGCCTCCAGGTCCTCCCATACTCGCTCCCAAGACAGAATGGCCTGCAGACAGATGGGACCCCCGGACCCACGAATTCCCCCAGATGGCCCCACACCCGACTTTGTACAGCACCCCTTTTCCCCCTCCCTTCACACAGACGTCCCTGCCTCAGCCTCGAGAGCTACCCCCCGGCCGCCTGCCCAACGGGCTTGAGCCTCCCGAACGGACACCTCGGCCGGACCGGCCGCGAGCGAGGGACCGGCCCAAGCCCCGACGACGGCCACGGCCCCGCGAGGGTGGTGAGGGCGGGGGAAGCCGGCGCTCGCGCTCAGCCCCTGCCCAGGGCGGCTCCGCCCCCGCGCCTCCGCCACCACCCACCCACACAGTGCAGCACGAGGGCTTCCTGCTGCGCAAGCGTGAGCTCGACGCTAACCGCAAGTCGTCCAATCGGTGAGCATGTGGGCGCGGCTTTAGAAGGCAGGTTCCGAGCTCCGGATGTCCAGTAAATGAATAGGTGGGAGTGAGAAGGGCGTTTAACCGCGGCGGGGTGGGCGGGGCCTGAAGGGGGCGGGGCTTTGTTTTAAGTAATCAAGCAATAAGCAGGAGGGAGTGGGGCCTGAAGCTAGTGTGGCCAATGGGTGATTGGATGGAGCTTAGATGAGGGCGGGACCTGAAGAAAATGTTCCTGAAGTGAATAAATTGCGACCCAATATTATAACAACCAACCCAGAAGTTAGTTAAAGCTAGTAGCAAAGTGGATGTGGGGTCTAGTCTAGAGGGTTCCAATGTCTCATGAGGTAAAGCCTGGAGTGGTCCATCCAACCAATTAATGGGGTGGGTACACACACAAAGTTTTAAATTGGGGGAAAATCTGAGAAGGTGTGGAGCCTAAACTCTGAGGGCTTGAGGCCATCTCATATCGATATCCAAAAGAGGGCTTAACGGTGGTGTATTTATTCTTGGAGTTCAGCTCCTGATTGCCCAGCCTTTTTTTGTCCAGCTGGGAGGCAGAAGCTGGGAAGTGGTGAAGCCAAAAAGGGTAGCAGCGCTGGCCAGTGAGCAGAGAGGTCTAGATCCACAACATGAAACGGGCAAAACAGACTGAGATTGCTTGTGGGGTCTCATTTTTTGTGCTGAGGCCAAGATAGGAATAACCAGGGCTACTTCCTCCTCCCTCGTTGGGGCTGAATGAGGAGATGAATTCTTCATTCCAAGCAGTAGACCAATAAGCTTCCCTTTCAGGAGATTCTATGGGAGGTAGAGGAGTGGCTGGGAACATGCCCAGCAAAAGGCTTATAAAGGAGACAGCTTAAGTCTTCCCTTCTAGAAATTCAGTGTGAGAGCGTATTAGGAAGGGTAACCCCAGCAGGGCCAGCCTGGGTAAAGACTGGGTACTGAGAGATTTAGACCCTGCCCTCAGCTCAGGAACACCCAAGGCATATGGCCCCTGTAGAGCAAAGGCCGCGAGGGAGGAAGGCTCTGACAGATTCAGCCCATGAAAGATACTGATGAAGAGGACCCAGGCAGAGTGCTGCAGTGCTGCCTTGAGCCCTGTCTCATTGTCCCAGGTCGTGGGTGAGCCTGTACTGCGTGCTCAGCAAGGGGGAGCTGGGCTTCTACAAGGACGCCAAAGGCCCGGCATCTGGGGGCACTCATGGTGGGGAGCCACTGCTCAGCCTGCACAAGGCCACCAGCGAGGTGGCTAGTGACTACAAGAAAAAGAAGCACGTCTTCAAGCTTCAGTGAGACTCCCAATGGGCCAGAGGGAGGGATCCAAGCCCCAATGTCCCCTCCCAGCAATCCCCTACTCCCTTGGAAAAACAGTTGGTGGAAGGATGGGCCAAGCCCCTACTCCAGATCCCCTAAGTCCTGTGTCCCCTCCTACAGGACCCAGGATGGCAGCGAGTTTTTGCTTCAGGCTAAAGATGAGGTGAGATCTGGTTCTTTCCCTGCCCTATTTGGATCTCAAGGACCACCTGGCTGGCTGGTTGCTGGCCCAGAGTGATGGGGCTGTGAGGGGGAGGCACAAGCTAGAGTTACCAGGGCTGTAATGGGAAAGCCCACGGGCAGAGAAAGCCCAGAAGGAGTTCCTAGCCTAGCTAGGGGAGCAATCAGTGAGTAAGGGGATACGTGGCAGGTCAGGAGGCCTGCCTGGACTCCCCAGGACAAAGTCCAACCTCCTTGCCTCTGCCTATGAGGTAAGGTTGGGAAGATAAGAGAGGGGGAATTAGCTGTAAATAAATAAATAAATAAGGCTGAGGGGGTTGATACAGGCAGATGGAACAACAAGTGCAAAGAACTAGAGGTGCAGAATTGCAAAGCATTAACTATGTTTGAGAAGAGTTCAAGGAGAGGTTTGCAGGGGCTGGATCTCATGGTCCAGAGGAGGTTGGGTTTGCCCCAAGGACACTGGGAAGCCATGGCAGAGTATTGAGCAAGGGAGGGTTACTGTGATATGTAAGAAAGATCCCTTTGACTACCATGTGCAGGGTAGATTGGAGAGGGCAAGAGTGAAGGTGTGAACCCTGGAGGTGAACAGGGCAAGGGACTCAAGTGGGAGAGCACAGGCAAACCGTGGCAGGCCTGTGTCAAGGGGAGGAGGAGGTGAGTGAGAAAGACAGGAATGTGAGTGGACCTTGGGACTAGGTACCTTGGGAAAAGGACAGAGGAGGAGGAGCAGGCATGGAGGTGGTTTGAAGAGATTTTGAAAATAGTAACTTTTTATTTCATTCATTCTCACAAGAGGTTATGAAATAGGTCTTTATTCTCTCCATGACTTATTTATCTTTAAAATGGAGATAAAAAGTTTTTCATCATAGGGTTAGTGTGAGAATTAAATAAGTTGATACATGTAGAGTACTACTTACAGAGCCTAGTAAGTGCTCTCTCTATTAAGT
The DNA here is from genome assembly GCA_028533065.1 of Trachops cirrhosus. NCBI lineage: Eukaryota > Metazoa > Chordata > Mammalia > Chiroptera > Phyllostomidae > Trachops > Trachops cirrhosus. Next base: position 34,917,563 of record CM052550.1, read on the forward strand.
GTCTGCTGATATTAATTCTGTGCTATTTCCTCTCTTCAGGAGGAGATGAACGGCTGGCTGGAGGCTGTAGCCACCTCAGTGGCGGAACATGCGGAGATTGCCCGCTGGGGACAGACACTACCCACTACCTCGTCTACAGACGAGGGCAACCCCAAGCGGGAGACAGGGGAGCGCAGGGCCAGTGGGCGCCGGAAGTGACTTCCTACCCCCAAGATCTGACACAACTCCCCGCCCCTCCTCTCCGCACTGTGGGCACAAAGACACTTTTTCTTCCGCAGGGGCTGGAGCCCCTAGTTCCACCAACACTGCGGACGCGCTTTGACGGGCAATGGAAAGGAGGGGACTTCTGCACCCCCAAAAGTGGTGGGGGGATTGCCGCCCCTATAGCCATATCTCGGTCCCTTCCCGCTCGCCATCCCCACCCCAGGTGCTGGGGCTCCATTATTTTTATGCAATAACTGAGCTTGGGGGAGCGGGTAAGGGGCCCGTTGAGCCAAGCCCCCTGCCTGGATCCCCAGATCCTGCCCCAGGAAGCTGGGGTGGTAGGGGCGATAATTCCTGCCCCCCTCTCCGCCCTAGGGATGGGTATGGGGGCGCTGGTGAGGTCCCCTGGACCATCCAGGGTGCTAGGGGGTGGGGAGGGGAAGGCCCCTCCCCGCCTTTACCTCACTTCCAATGCTGCCTTGATCTCTGTCTGGGAAGGGGGAGCGAAGGGGCTCAAGCCCCTGCACTCCGCCGTCTCAGAGCCATGCGGTTAATTCCTGACTTAGTTTATTTTTGCAAAACGTGGACCTCCTCCTCCCACCCTACACCCCCGCCCCGCATCCGCGAAGGCATTAAATGGGAGGGACGTCAAAGCTCAAAACAGTCTTCCTCTCTCCTCCCCCCGTCCAGTTGTCAAAGCCACTTCGTGAGGGGAGGGGCGAGAGGAAGCCCTCCCCCTGCATGCTTCAGGCTGAAGCACCTTCCAGGAGAGTGGGGGGAACCGGATTGTGGACAGCCCCCGTGACCTCCTGGAGAAGTCGCTGGGGCTCGGGGGTGTGGGGCGGTGTGGCAGGCGCACACTGTATGTACCTATAATAAATCCTTTGGCTTTGACGATCTATACTGGTTTGTTCGAGTTTTGTGGGCTGCGCTTGGGGGTATGGGGGCGGGGAAAGACTGTGGCTGTAGAGAACCTTTAAAGGTCCCCCTCGGTATGGACTAATATCGGGGTCTAAACACGTTCCCTGGACGAAGTATTCAGAACCCCAAAGGGATACAGGAATGTTTTACCAACCCTAATAACTAAACTTCCCCAAAGGAGCCTCTGGGTCCGCCCAGCCTGGGACAGGAAAGGCGGGACCCCTTTAAGGAGGCGGAGACTTTAACTGCGAAGGATGAAGGTTTTGCCCAATCGCCGGCGGCTCTGGGAGTTTCTTGCCCAATGAACACCCCGTGAGGGCGGGGGCGGGGAGACACCCGGAAGCGGGTACAGACCGGCCGGCTAGCCCGCGGGCCATGGCAGCCGTCGCGGCTGCGGCGGAAGGGTTCCCGGGACGGGGACCTCCCGGAGAGGTGATTCATCTGAACGTGGGAGGCAAGAGGTGAGTTTAGGAGATTCCTGAGGCCCCACCCTCGGGGGCGGCGAGCGGGGTGGGAGAAGTCGCTTCTCCCGGGGAATCCTGTTTTCAAGGATTGCTCCGCCCCCTGAGGGAGGCGCGGGAGGCTGGACTGGTTGCCGCAGAGGGTAGGGAATTCACGCGGCTCTGGTGTAGGCGGCCGTATTTCTCACCCTCCCTACATCACCTCTCGTCCGCTCACCTTCCCACCTTCCCCGCACAGATTCAGTACCTCTCGGCAGACTCTCACCTGGATACCAGACTCCTTCTTCTCCAGGTGGTTGGGAGAGCGAGTTTGGGACGGGGAGGGGAGGGGTGGGAGGAGAAGATATGGGGAGACCTCATGCCCCCATCCCGCACGTACACACTCCAACACGTGACACCTACTCTGTGTCGCTTCCCTGCAGTCTTCTGAGCGGACGCATCTCAACACTGAAAGATGAGACCGGAGCTGTGAGTAGGGCAAGACCTGAAATGGGGCAGCGGGTAGGAGGAGGAACAGATCTCCCACCTAGCCCCTCTATTTGCGCCATACATCCTCTGCACCCCTTCCCCGCAGATCTTCATCGACAGGGACCCCACGGTCTTCGCCCCCATCCTCAACTTTCTGCGCACCAAAGAGTTGGACCCCAGGTTGGCATGGAGGATGAAGGGGTGTCCCCTACCGTCTTCGTGCCCTGAAAAATTTCTTCTTGTCTTCAGAATGTTCACTTAAGCTCCTTGATCATATTTAAATTGTGCGTCCTTACAATTCCCCACAAACACACACATTTTTAGCAGCCATGTCATCACCCATCAAGATTTGCCACCTCTTGGGATTCTCTGCAGTTTTGAAAACTTTCTCCTCAGAATTCTATGCCCATTCTCACCACCCAGACCCTGACCCCTGGTCATTTCACTACCTAGGGGTGTCCACGGTTCCAGCCTCCTTCACGAAGCCCAGTTCTATGGGCTCACTCCTCTGGGTAAGTACGATATTAGTCCATACCGAGGGGGACCTTTTTCTATTCATCCTCAATGAATAGAAAACTAGCTCTCTAGTGATGCTCCTCCATCCTCCTCTCTCCTGAAAGAAGATTGGGTTAGAGCTGACAGCCCTGAATTTGGTCCTGGTCTCAGGGAAGTAGTGGTATTCTGTGGAGAAAGAGATGAGGGAGAGGGGAAAGAATTGGACTCAGTACCGCCAAGACCCATTCTTCAAGTCTTTCTGCCTCAGTTCGTCGTCTGCAGCTGAGGGAGGAGTTGGATCGCTCTTCTTGTGGAAACGTTCTCTTCAACGGTTACCTGCCTCCACCAGGTGGGCACTACTAAGGGATGGAATGGAGGATGGATAGAATAAAGACTGCATTTCCCATGAGGCTGGCAGCTCTTGAGCGCCTGTGCTATGAACCCTGAGACACTATGGAGTTGTAATTCTGTATCAAATGCATGGCATGATGCTTGGAAAGGAAGTAGGAACCAGCATTCCAATGAGGCAGGGGCCCCCTTGAGGCTCTATTGCAGAGGTGTCAAACTCGTTTTCACTGGGGGCCACATCAGCCTCAAGGTTGCCTTCAAAGGGCCTGATGTCATTTTAGGACTGTATAAATGTAACTGCTCCTTAGTAATTAAGTGAGAGCTCGGCACTGCTGCTGGGTAGAAACAAGGTGCCAGGCTGGATTCAGCCCGAGGGCCTTGTGTTTGCCACCTGTGCTCTATTGCATGCCTTAGAGTGCAATGAGAGTCATAGTCCGGGTTTGATTTTCTTGTGGGAAAGCTTAGAAGAACTGGGTTCCTTTGCATGGAGGGGAGAACTATTAAAGGGGACTTATTGACTATAATCCATGAGACCTTGGTGCAGCCAGTGCACTGGCCATAGAAAATATGCCCCAGTGGTTATTGGGGCCTATAATCCATGAAGCTTTGCTGATTGGTAGAAAGAACAGATGGGAAAATTCAACTTAGGGCTTTATTTCCCTAACCTCAATCAGTATCTACGACCTTCACAAAGGTTGCCAAATATGAAGACCTATGCCATTGTTTTCTTTTTTAAAAAAATATTTTATTTATTTATTTTTAGAGAGAAGGTAAGGGAGAGAGAAAGAGAGGGAGAGAAACATCAGTGTGTAGTCGCCTCTCACACGTCCCCCACTGGGGACCTGGCCCACAACCCAGGCATGTGCCCTGACTGGGAATAGAACCAGCGACCCTTTGGTTCACAAGCCCACACTCAGTCCACTGAGCTAGACCAGCCAGGGCTATGCTATTGTTTTCTTAACTTAGCTCTGCCTTGTTTTTTTAAAACTCATTTTAAATAGAAGCTTAATATCACTATGTTTCTACCATAAATACGTAAACACAAGAATAAGACCCAAACATAACAGTGTTATTAAACTCTGGCTAGATTCTCTTTTCTGCCAAGGGGACAGGCTTCCATTTCTTAAAAGGAAAGATTAGCAAATATTGAAAAGATAATCAGTATTATGACTTTCTAAACTGATTCTTCCTTTGTGATAGGCTGAAAGAAACTGAAAAGGGAGTAACTTGCTGTGTGATTCAGTTTCACTTAATGCAGTGTCCCCACACTTAAATTCTTTTCATCAGAAGACTGTGGTCCTGGCTGGTGTGTCTTAGTGGATTGAGTGCCAGCCTACGGTCCAGAGGGTTGCTGGTTCAATACCCAGTCAGGGTACATGCCTGGGTTGCAGGTCAGGTCCCCAGTGGGGGGGCACATGAGAGGCAACCACACATTGATGTTTCTCTCCCTCCCTTCGCCTCTAAAAATAAATAAAATCTAAAAAAAAAAGAAAAAGACTGTGTTCCACACATGGGGAAATCAATATCTGGCTATTTTAAGGGCTTGCTATGTGGCCACTATTACAATTATTACAGTTATTGTCACTCTGCCCCTTCTCCCCGCCATAGTGTTCCCAATGAAGCGGCGGAACCGGCACAGCCTGGTGGGACCCCAGCAGACAGGGGGACGCCCAGCACCTGTTCGAAGGAGCAACACCATGCCCCCCAACCTGGGCAATGCAGGGCTTCTGGGCCGAATGCTGGATGAGAAAACCCCTCCCTCCCTATCAGGTAGGCTTCTGTCTCCTGGAAGGCTAGGCCAGCCAGTGGAATCCCTGCACCCCTGTGCTGATCTTTGCTCTCCCCTCTAAGGGCTACCGGAGGAACCAGGGATGGTGCGCCTTGTATGTGGACACCACAACTGGATCGCTGTGGCCTATACCCAGTTTCTTGTCTGTTACAGGTGCTTGGGGAGGGTGGTGGCAGGAGGCTTTGAGCCCTGTTGATGGGGAGGACTTGGGGTGAAGGTTGATATGTCCCCCAATCCTCCAGGCTGAAGGAAGCCTCTGGCTGGCAGCTGGTGTTTTCCAGTCCCCGCCTGGACTGGCCTATCGAGCGACTGGCACTCACAGCCCGGGTACTCGGTGGGGCTTTGGGTGAGCATGACAAGATGGTGGCAGCGGCCACAGGCAGCGAGATCCTTCTGTGGGCTCTGCAGGCAGAAGGCGGTGGCTCTGAGATAGGTATGGCACCAGGCTTTTCCCAGAAGCCTCTGTTCTGTAGAATTCTATTCCAGGCTGTGGTCTGTTAGAATTTTCTACCCCGTTAGCATTGTGTGGCCTTTTAAAATAACCCTGCCCTACAGTTCTCCAACCCATAACAGTTCTTTGCATTATTAGGATGTTCCAACACTTTAGAATTCTGTATCTTGTTAGAATTCCTTAGCCTGGTAGAAAAATCCACCCACATACAATTCTGTCAGAATTCACTGCCCTGTTGGATTTCTTTGCTTTGTTGGAATTCTTCATGCCAGTGGAATGCCAAGCCTATTAGACCCTGTGTTCTCATTAAAAATCTCTGACTTGTTAACTAATCTATTCCCTAGCAAATCTCAATTATTGGGAGAACCCCTGTAATTCCTAATGGAATCCTCTATCCTGTGAGGATTCCATGGCCAGCTGACTCCTCTGGGCCTCTGAACTCTTTCTGCCATCCTTCTTCTCCTCCATGAAGCAGGGTCCTGGCTGACTGCTCCTTTCCCTCAACAGGAGTCTTCCATCTGGGGGTGCCTGTGGAGGCCTTATTCTTCGTCGGGAACCAGCTTATTGCTACGAGCCACACAGGGCGCATCGGCGTGTGGAATGCCGTCACCAAGCACTGGCAGGTCAGGGTGCTGGCTCTCCCTTTCCCCAGTGTCCAGACTGCACACACCTCTCGGGTGGGGTTTCTTTCCGCCTCACCCCACCTGGACAGAGCCAGCAAGCTCAGCCGTGGACCAGAGCCTGGGCATGTGTTAAAGGTCTAAGGAGCATCAGGGAGGCCTTCCTGGAGGAGGGACTGCTAAGCTCACAGGAAAGATAGGTGGGTTTGGAAAGTAGAGAGGATTTTCCAGGCACTGGATGGGGGAGCAGGTGAGGGGAGATGGTGTAGGAGACAGAAACCCAGAGAGACATGTGCAAACGACTGTCATTCTTGCTGCATCTACCCCAGCCATGTCCAAAATGTAAAGAAAGCACACCTGCAGTGTTGTTTTCTTCTGCTAAAATGTGAGTGTTTGAGAGACAGACAGACAGACAAGCAGAGAAAGGAGGGAGGAAGAGACAGACAGAGGGGGAGAGACAGAAAAGTGGAAAGAGGTAACAGAGAGGAACCAGTACTGAATGCCTGTGGTAGATGAAGGGACCCAAAGAATGGACGGAGCTGAATAGAGAAGTGTCAGAGATACAGCATCCAGGAGAAGCCCAGAGATAGAAGCACTGACCAAGAGATGTTTAGGGATGGAGAGAAACAGATCGAGACAGGCCTAGAGCAGGCAAGGCAGGAGAGAAGTAGACCTAGAAACTGGACCTAGAAACTCTCGGTGGGCTCTTGCGGGGGTGGTGAGGGCGTAAGTGGGGTGGTGAGGGCGTAAGTGCCGAAGTTGCAGAGGCAAAGGCAGGGAGGGACTCCGGGCCACAGTCTGCCCTGCCCCCAGGTCCAGGAAGTGCAGCCCATCACCAGCTACGATGCAGCAGGCTCCTTCCTCCTCCTGGGCTGCAACAATGGCTCCATCTACTACGTGGGTGAGCAGCACGTGCCTGAGCACCTCCCCTGGAAAGTGCAAGAGGAGGGGAGAGGCTGGGGCACCTTGAACAAACCTGCTGTATCCTCTGCACCCACTGCAGATGTGCAGAAGTTTCCCCTGCGCATGAAGGACAATGACCTCCTTGTCAGCGAGCTCTACCGGGACCCAGCAGAAGATGGGGTCACAGCCCTCAGCGTCTACCTCACCCCCAAGACCAGTAAGCTATGACCTGGCTCCCCACCACCATCCATGGCCAGCCCCAGCCCATAGCTGTCTCCCCGCTGCTTGTGTAGTGTGACCCAGTGAGATTTAATGGAAGAGGGGACAGATTTACCCGTCACTTGGTCATTCAGCAAATACTCACTGAGCACCACTTGTATATAAGCACTGTTCTAGACCCTGGACAGTGGCAGGCCTCCCCACCAAGGGCAGAGTTGACTGCTAGCCATTCATCTGTGGGTTCCTTCCCCATCTCTGCAACTGGGGCATGATGCTTGCGTGCCCCTAAAACAAAGAGGAAGCACATTTTACAGTGGACCAAGCTGAGTTTTCTCACTTGGGACAGTTTTTGTTTTGTTTTCTTGACCTCGAATAGAAAAAAATTGATTTTTTTTTGCTTCTGTTGAGATATCATTTATATACCATAAAATTCACCATTTTTAAGTGTGCAATTTGGTGGGGGGGTTTTTTTTTGTAATTTTCTTTTACCTTTGTGGGTTTTTTTTTTTTTTTTAAGATTTGAATTAATTAATTTACTTTAGCAAGAGGGGAGGGAGAAAGAAAGAGAGAAACATTGATCAGTTGCTTCTCTCACACCTTCAGCCACGGACCTGGCCTGCAACCCAGGCATGTGCCCCACCAGATATTGAATCGGCGACGCTTTGGTTCACAGGCTGATTGATGTTCAGTCCACTGACCCACACCAGCCAGGGCACTTGGTGATTTTTAGTGGATTCACAATATTGTGCAGCCGTCACTACTATCTAATTCCAGAATATGATTTTCTGTCGCCCCAAAAAGAAACCCTGAACTTGTTAGCAATCATACCTCATTCCTGCCTACTGGCAGCCCCTGGAAACCTAATCTCCTTTTTGTCTGTATGGGGTTGCCTCTTCTGGACATTTCATACAAAGGGAATCATACAATATGTGGCTTTTGGGTCTGCCTTTTTTCACTTAGCATAATGATTAATTATTTTATTTATTAGTTAGTGCCTTCTGGATCTTAGGTTATCTTTGCCTACCTGCAGGTTGTGAAGATTTCCCCCTGTATTTTCTTCTAGAAGCTCTGTTGTTTTAGCAATTGCACATAGGCCTCTGTTTCATTTCGAATTAGCTGGTATATATGGTGGGAGGCAAAGGTTATGGTACATTTTTTTCTAGGAATAAATTAATATTACACCTACCTTCACAGCATGTCATCATATAAGGCCCCCTTTTTTTTAAATTTACATATAGGTGGTATATAATACATTAGTTATATTAGTTTCAGGTGTACAATATAGTGATTCAACACTTTATACCTTACGATGTGATCACCCCACAATTCTGTCAGCGTGGAAACCATCACAGTATTATTGACCATATTCCCCTTCACCTTTTCACCCACCCCCCACCTATAAGGCCCCTTCCTCTTTTCATTTATTTATCCTTGTCCTCTCCACCGTATGCTGCTATTCTATCATGACTAACAGTTATGTGTTCATGTGCATGTGCCCTTACAAAATGGGTGTCACACGGAGAGGCTGGAATTTGTGCAGCAGCACCAGGCGTCTGCCTCAGTTGTCCTCTTGTTTTGTCCTCCTTGTCCTGGGTCTAATGTCTGTCCGTGTGGTGATGCATAACCCCAATCCACTGCTTTCAACTGCACAGAATATTACAAGCACGTTTTCCCTACCCCTAGTCTTTTAGATGCTTCGCGGAGCTTGTGACGCTTGCAAAATAACTCTTCCCTTCTGGAAAGCTGGCGAGGGCAGGGAATCCCTCAGACGCATTGGGTTGCATGTCCTCATCTTGCTCTCTGTCTGTTCATATATGTCTTTATTTTTTTCTTTCTCTCTCATTCCATCTCTGTCTGGGTGTGTCTCTCTGTCTAGAGCCCTCCCCGTGACTCATTTGCCCTGCTCCCAGTCTCCTTATTTCTGTGGCCTCTCTCTTCCCTCTCAGGTCAGGTCTGCCTCTTTATCTTAATGTCTGTCTCTGGTTCTCTCTCTCTCTGACCTGTCACCTTGTGTCCCTGTTTCTCCATCTCCACACCTCCTCACCCGCCTGTTTTCATCCTGCCCTCCCTCCTTGCTTTCTGACTGTCTGTTCTTCATCTGTCTGTCTGCCTGTCTCTGCCTTGGTTTTGGTCTCGCTTCAACCCTGTCCCTCTCTTCATCACCAGGTGACAGTGGGAACTGGATTGAGATTGCCTATGGCACCAGCTCAGGGGGGGTGCGGGTCATCGTGCAGCACCCAGAGACAGTGGGCTCCGGGCCACAGCTCTTCCAGACCTTCACTGTGCACCGCAGCCCTGTCACCAAGATCATGTTGTCGGAGAAGCATCTCATCTCAGGTGGGCCCTCCGGGCTGCCCCGTGCCCTCTCCCTGAGGGCAGGGTGGCTCCGATGGGAGTGTGAAGCCAGGCAGATGAGGGTTTCCACTGGGGAGGGACATTGAGTAGGGAGAAACCTACAGGGGAGAGAAGTTAGACCTGCGACAGTAATCGCAGAAGTAAGAGGACGATATAAAGGGGATGCATCTGAGGGAGTAAATAATTTATCAATTCAACAAATGTCTATTGAACATCTACTGTGTGCCAGGCACACATAGTGATGAATGAGACAGGCCAAGTCCCTACCCTGGTGAAGCAGATGTTCTTGTGGGGACGGCAGACAAATTAATAAAAAATGTAAATCGATATCAGACAGTAATGAGGGCCATGGAGGAAAACAGAGCTGTGTGAGTGGCTAGAGATTGGCAGGGTCACGAGATAGTGCGTGGTTCTGGGAAGGCCATTTTAAGGAAGGACCTCTAAGCAGAAATGAGGAAATGAACAGTGCAGATTGGTGGGGACTAGCATTACAGGCAGAGGGAACAGGCATGGCAAAGGATATGCAGTGGGAGGACGTTTGATATATCTGAGGAAAAGCAGGGAGCCCCCTGTGTGCAGGGTGGAGAGTGCAAGGGGGAGGGTGGATTGATGGGGGCGGGTCAGCAGGACCTTGTGAGCCACGGAGAAGACTGTGTCCTTGGCCCAACTGAGATGGTGCCACAGGAGGGGTCTGGGAGAGGAGGGCGATGACCTGATGCAGGTGTGCGAAGGCTCCCTCCGGCTGCATGTGGGACAGCTGCATGTGGGACAGGCGGTGGGGACAGGTCAGGAGCAGGGAGCAGAGGGAGGCGGCCGCTGCAATGGTCCAGGCAGAGATGAGATGAACAGGAGAAGCAGCTGGAGGCAGCAGACAGGGTAAGGTGAGATCAGACTCTGAACGGTTTTGGAGGCAGAGCCAATAGGATTTTTGACCATTTGGAATTCAGGGAAAGAACTCAGAGGCATCTGAATCCTCACACCTCTGAAAGTTGGTCCTCCTGGGCTGGGGAAGGTGGGCAGCAACAGCCCTCCTGACCTGCTGCCCTCTGCCCCTCAGTCTGTGCTGACAACAACCACGTGCGGACGTGGTCTGTGACTCGCTTCCGTGGCATGATTTCCACTCAGCCGGGTTCCACCCCACTCGCTTCCTTCAAGATCCTGGCTCTGGAGTCAGCCGACGGGCATGGTGGCTGCAGTGCTGGCAATGACATTGGTGCTTCCTAGCCCCTGGCTGCCTACCCCACAGACCCCTGTTGGCCTCCATTGGCCCCCTATCTGACCCCTTTTGACCTTTCTTTACTCCCAGCTCCTGTTCAGTTCTCTTGCCCCCACTGATTCCTGCTAACTGCCCCCTGACCGGGGACCACCCCTATCCCCAATGTACCTGAACCCTGCTGATTGTTGCTGACCCTCAGCCCTCTCTGACCCCATCCAACTTCAGCAATTTAGGGTTGGGGACCTAGTCCTGGGATGGGGCGGAGCCTCAGGGTCTGGAGGTCCCAGGCACTCAGCAGGCCTGACCCTTGTGCCTGCGTGGCCCAGGTCCCTACGGCGAGCGGGATGACCAGCAAGTGTTCATTCAGAAGGTGGTGCCAAGCGCCAGCCAGCTCTTTGTGCGTCTTTCATCCACTGGCCAGCGGTGAGGACCGTTCATCAAACGGGGAGGGTGGTCAGAGGAGAAGGCAAGAGGCCGGCCATGTTATGGAGGCCAGAAGGAGGCCTCAGCCAAGTGGCACGAAAGAAGCAGGGGCTAGTGGGGAGCAGAGGCCTGGTCCTGGTTGGGGGGCTGGAGGTAGCAAAGGTGATGCACTGGCAGGAGAGAAGTTGGGGAAGGTGGCACCTGTGGCGGAGCTTAGAGACTGCCCCGTGTAGTCAGGGTGGGACAGGGGCTCGGGCAGAGGGGCCAGGGTGGGGTTGGGGTGGGTGGCCAGGAAGCTGTAGAAGAGGTTTGGCTCTAGCCTGGGAAGGAGGCCAGAAATGGTTTTCTTGAAGAGGAGATGGAGCTGAGGCCTTGAGGATAAATAGAAGTGAGTGTGCCAGGCTGAAGGAGCAGCATGTGCAAAGGCTAGGAATGGCTGAGCAGGGTAACCAGTGAAGTGCCCATGGCCTCTGGGGGTCAGAGCACAGAACTGGAGGTGAGCAGTGGGGCTGCCGAGGGGCAGGGCCTTGGCGATCGAATGGAGGAGTTGAGACTGTCCTGCAGGCCCTAGGAGCCATGGCTGCTGTGACAGGGACAGACTGGCATTTGGATAGGAGGCCAGGAGGCCAGTGAGGGGGCTGGGTGGGCAGGCACCTGACTGGAGAGGGCAGGCTTGACCAGGGCAACGTGTTGGGCTGGGCAGAGGAGCCATGGAAAACATGCAGGAGCCTGAGGGACCGGTACAGTGAGATGAGGGAGGCACCCGGAGTGAGACTCGGGCCTTCCCTGGGGTGGGAATGGAGGGAGCAGCAGATTTGGTGGAGAGTCCTGAGGCCCACATGGGACCCATGGCAAGTGTGAAGGCAGGGAACATCCAAGGAGTTGCTGGCCCCTAGGGCCAGAACCCAAGAAAGTAGATTGAAGAAGGGTGGAGAAGCAAGAACAGAAGCCACAATGGTGGGGCCTGTGGCCTAGGACGAGTGTAAGGATGAGAAGAGGAAACAGTCCAGGCCCTGGTGTGGCCAGGGTGACCCCCTCCCTCCCTCGCAGAGTGTGCTCCGTGCGCTCCGTGGATGGCTCGCCTACCACCGCCTTCACAGTGCTCGAGTGCGAGGGATCCCGGCGGCTTGGCTCGCGGCCCCGGCGCTACCTGCTCACTGGTCAGGCCAACGGCAGCCTGGCCATGTGGGACCTGACCACCGCCATGGATGGCCTCGGCCAGGCCCCTGGTACTCCCCGCCCCACCTCGATCCTGTCCCAAGCCTCACAGACTCACCCTTAACCCCTCTCCACATCCTTCTTCATCACGATCTCCCTCCTCGAGCCCTTACCCCTTCCTCTGCCCGCCAACTCCTCTCAATTTCTGACCCCTGTCCCTTGACCTCTGCATCTTCTCTCCTGACCTCAATCCTTGTACTTCACCTTTTCCCTTGCCCTGCAATCCTTGTCTTGTTCCCTGACCCCCTCTTCCTTGCCCCCCAGCAGGTGGCCTGACAGAGGAAGAGCTGATGGAACAGCTGGAGCAGTGCGACCTGGCCCCACTGGCGTCCTCAAGGGGCTCTCTCCCTAGCCCCTCCCCCCGCACTTCTCTCACCAGGTAGGCATGGCTCCACTCCTCCTTCTGTGTCATGGGGGGAAGGACAGAACGTGGTGGCCTTGGTGGGGGTGAGTGGCCTAGTTGCCTCATAATGGCCTGCACTGACTCTCATCACCCCCGCAGTCTCCACTCAGCCTCCAGCAACACCTCCCTGTCTGGCCGCCGTGGGAGCCCCAGCCCCCCACAGGCTGAGGTCCAGCGCCGTGGGGGAGGCAGCTTCGTGGAACGTTGCCAGGAACTGGTGCGCAGTGGGCCAGAGCCCCGACGGCCACCGACACCAGCCCCCCGGCCCTCCACAGGTCTTGGGGCTCCCCTTGCACCCCCCAAGATGAAGCTCAATGAAACTTCCTTCTGAATGCAGCTGCCATGGTGCCTTTGGATACCCAGGTCCTGGGGACTCTGGTTCTTCCTTGCTTCCTGTCAGAGTCCTGGGTTCAGGGCCAGGGCCTCCTTGGAGTGGTCACTGTTACTAGGTCCCCTACTTCTTTCCTGGAGCCAAAGTCATCCCTCACCTAATAAAGTTCTCACTGCCAACATCTTCCTTACATTCTTAGAGGATTTGGGACCCCCCAGGGAAAGGGTGAGAGAGCTGTGGGGCCCGTCTCTGGCTGTAGACTCAGAGACATCTGTCTCTCCTGGTTTAAGCAAAAAAAAGAAATGCATAGGCTTACATTCTGGTTCAGGGGTTCTCAGTCAGATTTTCCCTCTCTGTGCCAAAATGACTCCAGGTAGTTCCTTAGCAACTGTATTCTCTCCAGCAGCCACAGAAATCGTAAGACTGAATTGGCTTGAATTGAGTCAGATGACCATCCCCGAACCAATCATTATGGCCAGGTGAGGTCACCTCCATGTTGACAATGGAGGAGGATTTTTTGAAAACTAAATCAGGGTTTTGTTACCACAAGTGGGGATGAATGGCTACAGGTCAGCATAAACACAGACTTTGTTGCCACATCCTTAACATTTGTACTCCAAACTGCAGCATTCCCAACACCTTGCCCACATCCCTGGCTGCCCAATCTTTTACCTCTTTGCTGCCCACATCTGAGAGGGTATGTGAGACAGATAGGTTCAGCTCACCACAGCCTGACATCCTTGGGATCTTCCCTCAAATAATACCTGTTCCTATGGAAACTCCTTAGGGAAATTTTCAGCATCTTTTCCTCAGACCAATGAAAGGGAGAGAAAGTGGGCCAATAAGGGGTTTCAGGATATTCGAATTATAGAATCCCAGGGTTTCTGGAATGCAAGAGCTTCTGTAACATGCTGGAGATGGGTCTAGAATGTTAGAGAATCTAGAACACAAGGATGTTCTAGAGTTCCAGTGGATGGACAATGTTAGGGTTCTCCCCTGCATTTCAGAGCATCCAGACTGTAGAAGTGTCTTGACAAAAAGGACCTGGAACGTCAATAATTCTAAAATGGGAATATTGTAGAAGGCCTATGAATCTACACTAATAGGAATATTTTCCATGCCAGGGTTTATGGAATGCTGAGAGTTATAAAAGAAAAGAATCTGGATTATTAGAAAATCTAGGGCTATGGAATGTCTACTTTTCTAGATCACTGGATGGTTTGTTTGCATTCCAAGAGATCCACAATGGCAGGGGGAGGCTCTAGATTGTCAGAGAATCCAGAACATGAATGGGAGGCCTAAAAGGTGAGTGATTCTAAAATATGAGTGTTCTGGAGTGCCTGTGATGCTCAAACTCTAGAAATGTTTTTTAAATTCTCACCCAAAGATGTTTATTGACTTGAGAGAGAGGGAAAAAAAAAAAAAACCATCGCTGTGAGAAACATTGATCGCTTGCCTCCTGTATGTGCCTGATGGTGGAGGGTGATGGAACCCCCTGCCTTTTGGCTCACAGGACGACGCTCCAACCAACCAAGCCACCAGGCCAGGGCTAGAAATGTTTTTATCTGCCAGAGCACTCAGAACACAGGGGGATGTTTGAATGTTAGGAAGTCTAGGACATGGGAGGCTGTTGGGATGTCAGGGACTCTAGGATATGAGGGTGTTTTGTAACGCTTGCAGATCTGGAATAGTGAGAGGGTTTTTTTTTTTTTTTCATGCCCAGAGAGCACAGAACACATGTGTTTGTGATTCTAGAACCAAGGGGGATATGTCAGTAAATCTAGAGCTCTAAAGAGATTTTTGTTAGTTGCTTTGTTCATTAATACAAGGGATAAAACAGTGTTTGTGAGTGCATCCTGGGAGGAAGTTCTGGAATCCCAGGACTCCAGAACTCTGAGGTTTCTGAAGGGTTGAGAGCAGATCGGGATCCAAGGGATGACATAGAAATGACCCTGGAGGAGCATTTGAGATCTTGCTTCCCTGTATATGTCATCAGTTTGGCTCAAATAAACTATAAATACATAAATAAATAAACAAGTAAGTAAACAGCATGGATAGAACTGGAGAGCATTATGCTAAGTGAAGTAAGCCAGGCAGTGAGGGACAAATACCATATGAACTCATCTTTAACTGGAACCTAATCAACAAAACAAGCAAGCAAGCAAAATATAACCAGAGACATGAAAATTAAGAACAATCTGACAGTAACCAAAGGGGAGGTAGGAGGGGATAATGAGGGAAGGGTTTTCAGGAACAACTATAAAGGATACATGGACAAAACCAAGGGAGGTGGAAGGGAGGGAGGTGGGGATGGCTGGAGTAGGGGGGAGTGGTTGGGGGTAAATGCGGACAACTGTAATTGAACAACAATAAAATAATTTAAATAAATAAATGATAAATTTAAAAAGCAACCCTGGGAGCCCTAGGAGATAGTGGCACTGATTGGGATTGAGAACTGGGGACTCCAAATGTTGTGGGGGGTGGAGGGGGGACGGGAATCTGACGACATCCCCGGAAGTTGCAGTGGTGAACCAGTGACTGTTGCCTAGCAACGAGCATTGAAGATGCCCTGGATCCCAAGCAGAAGGGAGAAATTTCGGCAGCGCCCCAGCAAATACTCCAGCCACAGGGTAGGATGTAGGGAGGGAGGCCAACGGGGGGGCAGGGATATGCAGTCCTACAGGGCTAATAGCGGGGATCATGGGGAGCTTCATAAAGACAGGGACACGGAGCACATTCAGTGGACAGAACCAGGCACTCCATCGTCACGCTGGGACAGCCCACGAATGCCCCTGAATGGGGCCTGAGTGCTGTTGTTACTGCTTCAAAGGGCTGTGTGTCCCTGAATGGTGGATGGGCCCAGAGTTCTAAGCATCAGTGTAGGATGGAGGTATGGATTGCTTGTAGGTAGCAGTGATGGTGTGAGTGTGGCTATGTGAGTCAGCCCGGGTGCCTCACTGCACCAGGGAGGGTGAGGGGTCCCCCATGCTTCCTGTATACCTTTCATTGGAAGAAGTAAGGGATAAAAAACAAAGCTGGATCTGTTGCTGTGTTAGTGTGGGGTCAGCCCTCTGGTCCAGGTGGGTGGCTAAGTACTCTATGTGGGTGGACCCTCAGGGAGAGACACTACAAAACTGAAAACCTTAAGAATTAAACTGCTGTGAGATGAGGCCTGGGAACCCTGGAGGTGGGGCAAATGTAAAAGGGGTGAGGCTCAGGATACTAAGTGTAGGAACACTCCCCAATTATCTGTGGGAAGGAGTGTGGCTTGAAACTTGGGTCAATTAGGGGGCAGGCCTAAAGCCATGGGGTGGTTCCTTGGGGAGAAGAGAGAAGAGGAGGTGAGGGGTTGTAATTCCGAGGAAAGAAGGTGGGTCTTAAGTCTTGAATCTGTAATGAAGAGAGGGAGCTGGTCTTGATACCCTCTGAAGCCCTGGGCAGGGCTTGGAGCCTGGAACCCCTTAAAGGGGGTACAAGGGGGGCCTAAGGTCCTCTGTGGCTTGGGGCTCCTAAAGGTAAAGGGAGGGGACTGGAATTCCTTAGGGAGAATCTGCAGTTCTGGGAATTGGAGGGGGTGCTCTTGGGAGTCTTTGTAGATTCTGGCAGGGAAAGGGGTCTGGTACCCTCTAGGGGTGGCCAGTGGAGAGGGGTTCAAGGAGGAGAGCAGAGTCAGGAGCTCTGGGAGTCGGGTCTCTGGTGCGAGACCACAGCCTTCCGAAGAACCAAGCTAGCGCGGGTTGAGCCGGGAACCCTGCAGCACAGGGCCTGTAGAAGGGGTGAATCTTTTGGGAAGGTCCAGAATGGGCCTGAGACCTTCAGAGGGGTGGTACTGGGGCCCAGTGCAGGATGCTCCGTCCCCAGAATCCTGAGTGTCTCGCGTGAAAAGTGAACACCTGTGGGGACTTCCAGCATCTACACCAATCAGGGAGAAAATTTTGAACGAATTCTCCCACAACTGCGAGCTAAGGGATGAGGCCAGCGAATGGAAGTCTGTTTTAGGGGACACTGCTTACGTATGCCTTTCAGTAGTGGGAGGGGTCACAGCACCTCCATACTTGGGCCTCTCCTTCACCAGAGGGTTCACTGAGTCAGTAACCGGCTCCCGATTCTCCCCCACCGCAGGAGAAATCCAGGCAGGCGCCAGCGACCCCCGCCCAACACCTGTCCCTCTAGCCCCGCCCCTGCCGCCTTTCGATTGGCTGCTCCGGCAGCGCCCCAGAGGTACCAGGCTACGATTGGCGGGAAGTTAGCTGCCTGCGACTAAGACAGTGGAGAAAATGAGTCTGCCTCAGGCGGGGTGGTGGGGCTGGGCGGCGCCGAGCCGGACCTGCTGGACAGACAGCCTGCCTGGAGCCGGACTCCACGCGGGACACGATGCGGCAGCCTGGCCCCAGCGTCCGCCGCCCCCTCCCGCTGGTGCTGCTGCTGCCCTTCCTCGCAGCCACCGCCTCCGCTGTCATCCCCAGTCCCAGCCCCAGCCCCAGCCTGGCCGTCGAGGCTGCGGTGATCCCGGGCAGCCCGGCCGGGTAAGCCCCGCTGCAGTCCCCTCTTCCTTGTGCCCCCTCTACCCCAAAAGAGTGGTGGTCCGGGAGGCCAAAGATTTTCCATTGCAGGGTGAATCAAACCCACTGCTTCGGGGTTGGGATTAAAGAGCTAGAGCCCATGGATTTATTAGGGCTCTCTATTATATAGGGGTTAGAATCCGGGAAGAACTGAGATTTGGACTCAAGAGATTCCTTTCTGGTGTGTGTGGAAGAGATAGTTGTGGCTCCAGGAAATTCTAGTTGTTTGTTTTTGATTTTGTTTTTTTTTTTTTTTCCTGAGAAGGGTCGCAGTTTATATGGGGGTGGGGCTTTGAGTTCTAGGATGACAGATGGGTGGGGCCCTCGAACTGGGATGGGGTCCCCCAAGTTTTTTGGGTGCTTAAGGAGGAAGAGTATGGGAAGTTGGGAAGAGATTCTATGTAGGAATTAGGATGTGCTGGTTTTCTGGGGTTTGGGGGCGCCTGGATTAATTAAAAGGACACTTGGATTTTCCTAATGAGGAAGACGTGGACTTTTGGGTTGATGGCGGAAGGGCTTTCAGGGAATTGTGCCCGCGGGGCGTGTTCCTCAGGTTTCATGAGGGTTGGAGATGCTTTAGTGTCCTAGAATTAGAAGATTTCAGGTTTGAATGAAGTACTAGTGACTTCGCGGCAAGAGACCCAGAATTTCCTATAGATTTGGAGCTTGTAGCCACCCTTCCTGTCTACGGTGACGAGATCGAAGGAAACAGTCTGCCCAGCACCCCCACCCCCAGCCCTGCAGCCCAATGCTCCGTTACAAAGGCCCTGGGCTTTGCTCCCGCCTCAGTCTCTGCGAATGCGTTTAGTAACCCGAGCCGTGCGGGGGGCGGGGCTGGGAAGGGGTTAACCCGGACAAAAGGAGGGAGGGATGAAGACAATATCAAGGGTCCTGGAGGTTCCCACCCGGAGGCCTCGTTCCCCACTGGGCCTCAATTATCTGGAAAGAGTCCACGCGCCCTACATCCCCTTCGCAACATCCTCTCACTGCCCTTCTCTCGGAGCCTGCGCGCTCTCCTTCGTCCCTCGTCCCCCTTAGCCTGGAGATAATGGATTTGTCTAGGGGGCCCCACGGTTGCGACGCACTCGCGACTGAGCTGAGGGCTTTGCTACCCAGAAACTGAGACCCTCTGGCCGCGGAGTTTTCTCCAAGAACGACAGCGGGGAAACCGTGGCCCAAAGACCAGGAGATCCTGTCTCCAGGACACACGAGCTTTCAAGGGCAGGAATAGGCTAAAACTCAGGCCTCGGGATTCCCAATTTCTGGGCTGTGGCTCTTTCTGCAGGCCCCTCCATCTCAGCACCCTGCAGGACCCACAACCGAAGGAGGGTCTTCCTTCCCAGCAGCAAAGGCCTGTGGAAGTGGCGCCACCTGCCGGCCACGCGTGGGATGACGGCTGAATCCATCCAGCACAGGGATGTGCCGGGAGGGCAGGGTTCTAGATTCCCAGACAGTCGGGAAGGGGATACGCTCTAAGAAATCCTCTTCGAGTTTTTTTTTTTTTTTAATCGTTTAAAAAAATTATTTTAAAATATATTTAAAAAATAATACTTTACCTCCGAACACTTCATAAAACAAATAAAAATAAGGTTGCTGTGACCATCATTGGAGAGGCTTTGCCCATTTACTTCTCATTGTACAGACAGAGAGACTGAGGCATGGAGCACAGTGTCTCAATTGGCCACACATCTATTTCCAGCACCCTCAATCCTCATCTCGGCTTTTCCTTCCCTACCCCCATGGCTCTCTTTTGGGGAGTTCTAGAATCCTAGGGACCTGAGCGGCTTCCACCTTTCTGTTTATAGTGTTGCTGCTTGTCGCTGCTGCTCAGCCCGATCCCCCAGGAGGATCCGCTGCTTCAGAGGTGGGTTATCCTAGGTGGGGAATAGGTAGGGGTGAATGAGTAGGAGCAGAGGGGCTGGGGCTCCCTTCCCCATCCCTCACCCCAGCTGGACACCTGGATAGACTTGATAGAAAGAGGGACTCGGTCACATCCTTCTCCACTTAGTCCCTGGCTATCTCTGAAGCCTCCTGCAGGGTTCAGAGCTGCCTGCCTGAAAAGTGTGCAGGCTCTCAGCGGTGCCTGACACCAGTGCCCCCTGCGCTGCCGAGCCCCAGCCCCAGCCCCAGCGTGAGGAAGAGACAGGTGTCCCTTAACTGGCAGCCACTAACGTGAGTGTGCGGTCCCTCCCCTACCAAATGTTCTGGAGCTCCCAGCTCCTCCACCGTTTCTGGCACACCTTTCACTTTGCTCTCTGGGTCTCCTCCTCTCACTTGTTCTCTCTCTCTCTGACTCTGACTATCAACTTCTATCTTCTATTTCTCCTTTTCCTGCCTATTACAGTCTCTAAGACTTTCAGTCTCTATCTCTCTGTCTCCATGTCCCTCTCTCTATGTATTTGTTCTCTCCATCTCTGTCACTTTCTGTTTCTCTCATTGTTACCTGCCTCTTCTGTATTTCTCCTCTTTCTCCCTTCCTCATCTGTTTCTCTCACCGTCTTTGTCTCTGTTTCTCGCAGAGCCTCTAAAGAACTCTCAAGGCCTAGTTCATGCAGTGGGGTGGGAGGGGCAGGGGGGTGGGCAGAGCCACTACTGGAAGACCTCCTGGCTGGGAGGCCCCTTCCATCAGGGGGGTGGGTGACAGCCTAACCGCGATCACAGCTCCTTCTCTGCCCCCGCCCAACCAGGCTGCAAGAGGCCAGAGCTCTGCTGTGGCGACTGCGGCCCCGTGGGCCGGGGGGCCGGGCACTGCTGAGAAGAAAGCCTCCGCAGCGCGCCCCTGCCGGCCAGACCCAGGGTAAGAACATCCGCCTTTCCTCTGCCGCCGGGGGGCGGGGGGTTCCGGGCCAGATAAAGCCGTCTGGTTCCCACGGTCCAGCCGCTGCCTAGCCGCCCCCCATTGTAGCTCAGCACCCTACCCCAGGACACAGCCCCCTCTAATGACCCCGGCGTCCGGTCTCGAGAGGTGAGCCCGGGACAGAACCAGACATTGGCCAGAGGGGCTGACCCGTGGGGGGTGGGGCTGGGAAGCCAGGCGTCCGGGCTGCCCTTGGCCAAAGAGCGGGGCACTGTCCCGGCAGAAAGTGCAGCCCAACTAGCCCAGACAACAAAAGCGATTGTGCGGATTGGCGCCTGCAGGGTCACTGAATGCCCAAAATTGCCGGCGGCTAGAGGCCAAAGGCCTCCCCCTGTTTGCCTTGCTCTCCTCTTGCTCCAGCTCTCACCCCTGGGCTAGCACATCCCCTAGTTTTAACCACCCTCAAAAATCCCCCTCCTGCTGTGGCCTTCAGCCCAGATGTGTCCCCTCCTCCCTAAAGTCTTCCAGATGTGGGCCTCTAGCCAGATGTAAGGACCCCCACCCACAGCCTCAGCCCATCCTTTCCCCATATCCATCTGACTTCTTCTACCAGGTGCGGGGAGAAGGGGGTTCTGTCCAGATGTGAGTGTATCCTCAAATGACCCCTCACCAGCACTCTGCCCACCATCCAGACCCCTAATTCCCTTACGTGTCCAGGTGCACTGACCCTTCTCTCCCCCAGATCTGCCACCTGGCTGCCCAGATGTGCCATGACAGAACCTTTTCCATATGAAGCCCCTTTCTCTGTACCTAGGGCAGAGAATCAGCCCTTAGCCGCCACCCCAAATGCGGCCCCCACTTCTTCTTCCTCTTTATGGATTCAGCCCTGTCTGGAGAGAAATGGGCCCGCCCCCACCTGTTCCCTTCCTTGCTGCTCCCCTGCGGGCCCCATTCACTTGTTGGTGCGAGGGGGAGGCAGAGGGGGCGCCCCCCTCCCCCTGCAAGTCTAGCGCCCAGCCTGCGCGCCTTTGGCTGTGCGCCCAGCCCCACGCGCCCCCGCGCGGCCGCCGGGGAGGGAGTGGTGGGGAGGGGGGGCCTGAGCGGGGGCGCGGCCGTCCTCCCCCGCGGGCGGGCGGGCGCGGCCGGGCCCCTCGGGCGGGCTGGGGCGGCGGCGCGGCGGAGCGCGGCGCTGCAGCCATGGCGGGCGGCGCGCGGCTGCTCTGGGTGTCGCTATTGGTGCTGCTAGAGCTGCTTCGGCCGCAGCCCGGACACAGCCAGCTGCGAGAGCGCCTCCGCGTGCGCTTTACCCCAGCGGTGTGCAGCCTGCGCTGCGTCCATGGGCCCACCGGCCCTCGCTGTACCCCGATCTGCGCGCCCCGCAACACCACCAGCGTGGACAGCGGCGCGCCCGGCGGGGCGGCCCCGGGGGGACCCGGCTTCCGCGCCTGTGAGTGCGGGGTGGTGGTCCCGAGGGAGGGGTTCCCAGGGGAAGGAGAAACCCTCGGGGATGGGGGAGACAGTCCCCCTGGGAGAGGGAGCCCAGATTCCCTGTGCAGGGGGACCCCTGGTTACTTAAGGATGGGAGCTTCAAATTCCTGGCATTTGGGGCTGGGTCCTTAGGGTCCTAATTTTTTAAGCAATGGGGCTTCTCAGGGACCTGTGGCGTCCCACGTGAGTGGCCTGAGACTGACTTTCAAGCCTTTGAGTCAAAGTTGGGGACACCAGAATTGAGGGCCGTGGGAGCTTGCATAAAGGGGGCCTGAATTCGGAGACTGTAATGGGTCCCTGAAGACCAAGGGAGAGTTTCAGGGCCCTGGGTGCGGGGTGCAGTTTCTGCGTCTGTGGGTGAGAGGGATTAGGAAAGTCCAGGGAGGGAGTGCCTGTGTGGAGGGAGATTAGGATGAAGAAAGTGGATTAGAGAGCTGAGAGGGAAAGGGTCCATAGAAAGAGAGTGTCTGCAGAACCCTGAGTTGCAAGGGTCACACGTGGGAGAGAAATCCAGACAGGAGGCCTAGGGGATGGGATGATCCTCTGGGGGCAGAGAAGACAAGAGGAGGGTTCACACCAGGCACCCCTAGAAATAGGTAGCCGCTGGGGCCTTCAGGTGAGGTGGAGAATATGGGCCACCTGTTTGCCCCAGAATGCGGGGAAGGGGGGGTTCTCAGGATCTGAGCCTACCTGCCCCCAAACCAAGAGGCCCTCTGGAGTGGGGAGTGGGGGCCCCTGGCGCCGAGAACTCGCCCAGCCTGGCCCCCAGCCAACCCAGCCCTGGAGGCGTGAGCTCATCTCCCGCCTGAGCCCCGCCCACTGCCACTCCTTCTCTCCTCCCCTTCCTCCCTCCTTCCTTCACTCCCTCCCAGCCCAGCCCCAATGAGCCCGTGCCAGGCGCCGTGCCCACGCGGGTGCCAAGCCCCTGGAGGCACAAGGAGGGGCATCTGAAGGGAACCTGACCTCGACAGGACCCCAGTGTCCTCAGCTCCTCACTTCTCCAGGGGCGAGGGGAGTGGAGTTGGCCATGCACGTCTAGCGGCTTGCCCAGGCCTGGGAGCCCTCAGGGAGCTGGGCGGAGGCCTGCGTTCAGGCCAACAGAAGGTGGAGAAATGCTCTTGGAGTCTGGGAAGTGCCCCCCAGACCTAGCCTGATTACCACAACCCCCAGCAGAGACCTTTCCTATTTTGGAATCTTGATTCCCAGTTAAGCCTCTCCTAGGCCTGTCACTTGCTTAAGGACCTCTATTAAAGCACCCTGGAGTCCTGGCCTCTTGGGGAGCCCAGAGTCTCTGCCCTCAATCCCCCGCAACAATAGACTCCAGTGAATTTCCCTCCCTCCCATTCTTCTGATGTAATCCCCCAAACTGTGCTCCTCACCGGAGAACTGTGTGGTATTTTCTCTGAGCTACTACTCCCCGCTATTCTGGAGAAGCCTAAGATTGCAAACTCTATACACTGAAAACTCCACTTCCTAGCTGAATTCTCTTACCCCAAAGACTACCATTTTTCTTATATTTGCAACTGAGTCCCGTTAGAAATTCCTGATTCCAGTCTTTCCAAGTCCTGCCCTCTCAGCTGACCCCCTGCTCAGGAACTTCTGCTTCATCTATCTTCAGAGAACTTCAGAGTTGGTCTTGATTAACTGATTCTCCCAAGAGGACTTCAGACACTGGTCAGCCATTAAACAGAAGACTCTGGGACCTAATACTTTAGCTGGGATGGGAGGGGGAAATTCTACAGCATCTTAGAGTTTTCCCAGACTACTGAAGCTCTCCTGTGCTGGGGACTCCCAGAAGTTCCACTTCTCCTTCTCACCCTGTTCTCAGTACCCTCAAACTGGCCATCTCCTAAAAGGCATCAGAGCCCTCTCTTCTAGGTGATTCTCCCCAAAAGGACTTAAGGGACTCCTGTTGAATGGGTGCCTTAGTTCCTCTAAGCTAGGTTCTTTCTCTTAAAATTCCAGAAAACTTGAGCTGCCTTTGAACCCCAGAGTACTGCACTCTAGCTGATTTCCTCCCGGGAGTCCAGTCTCTTTACCCTTCTAAATTGAGGGGCTCTGTCTCTGCTTTTCTCTCTCCAGTGTATGGTTTAGAATACCACACACGCCTTCCCGGATGGCCCCGGCGCCTACCCCCTTCCTTCTCTCCGCACAGCTGTCTCCAGCTGTTCTCGGTCACCCCTGGGGAGAAAGGGAGGGGGTGCCCTCGAAGCATATGTCCGGCCTTCTTTGGCTCAGCGGGCCAGGGCTCCCCAAGGATCCGGAATGTGGAGCCACCGCCCTACCCCAGCCGCGCCCCTCTCTTTGTTTACCCCGCCGCACAGCTGGCAGTGCCCCTCCCAGAGGTGGCCTGGGGCCCAGCGAGGGCGCGCAGAGAGAGGAAGCGCGTTCCCGCTGGTGGCCCCGCCCCGGGGATCCTGGAAGCGGGAAGGCAGAGCTAGAGCTCTGGAGCAAGAGCCAAACGGGAGGTGGGCGGAGACATAGTGCGGTGGGCGGAGCTAGAACACCCTGATAACCGGCTGATGGGGTGGGAAGGGCGTGAATGAATGAGCCCGGGCAAATCAACAAGTGAAAAGGCGGTGGGCGGAGATAAAGGCAGCGAGTTGTACTGCTTGATAGGCGGAGTTTATAATTCCGCGGGCAGAAGGTGATGTGGGCGGGGTTGCAAGGGGGCGTGGTACCAGGGAGTAACTAAAATGTAGTTTCAGTCAATGCAAGGGACCAGCTGGGATTTCGGGGCTGGAACAGCAAAACTCGCAGACAGACGAGAGATGGGCGGGGCTAAATACCTAGTGGAAGGGACCAAATATGTGGTGACAGAAGATTTGATTTTGGGTGGTGGGCACACGATGTAATATATAGATATGTATCATAGAAATGTACACTTGAAATATATGATCTTATTAACCAATGTGACCCCAACAAGTTTATTAAAAATAAATAAGTACATGCTTATGGAAAGCTAGAGTGGGCAGGGCTAAGCCAAATGGGCGGGGGTAGAGTTGTGTGGGCGGGGCTGGTACTCTGGGAAGTCAGTCAGAAATTGGGACTCCAGAGGGAGAGTGGGGTAACAGGAAAGTGAATGAAGAACTGGAGGGCGTGGCGAACCGACCCAGTTGGCAAAGCTATACCACAGAGCTCTGGAAAACTGGACCCAGCCAATGCAGGTAGCTAAGGGTTGGCGGAGGTGGCACAAAACAGCTCAAGGTGTAGCGACTAAGCACTGAATGATACCTTTGAGGGTTTAGTCATAACGTTAGGGATCGAGCTAGTTTGGGTGCGCTGGCCCCAGGGATGCCTGCCAGGAGGGTTGTTGACTCTGAGTGTCCTCGCTCTACCCCTAGTCCTGTGTCCCTTGATCTGTCACAACGGCGGTGTGTGTGTGAAGCCTGACCGCTGCCTCTGTCCCCCGGACTTTGCTGGCAAGTTCTGCCAGTTGCATTCCTCGGGTGCCCGGCCGCCAGCCCCTGTCATGCCAGGCCTCACCCGCTCGGTGTACACCATGCCAGTGGCCAACCACCGCGACGACGAGCACGGTGAGGAGAGTGCGGCCTGGGTCCTCTCCTAACCTTGTGTCTACCACCTTGCCATTCCTCTGACCCCATCTTTTCTGCCTTCCCTTGAGTACAATTCTCTAGTGCGCCCTTCCCCTCTTTCCTATCCCAATTCTGTAAGAACCCACGTAGACATCCCTTTGCCCCGCGGTGCCTCCCTCCAGGCGTGGCGTCTATGGTGAGCGTCCACGTGGAGCACCCGCAGGAGGCGTCTGTGGTGGTGCACCAGGTGGAGCGTGTGTCCGGCCCCTGGGATGTGTCGGATGCCGAGGCAGTGGCTCGGGCGGAGGCGGCAGCTCGGGCGGAGGCCGCGGCACCCTACACGGTGCTGGCACAGAATGCTCCTCGTGAGGACAGCTACTCGGACGCCTCAGGCTTTGGTTACTGCTTTCGGGAGCTGCGTGGAGCAGAAGTGAGAGGAGGCTGGTGGGGAGGGGTCCCATGTGTGCGCAGGGACTTGCTCACCCAACACTTCCCCACAGTGCACTTCCCCACTGCCCGGGCTCAGGACCCAGGATGTCTGCTGCCGAGGGGCCGGTGTGGCCTGGGGCGTTCATGACTGTCGGTCGTGTTCGGAGCACCTGGGTAAGCCTCAGGACCTTCTGGAGGTGCCCGGAGCTGGGGAGGGGTGAGAGCCCCGCCCAGCCCCCTTTGCACTCTGCCCAGAGATAAACCCAGTTCACAAATTAGCCATGTTTACCCGGTTGTGGTGATCACTTCCAGTCTACACCCATCCATATTGTTCTGAATTTGACTGCTCCGTTCTCATCCTGCTTTTGTGCCATGGCCCCAATCATACATTTCTGGAACCTCCCACATCGCCTTCAGTGAGACTGCCAACTTTAATTAAGGCTGACCTTGCACTCAAACAACACCTAACATCTTTTAATCCCTCCCTCCCCCCACTTTTGTCCCTGCCCACTCCATTCTCACTCCCCTTACCCCTGGCCCACCCCTCTCCTCTCTCTACAGGGAACTCCAACCGAGTGGGAGCCCCAGATGGTCCGTGTCCAGCTGGCTTTGAAAGGGTTAATGGGTCTTGTGAAGGTGAGTGGGACAGAGGTTGGAGGGACCTAGCTCTGAGGGCAGGGGTGGCAGGGAGCCGGACACCACTAGGACCACTCCATCCCTTCCCGCAGATGTGGATGAGTGTGCAGCCGGAGGGCGCTGCCAACACGGGGAGTGTGCAAACACACATGGTGGGTACACATGCGTGTGCCCTGACGGCTTCCTGCTGGACTCATCCCGCAGCAGCTGCATCTGTGAGCCACCCAGAGAGGGGATGAGGCTGGGTCCCATGTCCCCGCTCCTCTGCTCTGCCCTCAGACCTCATCCCAGAATGTCCCTGGACCTTTAATTCCCTTAGACACCCCCGGGTCCCCCAAGACTCCCAGGTCTCTTAGTAGAGCCCTCGGAGACTTCCTGAACATTCTTCAGCCATTTCTAAGAAGGCCTCAGAACTTTTGGATCAAATCCCTTCAGATCCCCAGGCTTTCTTCAGCTCTCTCAGCCCCCCAAATCCCTTCACCTCCCCCCACCAGACCTTCAGACCCTGAAATCCTTCTCAGATTATCTCATTTACCCTTTCAGACTCTCCTCAGGCCCCAAACCTTTTTCTGGACTCCAGACCCCTCTCAGACCTCTCCTGAATGTCCCTCAAAGCCACCAAACCCGCCCTGGGTGCCCTACTTCTCAGCTACCTTACCCTCCTAAGGCCTCACTGAAAAACTTCCTTCCCCTCCCCCAGCCCAACACGTGATCTCTGAGGCCAAGGGACCCTGCTTCCGCGTGCTCCGCGATGGCGGCTGCTCACTGCCCATTCTGCGCAACATTACCAAACAGATCTGTTGCTGTAGCCGCGTGGGCAAAGCCTGGGGTCGGGGGTGCCAGCTCTGCCCACCCTTCGGCTCAGGTGAGGGCCTCCTACTGGGCCAACCCCTAGACTCTAGGCCCCGCCCCAGGCCCCGCCCCCCCAGCGCTGAGGCTCGCAGCCCTCAAACTTGGTTGGGCCCTAGTCTTGGCCACCACCCCAACCTCTGAGACTGGCTACCCTCCCACCGAACTCCGACCAGGCCACACCCATCCTTGGCCACACCTGCCCCTGAGACACACTCCCTTAAGTTAGGCTGGGTCCTCTGAGCGTCCACCTCCAGCTTTGGCCACTCCTAGCTCTTCAGATTTACTGCCTGCCCTACAGGTGTCTCCTAGCTTTAGCCAAGTACCCAGCTCCTGAGACATCCAAACTGTCTTCAGCATAGGCTCCACCTTGAGTCCTGCCCCAGACACACCCGCCTGAGGCACTTCCCTGGAAATCTAGCTTCTGCCTAAAACCCAAAGCCCATGACTGATCTGACTGTTTCCTGGCCTTCAGCCTAGTCTCTGTAGACCTCAAAACCAGACCCCACCACCATCCCAAATATGGAAAACCATCCTTGGTCCCATACTTGGCCTCCAAGACATCCCATTCTTTGATAAAGGTACCACCCCATCCCAACGTCTAATCCAAACTCCTGATACACTCCCAGGCCAACCCCCACCCCTAGTCAAGGCAAGACCCTAGCCTCTCCTCCCCCCCTTTCATTCCCTCCTGCTTTCATGCCCTCTCTCTGCCCCTCTCCCTTCCTTTCCGGTTCCCAGAGGGTTTTCGGGAGATCTGCCCTGCCGGCCCTGGCTACCACTACTCGGCCTCCGACCTCCGCTACAACACCAGACCCCTGAGCCAGGAGCCACCTCGAGTTTCCCTCAGCCAACCCCGTGCCCCACCCTCCACCCCTCGGTCACCCACAGGTGAGCTGGCTTCTGGAGGAGGGGATGTTGTCTCTCATAAGAACAGGAAGAGAGAGGAGTGGGGACATTCAAATCCAGGTCTCCACTCAATGATAGCCTTTCTTTACCAGGATTTCTGCCCACCCATCGCCCAGAACCTCGGCCTGAGCCCCGCCCAGGCCCTGAGCTTCCTCCACCCAGCATTCCATCCTGGATTGGTCCTGAGGTCCCTGAATCAGGTTTGGTAGAGGGAATCCAGGGCATTGGTGGGGGCATGACAGGTGGGAGTCTTAGGGGAAGGTTTCCAGGATAGAATGAGCAGGGATGCCACAGCCAGAGGAGTTGAGTAGGGTGGGAAGAGATAAAGGTGTGGAGGGGTGTGTGGTGGTTATCTCAAGAGCTGGAGTCGGACAGGCCTGGGTTCAAGTTCTCTGTTAACTGGGCAAATCATTAAACTTCAACCTCCTCATCTGTACAATAGGAATCATTGTGAGGATTCAATGAGCTGTCTCTACAGTGTCTGGCACATAGTAAATGCTCAGTTAATGTTACAAATACTTATTTTCAAGAGAGCACAAAGAACGTATCTGAGGCAGAGAATTAGAGAGCAAAATATTTTAAAATGGAGATTTTTATGGTGGTATTATGGGGAAATTGAGGGAGAGGATCTGATGAGAACATCCCAGGATCAAAGAGGATGGTCACAGGTGCAAGAATGCTTTGGGAGGGACATGCATGAAGGTGTTCTAGGCAGAGGATCTGAGGGGATTGTACTGGGATGAATGGGACAGAGGATTCAGAGATGGGAGAACCCTGGCTGACTGGACCCCCCAGGTCCCTCCGCGGGCATGTGTCAGCGCAATCCCCAGGTCTGCGGCCCGGGACGCTGCATCCCACTGCCCAGTGGCTACACCTGCCTGTGCGATTCCGGCTTCCAGCTCAACCCGCAGGGCACACACTGCACTGGTGAGCTAGACGGAGTGGGTTGTCGGAGGTGGGGCGGAGGACTGTGCTGGGTCGCCTCCTGACAAGTCCCCTCCGTGCCCTCAGACCTGGACGAATGTCGCCGCACGCCCCCGCCCTGTGCTCCTGGGCGCTGCGAAAACACACCAGGCAGCTTTCGCTGTGTGTGCGGCCCGGGCTTTCGAGCAGGCCCGCGCTCTACGGAGTGCCTGGGTGAGAAACCTGCCTCCCTGGCTCCAGATTTCACCTCTGCAAGGATCTCGCGCCCACTCTTCCTCCAGAGCAGTCCCGCCCTCTCACGCTTCCTCAAACCCCTTTGGTCCTACTATTGCAGCCCTGGCCCCTGGCCCCTTGCCTTGCCGCGCCTTCAGACTAGCTCAGGCTCTCCCTTGGGCCTCTCCACTGCCTCTTTCCCGCCCAGCTGGCCCCTCGGGTCCCCGGAGGATCCCTAGTCTACTACTACTCAACCTTTTGCTCGGACCAGGTCCGAGCTCGCCCTCTCTGGGCCCCGCCTCCATGTGCCAGACCAGCTCCCACCGGCCCCCTGACCCTCGCCCCTCTCCCACAACTGCCGAAACCTATCCACTGAGTACGACCCCCGATTCCCACCCTGCCACACCAGTGCCCCTCCCCTCTCCTGCCACCCCTTTGCTCGGTCCCCCAAACTTTCCTTCCTTGCCCTGCCCAGGCTCTGTTCTTCCCACATTGCCACTGTTCACCTCTCGGCCTCTGGCCTGGTGGGGACCCCAGACCCTGTCCTGCCTTCCCCACTCAAGCCCCGCCTTCGTCTTAAATCTACCTACTTCGAACCCCTCCTTACCGCCCTCCTCCCCCGCCGGTCTTGGCTTCGGCCCTAGTTTGGCTCCGCCCCTGCCCAACCAGCCTCCCTGAGACTGCGGGGCGTCGGGGAGCGGGGAGCGGAGGGAGGAGTGTCTGCCCTAGTTCCAACCGCCGGGTTTGTGCCCGCAGACGTGGACGAGTGCCACCGCGTGCCGCCGCCCTGTGACCGCGGGCGCTGTGAGAACACGCCAGGCAGCTTCCTGTGCGTATGCCCTGCTGGGTACCAGGCTGCGCCCCACGGAGCAGGCTGCCAGGGTGAGGGACTGGAAGGGGCCCAGGGGAAGGGGTTGTCGGGGGAAGGGCAGAGCGGTAGTGATGAGGGCTGGAGAGACTGAGCGATGAGGCTGACTGATGGGGACAGAGGCCAGTTCTGAGAAGCAGACATGCGGCCTGATGGCTGCAGCAACAGTGACATGGGGATAGAGAGGCCAAGTGACAGAAAACAGGAGGACTGAGTCATGGAGGGTGGATATGTCAGTTATAGGGGACAGCGTAGTAGGAGGCCCACACTAGTGGGGACTAGAAAAGCAGAGTTCTAGGAGGCAGACAGGCAGCTTATAACCAGGATTGAAAAGGTGGAGAGGGGTAGAGTTTGGAGAGTTAGAATGATGAGATAGGGTGGCCGAATGATGAGAAGGAGGAAGAGTGATAGAGAATGGAGTGCAGAGTGCTGGGGACCGTGTGACAGAGAGTGGAAAGTCCAAGTGATGGAGTCAGGGGGGCAGACTGTAGAATGGGGGGCATAAAGGGGTTCCTTGCCCCTGCAGATGTGGACGAATGCATCCAGAGCCCGGGCCTCTGTGGCCGAGGGGTCTGTAAGAACCTGCCCGGTTCTTTCCGCTGTGTTTGCCCTGCTGGCTTCCGGGGCTCGGCGTGTGAAGAGGATGTGGATGAGTGTGCCCAGGAGCCACCACCCTGTGGGCCAGGCCGCTGTGACAACACAGCGGGCTCCTATCACTGTGCCTGCCCTGCCGGCTTCCGATCCCGAGGGCCAGGGGCCCCCTGCCAAGGTGAGGATGCTGAGTCCAAGCACACTCCACCCTCATCTACTGTGGGGACTGGAGAGAGATAGGACTGGGGGACAGAGAGGCAGGGTGAAGGAGCTCAGTGGCGGAGGATGGTTAGAGTGTGGAGGGGACTGAGAGGGAGGGGAGATTCTCACTCTAGAGTGTTCTCTCCTTTCTCCAAATATGAAGGTGTTCTCCATATCACCTCCCTCTTTGGATGATACTCTCGTGCTTGTGGGGCCCTTGGGGAGGGTACAGCTCTGAGGCAGGAAGGCCACAGGCAGGAGGTGGTGTCCAGGCCTTACCCTGACCATTAATGGGGAAATGGGGAAGGAGGGAGCTGCCTGGACAAAGTCCAGGAGGCTGCCTCCAGACTGGAATGCTGAGGAGGGTGGTGATGGCAATGGGAATGGGTCCCAGCCGCTTCCTCAGCCCCACTGGTTCCCTCTGCCCCAGATGTGGATGAATGTGCCCGTAGCCCCCCGCCCTGTGCCTATGGCCGGTGTGAGAACACAGAAGGCAGCTTCCAGTGCATCTGCCCAACAGGCTTCCAACCCAACTCTGCTGGCTCTGAGTGCGAGGGTGAGGCCAGAGAGGGAGGGAGGACTGTGGATGGGTGAGGGGGCTATTGGACCACGCCTTCAAAGCCATGCTCTCCCCTGCCCCCCAGATGTGGATGAGTGCGAGAACCACCTGGCATGTCCTGCGCAGGAGTGTGTGAACTCACCCGGCTCCTTCCAGTGCAGGGCTTGTCCTGCCGGCTACCACCTGCACCGTGGGCGATGTACTGGTGAGACCAGGCTCTGGTTGTGACCTTGGACCTGCATCACAACTTCTGACTGAAATGGTGACCCCTGTCCTGTACTACCACCCAGACCTAGTCCATAACCTTCTGACCTTGACCTCAATTTCCTTACCTGAACCACAACCCATGACCCTGAATGTGACTTCTTACTCTGTGACCCATGAACTCTCAACTTGATATTTGACCCTAACCATGATCCTTGCTAATAACACAACCACAGCACTATAGCAATTGTGACCCTCCTGACCCTGCCTGTTTCTGGCCCTGTATGTGACCTGTGACCCCTGAACTTGACTGTGACATTTGATCTAACCATAACTCCTGACCACAATCCCTGATTCTGTGACCCTTGATCCTGTTGCTTTCACTGCCCCTGTCTCTTCTGAGAGCCCCTTCCTTGGGGCCTGATTGGGTTCATGATCCCTGACCCCAACCCCTGACTGGAGGCAGAATTCTAGACCCTGATTATAACCCCAACCCCTGATCCTAGTTGATCTCAGTTCCCAGTCACTGACTCTGACCCCTGCCTGACCCATCAGAATGCCATCCAATGATCTTGGCTTGTAGTACCCGATCCCTTACTCTAATTAATTTCTGACCCCTGTACAGGTTCAGAGTCCCTTCCCCTGACCCCAGGATACTGGCACAGGGGGTTCCCAGAAACCCAGGCCCACAGGACCCCCAACTGTGGTCCCCAGAATCAGAGAAACATGGTCTCCTGGCCCACTTCTGCCATGGAGCCTTCACCTCATATTCAACCCAAGGCACTTCTCACCACGTCCTCCAGGCCCCTTACCCCAAGGAAACCGTCCTTTATGTCTCTAGACTGGACCCCTGCTGAAACTCCCCTTCCCACAGATGTGAACGAGTGCAGTTCAGGCGCCTCCTGCGGCCCCCATGGCCACTGCACTAACACCGAAGGCTCCTTCCACTGCAGCTGCGCGCCTGGCTACCGGGCGCCGCCTGGCCGGCCCGGGCCCTGTGCAGGTGGGCAGGATGGGACAAGGGCGGGAAAGCCTGCGCGATGGGCCTGTGTTCCTGGGGGAGCCTGTTAGAGAGGTGGAAACCCGACTGAGGAGCTGTGGGTGGAGCTTAGAAGCCCACCATTTGGGATGCGGCAAGGTTGCCTCTTTGTGGGCGGGGTTTGCGCTTCGGGGGCGGGTCTGGTGACCTTCAGGTCTGTCTCTCGGGTATTCTAGACGTGAACGAGTGCCTTGAGGGTGACTTTTGCTTCCCCCACGGCGAGTGCCTCAACACCGACGGCTCCTTTGCCTGTACTTGTGCCCCCGGCTACCGGCCTGGACCTCGTGGAGCCTCCTGTCTCGGTCTGTACCCAGGCTACGCCTGGACCCGGAAAGGGTGATCTTACATCAGGAAAAGGCAGGACAGGAGAAGAATGTGGAATGGGGAATCTGCATTTTGGACTGTGTTTTGGGGGCGGGGCTTGTGGACCCTGTGGCGGAGCAGGGAGGGGTGGGGTTTGAATAGCTGGGCTGTGATTAGAAAGGACAAGCCTAAACCCATCGGAGGGGGGGGCTTGCAGGGAGGGAAGGAATCTAAGACAAGTTGGGGAAGGTGTTAAAGGCCAAGGAGCCCAAGTGGCACGGAGAGGGCCGTGGAGGAGCGTGGCCTGAGAGGTTAAGCAGAGGTGGTCCCGGTTTTGGACACTGTCCTGCAGACGTTGATGAATGCAGCGAGGAAGACCTCTGCCAGGGCGGCATCTGTACCAACACGGAGGGCTCCTTCGAGTGTGTCTGCCCCCCGGGACACCGCGCCGGCCCGGACCTCGCCTCCTGCCTTGGTGAGAGGCCCCGCCCAGCCTGACCCCTCCTTTCTCCCCTCTGCTTCCTGTCTCCTGTCCTCTGCCCTCTTCCTCTCATGCCCTCTTCTCTGCGTCTCTGCCTCCTCCTCCTGACTGTCTTCTCCCCTTTTTGATCCCCCCATCTTTTCTCCTTTGCTTCTCTACCACCCCTGCTTCCCGCATCTGACCGCCCTACCTCACCCCTCAGACGTGGACGAATGTCGCGAGAGGGGCCCAGCCCTATGCGGCTCCCAGCATTGTGAGAATTCCCCCGGCTCCTACCGCTGTGTCCGAAACTGCGACCCTGGTTACAACGTGGGCCCTGAAGGCACCTGTGATGGTGAGACCACCGCTCCCGCCCCTAAGTTGCAGGAGTTGGTTCCCTTTGGGCCCGCGTGTCTCACGGACTTGTGGGGAGGGAAAGGGCCCCAACCAAAGCACTTACTCCATCCCCATCTCTATGCTGGAAATAAGGCACCAGTGGGTTTTTTTCTTTAAATTTATTTGTCAATTACAGTTGAGCAATATTATTTTAATTTAAAAAATTTTTTTAGTGTGTCTTGTACTTTCTTGTGAAGGCGAGGTGGGGAAAGTCACTACTATCAGGGACCAGGCCAAGCCTCACTTCCAGAAACAGCCCATGCCCCCTCTGCCTGTTGAGTTATCCCAGTAAAACATCTCTAACCTCAGAACAGTTGGCCTCGCTTCCACCCGTCCCCGACCCCTGTCTCCCTCCCACCTGCTTTCCAATTAAAACTCCTTGTTTCTCCCTCTTCAGGTCCCCTCTCTTTGGACCCACCCTCCTCGCACCTATCACTCACTGTCCTTCCAACTGTCCCTCCAAGAGGCTCAACCTTGGCTGTCCCAGGCCCCACCCTTTCCCAATGAGAAACTCCCCAGGTTTCTCTAAGCGCTGGCCCCTGACCACTTAAACCCCACCCTTCAAAGTGCTATTTGTCTCTCCAGATTCAGCCCTTTGCCTTTCCTCAGACTTCTGCAGGTCTTGGGAACTACAGGTCTACACCTTCTGGCTTCTGCTCCACCTCCAGACCACCCTTTTCCTACCTACTGTTCTCATTTTCAATGCCTTCCCATCCCTCCATTCCCCCATTCTCCCACCTCACCCTTCGCCTCCCAGCCCCTCTGCCCTATTCCCCTAGCAGGTTCTGGCAAGGTACTGGCTGAGACAGGAGGCCAGGACTAATCTAAGACATTGGTTTGGATGGAGTGTGGGTCAGCGTTGTGTGGAACAGATGAAATGACTGTGGGCTGCCTCTGGCTCTCTGGTTGCCAGGCCTCTGACTCATGGAAACCTGGGTCCAGGGGTTCTCATTCACTAATTCCACAAGCATGCACAGAGCACCTGCTGTGTGCCAGGCACGGGGGGTGCAGCCGGCAGTAAGTCGAACAAAATTTCAGCCTTCATGGAACTGATATTAGGAGGGGGGATGGACAGACAATACATAGGTAAATTTTTTGTCTTTCCATTGATTTATTTCTATTTCTTTTTAAAATTATATTTTATTGGTTATGCTATTACAGTGGTCCCAATTATTTCCTCCTTTGCCCCCCTCCATCCAACACCCCTCCACTCCCTTAAATAGGTAAGTTCATTCAAAACTCACTCAGCAGACAATTTGGGGCACCTACTACATGTCAGGTGCAGCTCTATGCCCTGGGAGTGCCGTGGAGAACACAGCAGACACCAGTCCCTGATGGTGTGGAGTTTGCATTCTGGGGAATTGGCTATAAAATAGGGTCAAGTTTAAAAAGGAAAATAGAACGGGATAAAGGGACAGGGATGACAGGGTAGTGGGGGAGGGGTGCTAGGAGGGCTTGACCTGGACACTTGAGTGAAGTGAGGGAGGAAGTCATGCAGATAGCTGAGGGAAAAGTGTTCCCGACAGAGGGAACAGCAAGTGCATAAGCCCGAGGTGGGACCATGTCTGGGCTACATGAGAAACGGCAATGAGGCCTTGGGAATTACCGTCACTGTCAGTCTTTGGAAGCTCAGACTCCTAGAATATGAGATTCATAAACTCCTCAGTCATGAGAGCTGAAAGTGGCATCGGGAACCTGTGAATCCAGGCCTGTGATTCCCTTCTTCCCTCTCGCTGTTCTCGCCCTTGCAGATGTGGACGAGTGCCAAGAATACGGCCCTGCAATCTGTGGGGCCCAGCGCTGCGAAAATACTCCTGGCTCCTACCGCTGCACGCCAGCCTGCGACCCCGGCTACCAGCCCACGCCTGGGGGTGGATGCCAGGGTGGGTGTCCGTTGGGCATTGGGTGAGCTGTGGGGGAGATAGAAGGTCCAGCGATGGCCTGATTGCCTGCTGGTTGCAGATGTGGACGAATGCCGGAACCTGTCCTTTTGCGGCGCCCATGCTACGTGTCAGAACCTGCCTGGCTCCTTCCAGTGCCTCTGTGACCAGGGCTACGAGGGGGCACGGGACGGGCGTCACTGCGTGGGTAAGGGGGCTCCAGGGGTGGGTGGGGCCAAAGGGTGGGGAAGAGGTTGGTCAGGCCCCGCCCCTTTTCATAAATCTGAACGATGTGAACTTTGGAGGTGTGGAATTGAGACTTTGGGATGTAAGGTCATCTTCATGTCAGGAAAACCTCTTCATTCACAGTATATCTGGGGGATGCTTTTTAAAAACTGTAAAGTATGTAAAATGCACTCATCTAAAATGTACATAAACATTCTTTATTTTTCCTCAACATTTTATGAGGAAAAACATATAGCGTGACCTATATCCTATTATTATCATTTTATTATACTTGCTTCCTCATATATCTACCCATGAATCCACCTAATTTTTTGGATAGATTTAAAATTAAATTACAGTCATCAGTACACTTCTTTTTAAATTCTTCAGTGTGCATATCATTTGCCAGAGTTAGGTATGCATTTATAGATATATTCATTTGCAGTTCAATTTACATACAGTGAAATGCATGAATCTTAATTATACATCCTCTTAAGTTTTGACAGATGCCAACACAACAGGCTATATTTCTTTAAAAGGAATTGAAACTGTGAAGTCATAGGATATATTTGAACTTCAGGCACAATTGGATCCAGGAATTGTAACAAGGCTACCTGTCTCCCTCTTTCAGCTCTGCTTTCCTCTGTCGCATTTTCAGGCAGACTCTCTTTTCACAGCGACAGAGGTGGCCCTAGCACGTCTGGCTTAACATCCTCAGCTTGGCAACCCTAGCTACAGAGGGAAGCTCTTTCTCAGTATTTTCAACCAAATCCCAGGACTAGCTTTCATTGGCCCAGCTTAGTCACTGCCTATCTCTGAACCAGAGAAATGCAGCAATCTAGTTGGCTGTGCCTGGGACTTGTTCCCACCCCCAGGAGTAGATATAGTTCTGCTCAAAGCACACGGGCTGAAAACGGAAGAGCAGAAGGCTCCCAAGGGAAATTGTCAGGATTGGTCACCAGAAGAGAAATCACTGACGGGGCCTGGGCCATCACAGATACCCATTATATTGGAAAGCTCAGAGTTTACCACCATTGACTTCCTGTCCCCTGTTGTCTCCTGCTCACAGATGTGAATGAATGTGAAACCCTACAGGGTGTGTGTGGAGCTGCCCAGTGTGAGAATGTGGAAGGCTCCTTCCTCTGTGTCTGCCCCACCAGTCCTGAGGAGTTTGACCCCATGACTGGGCGCTGTGTTCCCCCACGGACTTCTGCTGGTAAGACTGATGTCACTGTCTATTTAACTGATGGCCGCTTGCCCCACAGAAAACTCATGTGGTTGAACCAGTGCTGATGTGGACAGCTGCCATCAATGAAATACCATCATTTCAAACAGCAAAAACCTTCAGAACTCATGGGTAAACCTGGGTAGTGTGACCCAGCAACAGGAGAACTAGGTCCTGGCCCTGTCTGACTTGACCAGATTTCTTCATTCAACGAATGTCTGCAAGGGCATCCACTGTGTTTAGCTCCTGTTCTGGGCACAGGTGACACAGGAGGGACCAGGGAAGATCACTCTGTCTTGAAGATGCTCACAATGCAGTGGGGACCGACAGAGATGTCACCAGACGGTGACAACCTGAAGACATCAGGGCTGGGATGAGGAAGCACAGTCCAGAGGGAACCAGCCTGTCTTGAGGAAAGGCTACTGGGTTGTGGGACTCCGCAGGAAGTGCCTGCCCCAGCCTGAGAGAAGAGTTAGGGAGGGCTTCCTGTAGGAGGGGGTGTCTGAACTGAGAGAAGTAGGAGTAGAAATGAGCCAGGTGAAGTGGGTGAGGGTGACACTGGGGGCAGAGAGAGCAAGGGCAAAGGCAAAGGTCAGCTGAGGCAAGAGAGGGCCTGGCACATGGGAGGACCTGAAATAAGTTCAGGGAGGCAGGCGAAGGAGTGAGGAGAGGCCGCAGAAGAAGGCTGGTGCCAGGTCACGCTGACTCACCGTGGTCAGGAGGTTAGACTTGTCCCGAGGTTACCCTGGCACCACGGAAGGGTTTTGAGCAGGAGGGGAGGTGTAATCAGATTTTGAACCCTCCTCTGGCTGCCACGTGGAGGTGGGTTGGAGGAGGTGACCCTGGGCGCTGAGAGGCTGGGGAGCAGGCTGGGGCAGGGCCCAGGCAGAGCGGACAGGACTGGGTC
The DNA here is from genome assembly GCA_028533065.1 of Trachops cirrhosus. NCBI lineage: Eukaryota > Metazoa > Chordata > Mammalia > Chiroptera > Phyllostomidae > Trachops > Trachops cirrhosus. The sequence goes on from CM052550.1 coordinate 34,955,589, forward strand.
GAGGCATAGGAGGGAAAGAGGGGGCGGGTGAGTGAAAGACTCAGGAGGCCAGTGGACACACTGTGGGGCTGCCGGGCGAGGGACAGGTGGCCTGACCCAGGCCTACCTTTGGGGTTGAAGACTCCAAGGCCCTTTTGGGACATGCTGGATGTGAGAACCCAGGGAGACATCCGGGAGGTAAGGGAAATCCCCTCTCCTGCTAGCTAAAGTGCAGCTTTGATGACAGCCCGAGGTCCGGGAGAGTGAGCGAGGGAGGCAAGAAGTGCAGAAATGACAGGAGGTAAAAATAGGAGAAAGGCGCTATGACAGAGTGGAATCTGGTTCTGCCACTACCGGCTGGGAGCCCTTTGCGCCTCAGTGTCCCCATTTATTACATGGAGGCTGGACATTCAGCCCACACTCACTAAAGCCTGTTATCTCCCCAGGCACATTTCCAGGCTCGCAGCCCCAGGTACCTGCCAGCCCTGGTCTGCCTGCCAGGCCACCCCCACCACCCCCACCCCGCCGGCCAAGCCCACCTAGGCAGGGACCTGTGGGCAGTGGGCGCCGGGAGTGCTACTTTGACACAGCAGCTCCGGATGCATGTGACAACATCCTGGCTCGGAATGTGACCTGGCAGGAGTGCTGCTGCACTGTGGGCGAGGGCTGGGGCAGTGGCTGCCGCATCCAGCAGTGCCCAAGCACAGAGACAGGTGGGCATGAGGCTGAGAGGTGGGCAGTGAAGGGTGGGCAGGGCCCAGAGTAAACACGGAGACAGGCAGGCATGAGCTAGCAGGGTCGGGGCTGAGATGCTGGAGTCTGGGCCTAGCCTTGTCTCTGTGTGCAGCTGAGTACCAGTCGCTGTGCCCCCACGGCCGAGGCTACCTGGCACCTAGCGGAGACCCAAGCCTCCGGAGAGGTGAGGCCGGACTTTAAACCCCACCCATCTTCAGCCCCCAGGCCCAGCTCCCGCCCACCCATCTCTCTATCTCCATCTTTCCCCATCTCTATCTGTGGGTCTCTATCGCAGGCTCTCGGTCTCTCTCTTTCCTGGGCAAGCCACACAGCCACCCTGCCCCCACCATCCGGCCCACCCCACACTCTGGCCCTCATCCATCTCTCCTGGTGACCGCGCACCTCTCACCATCCTTCCCACAGATGTGGACGAGTGCCAGCTGTTCCGAGACCAGGTGTGCAAAAGTGGTGTGTGCGTGAACACGGCCCCAGGCTACTCGTGTTACTGTAGCAATGGCTACTACTACCATTCCCAGCAACTGGAGTGTGTCGGTATGAGCCCCACATCCACCATTCCCCAAAATACCCTCCACCATGCCAGTCCCCCTCTGGAATGTGGCCACAACTAGTAGGACGTCCCTCCGGGAGTCCAGACTTTATCTTTCCCTGTCAATGCACTGGGGAGCTGGGAAAGTGGAGAGGGCTGCTTCTTAACCACTGCCCCCACGCCGCCGTAGATAACGACGAGTGCGCGGACGAGGAGCCGGCTTGTGAGGGTGGCCGCTGCGTCAACACCGTGGGTTCTTATCACTGCACGTGCGAGCCCCCGCTGGTGCTGGACGGCTCGCAGCGCCGCTGCGTCTCCAACGAGAGCCAGAGCCTAGGTAACACAGCCTCAAGCCCGCCTTGCTCCGCCCAGCCAATTGCGCCCCGCCCCAGTTATGCCCACGCCACACAGCCAGCCCCTTAGATCCCACTTCCTGGGTGCACATTGCGTGAATTGGCAGTAGCCCTACCTTATAAGATGGCTGTGAAAAATTTTAAGGACAGAACAGGGCCCAATGTAAGTGCTAAAGGCGTGCTCCTTGTTATTTCCCTATAGTATCTCCGACTCTTTCCGCCTTCCTCTGGGTTTCTGTCTTTAGGTTTTTCTCTGACTTGGACAGTTTCTGGTTCTATCGTTGTTTCTAGGTTTGTTTCTTTCCGTCTCTTTCCGCATCTTTGCTTACCTGTTTTGTTTTGTTTTTAATTCTATTTATCGATTTTGAGAGAGAAAAGCATTGATTTGTCATTCCACTTATTTATGCATTCATTGGTTGACTCTTGTATATGTCCTGCCCGGGGATCGAACCCACAACCTTGGCATATTGAAATGATGCTCTAATTAACTGAGCTATCCAGCTAGGGCACCTGTTTGTCTTTGGATCTCTGACTGTTTGGATATGTTTGTCTCTATTTCTTTGGGCTCTTTCTTTCTCTTTTTTTTTGCCCATGGACCCAAACTCTGTTCCTACAGCATGTCCAAACACTTCATTCAAACAGTTCTCAGAGAGGAAAAGCAACTGCCCCAAGGCCACACAGCCCTCCGGAGTCCAGGCTTGGTTGGACAGGGCTCTCAGACCCTATGTCCCAGCCACTGGAACCCCTCTTCTCTTCTCTTCTCTTCTATATGACAGCCTTGTATCCGATCAAGCCCTGTCCTCAATTCAGAATCTTGGAACCACCTCAGAGGGCTTCTGGGAGTCAGATCTCAGCTGAGAAGGATGTGTTGATAGGCAGAGGCTGCTAGGCTGCTCCAGAAGGAGAGGAGGCTGAGTGTTTGGGAGGATCTAAGTGTCAATCCCCCCCGACACATATTGTCTCTGCCCTCAGAGGACAGCCTGGGAGTGTGCTGGCAGGAAGTGGGGGCTGACCTCGTGTGCAGCCGCCCTCGGCTGGACCGCCAAGCCACCTACACAGAGTGCTGCTGCCTCTACGGGGAGGCCTGGGGCATGGACTGCGCCCTCTGCCCTGCCCAGGACTCAGGTACTGCCACCTGCCTGGGTCACACTCAGAGGTCCTGCCCCTCAGGCTCCCAATCCAGACCCTTAGACCTCCGAGTCTCAGACCTGGGGTTGGACTCCCAAACGTCCAAGTCCATCCCTAAATCTCGGTCCCTTAGTCCCCAAGTCACATCCCAAAGACCTCCCAGTCTTATCGGCAGGTCCCATAGGTCCAGTCCCATAGGGCCCTGAGATCTGGTCTCTCAGACCCTCAACTCCTGGTCTCAGAGTCCCGAAACAGCCCATGAGGCCCCCTCCACCAAATTCTGGACTCTTAGACCAGTTGCTCCAGCCCTACCATCGTGGCCTCCCTGGTCATAACCCACAGACCTCCAAGTCCATTGCCTTGGACCCCTGAATCCAGGTGCCTAAGACCCCAACACATGGGGCTCTTCGAACCCTTGATTTCCCCAGTCGTCAGCCCTGGGGAACCCAGCCCTGTCCCAGGGCTGAAGACCCCACACCCAGTCCTCAGACTTCCGGGTCCTGTGGCTCAGAACCCCTCCCATGCATCCTGGCCCCTCAGACCCCAGTAGCAGTTCCTGGGAATCCGAGTCCTCGTCCCTAAAACACCAGCACCCCATTTCTGTGGGCCTCTAGTCTGAGTTCCCATGGTCCCCCAAATTCCAGCACCGTAATTCCTAGCTGCAGTCCTTGGGACTTCTGACCCCACTACCTTCAAATCCTAGTCTCAGCCCTTGGACCCTCAATCCTGGCTCCAGACCCCTGATCCTCACCCTGCAAGCCCAGGCCTCTCTTCTGAAGACCTGTCCATGCCTCAGCCCAGCGCCCTCCCACCCTCTCCTCTGGGTTCTTCCCACAGTGGGGACATGAATGGTAGGTGCCAGGCAAGCAAGGGATGACTGTTAGGCTTGACTCCTGTTCACAGATGACTTTGAGGCCCTGTGCAATGTGCTGCGTCCCCCTGCATATGGCCCCCCACGGCCAGGTGGCTTTGGACTCCCCTACGAGTATGGTCCAGACCTAGGTCCACCTTACCAGGGCCTTCCGTATGGGCCTGAGTTGTACTCACCACCTGTACTACCCTATGATCCCTACCCTCCGCCACCTGGGCCCTTCGCCCGCCGGGAGGCCCCCTACGGGGTGCCACCCTTCGACGTGCCCGACTTTGAGGATGATGGCGGTCCCTATGGCGAGTCTGAGGCTCCTGCTCCACCCGGTCCCGGCACCCGCTGGCGCTATCGGTCCCGCGACACCCGTGGCTCCTTCCCAGAGCCTGATGAGCCACGTGAAGATGGTGAGCAGTACGGGCTGATGGGGACTGAGACAAGGACAGAGCTGTGCAAATATGGAGATGGAGAGGAGGGAAGGAGAGAGATGCAGACACAAAGAAGCCTGGGGTAGAGACAGGCTCAGGGAGATGGGAAAATACAGATGAAGTTGCAGAGAACAGAGACACACCTATAGACCCACCAAGAAAGAGGTGCGTTGGGATAGAGGGAAAGCTAGGGGGAGCACCACAGCGCCCCCTGGAGAGGGATGGACCATTCGGAAGGGGACAGCCAGGGATATAGAGCCAGGGACACACTGGCCTTTGGGAAATAAGGGAGAAAAGGCACAGACCCTGAATCAGGGAGTCCTCGAATTCTCCGCAGGCGCCCGGACTGGGCCTTACCAGGGGCTGGCGGCGGAAGAGTGCGGGATCCTGGACGGTTGTGCCCATGGCCGCTGTGTGCGCGTCCCCGAGGGCTTCACCTGCGATTGTTTTGACGGCTACCGCCTAGACATGACCCGCATGACCTGCGTCGGTGAGCGGATGGCAGGGGCCATTGGGCGGGGAGAGGAGGAAGCCCTGACTAAAGGTGGGTACTTAGTGACATCTAGGGGAAGGGCCAGCGGGAAAGGAGCAGCCTGGCGAAGGCGAAGTCAGGCTTGAGGGAAGCAGAGCTTGACCGCAGTGCCTGCGCTGGGCTTGAAGCAGGCTGAAGCAGGGCAGAATCCTGAAGGTGTGATGTGTAAGGCCTGCCAGTGCAACCTTGGGTTAATTTGCTTGACCTCTTGGAGAGCTTCAGTCTCCACGTCTGTAAAGTGGGAACATGAATCCCATTTGCCTGGTTTAGAGAGCAGTGGTGCAGGACCCTGCGGGAACTGGAGAGGTCTCCGACTCAGTGCAGCAATTTGCCATGTGACCTGGCCAGGTCACTGTCCCTTGCTAAGTTTTTTTTTTCATCTGAAGTGACGGTAGTCACAGAACCCATTTCAAAGAATTGGAAACATTGTTAATACTGGTTTGCAATGACTCTGTAAATCCAGGCTCAGAAAAGGGGAACTGAGTTCCTCAAGGTCTCACAGCTGAGAAGGAGCAGGGGGCGGGGCCCTCAGAGCCTTTGGGAGCTGGTCTGAGAGCCAACTAAGCAGAGTGTGGGCTGGCTGGGTGACACTGGGCAGGGGCCTCCCCACGCTGGGCCTCAGTCGGCACACATGCAAAACTGAATCACAGAACGTACTCCATAGGGTTATCAGGAGGATAAATTTAATGCAGGTAATGTGCTTAACACATGTCTAGTTTGGAGTAAGCATGACTGTGGCTGATACCATCATCAGTATTCTTTTCCTAACAAAGACCTAGTGACTTAAGGGCTACTGTACCCATCTTACAGAACACAAAGCTGAAGCACACAGAGGTTAAGCCACCCTCTCAGGCTCACACAGCCAGCAGATGATACTGGCGGGGTTCAAACTCATCCAGGAGGCTCTGCATCCACACCCTTCTGCCCCAGGAGCCTCAAGGGACAAGGAGTCAGACTCCCCCATTCCCAGCCCTGAGTAGCAACACTCTTCTTCCCCGCTCCCCAGACATCAACGAGTGTGACGAAGCGGAGCCTGCTGTTCCGCTCTGCATCAACGCGCGCTGTGTCAACACCGATGGCTCATTCCGCTGCATCTGCCGCCCTGGTTTCGCACCCTCCCACCAGCCGCACCACTGCGCACCAGCCCGGCCTCGGGCCTGAGCCTGGGCAGCCCCCAATGCCTCCCGGTGCCTGTGCATGCGGACTCCCTGCGGTGCACTCACTCCTGCCTGCCTGCGAGTATGGGCACGGGGAAGCCGGACCGGACAGAGTGGACGACTGATCCACGGATGGAAGTGGGCACGCCCTTCACTGCTCCTACCCCCCTCAGCCCCTCCTACCGACGCCGCAGGCCCGGGCCTGGCCCAGTGTCCTCTTCATATTTCTGATCCTTTTTATAAAAGTTTTCAATTAAAAAACACCTATTTTGTACCTTCTGCCTCTGTCTGCCTATTTCTCAAAGTCTAACTCTAGACTTTGTTCTTTAAATTTTTTTTTTTTAATTTTTAGCGAGAGGGGAGGGGAGGAAGAAAGAGAGGGAGAGAAACATGGATGTTTGTGAGAGATGCATCCACAGGTTGCCTCTCACACACCCCCAAATGGGGACTGGGCCTGCAACCCAGGCATGCGCCCTGACTGGGAATGGAATCCACAACCTTTTGTTTCGCAGGCCGATGCTCAATCCACTGAGCCACACCAGGGAGGGCTAGAGTTTGTTCTTTGAGCCACTGAATTATATCCTCTCCCTATCCCGACTCCTATTAATTTCCGTGCCCGTTGCTTCGTCTGTCTCTTTATTACTCTCCGCCTTTCTCCTTCTCTCATTGTTCTCTCTTGTCTCCTTTCCGCTTCATTTTCTCTGCCTGATTCTGTGTCTTTTAGTCTGTTTCTACATCCTCTTTTTCCTATCTGTTTCATTCTCTCTAATCTTGAGGTAGATCTTGCCTCTGGATTTTTAACTACAGCACTGACCCTCCCAGTAAATCCTGCCGGAGCTCCCTCTTCCCCCTCCCTGTGTGGAGCCCCAGCAAGGAATGGGATGGGGTAGCCTCTCTTCAGGGTGCTCCCTCTCTTCTCAGCTAGGCAGCACCTCAGATTTCCTCATACTGTCTGAAGATGTGAAAAAGCAGTCTGGGACTAGTGGGACACGGCAGGGGCAGGAGTGCTCGGAGGGGTAAACCCGGCCCTGGCTGCAGATTTGGCTGTGACAAAGCGGGGGGCAGCAGTGCGGGTAGAGGCTGGGATGAGCTATGTGTAAGGGTACTATAGCCAGCATGGAGCCCCCAGAGCCCTGCCTCATTCCTGGCCATGTGGAGAGTCCAAAATAACTCCCCCAGAGGACATAAAGCAGCTTGCCAGGCATCAACTCAGGGGACAGGGGACAGTCAGGAGTGGGGATCTCATTGGCACAAAAGCCAAACCAAACCCTGTACCTGTGTCATTCTCCACCCTGTTACTGTTGGGGCCCCAAATGCAAATGCTTAAGGGATGGGGTGAATGGGGTTGGAGGGCAGCAGGCACGGGATGAGAAAACCACAGCGCAAGGGCGAGGATGCATGACCTGCTAAAAGGTTGGGTTGAAACAGGGAAGTCTCTCTGTTTTATTTTTTTAAGATTTGTATCTATTTTCATTAAAAGTTTTATTTACTTATTTTTAGAGAGATGGGAAGAGAGGGAGGAAGAGAGGGAGAGAAACAGCGATGTGTGAGAGAAACATCAATCGGTTGGCTCTCATAGGTGCCCTGACCAGGGACCAAACCCACAACGCAGGCACATGCCCTGACTGGGAATGGAACTGCGAACTTTCACTTTGTGGGATGATGCCCAACCGAGTCACACCAGTCAGGGCTAAGTCTCTCTATTTTAAATAATATTTTTAAAAATCAGCCTATGGGTCATGTCTGCCCATGAGCCACAGTTGTAATCTTCCAGGCACAGCTGAAGTTGTGTAAATGCTCTCATTTACAGGGGCTCCTTCTTGAGCGGACCCCCAGCACCCCTCAAGCTTTGGGAGGAATCGCATTCCCACTGGTGCATGTGGAGGGTTATACCAATAGTGCCCATTCTACAGGCATGTTGGTGGCAGTTAAATGAATTGTTCCTTATGTCCAGTGCTTAGAACTGCACTTGGCACATAGCAAGTGCTCGGTGCTTGTTAACATAACCCTGGACCTCCCTGGAAATGCTGCACATTTCCAGGGAGATGGTGAGGGAGGTGGCTAGGTCTTTTTCTCTTCCTGACCTCTCCCCAACGCCCCCCGTCTCCTGGGGTGAGGTAGGAGCCAGACTCTATCCCCTTCAGTGAGGCAGTGAGAAACACCTGGCACGGGGGCCTGGGTGGGGAGAGTTGTCACACCACAAGGGGCTCAAAGCTCCATAAAAGGCGGCAATGGCTGCACAACTGTGTACTAAAAACCACTGCAGTGTATACTTCAAATGAGTGGGTCGTATGGTATGTAAATGACAGCTCAGTGAAGAAAAACAACTCTAGAAAGAGAGGTTGGGAGGTGATTCTCCAGCTGACACAGGGGACCCGGCCCAAATATTGACCCTTCAGTCTTCAGTCAACAAGTATTCTCTATATCTGCTTTGTAATAAGTGAGCGTCGGGAACACAGTCTTTGAATCAGCCGTGGGGGTGAGAGCTAGGGAGGGCTCCTGGCGGACAACACGCCTGAGCTGAAGCCTGAACGCTGTGGGAAAATGAGCCAGATGAAGTCATGAAGCAGGGCGTTCGTGTGGAGAGAGCAGCATCTGCAAAAGCCTAGAGGTAAGGAAGGCAAATATCTTTACTTTTTTTTTTGTATGTCAGTCCCTGTGTTGGACATGCTGATGACATTTTTGGCGCATAATAAATCTCTGGTATCTGCCTTTGTGAAGCTTCGGTGAGCAGCACAGACACATTGCCAGCAAGATAACCTGGGCTGAGATCGGCAGGCACAGGCAGAAGGGCCAGGGCAGCACAGGGAAGATCGAGGGAGACACTGGCCCCAGTCGGAGACAGTATCAGGGCAGGTTTCCTGGAGGAAGAGATAAAGTTCTGAACTGTCCCTGGGGTTCTAGATCCCTTTGAAAATGTGCTGAATGCTCTGGACATCCACAGAAGGAAAACACAAACATTGTAGGCAATTCCCTAATACTCCATTCCCTCAACCACCTCCTGGGAAGCTGGCGGGCATCCCATGACCCCCTTGCTGAACAAATGTCCCAGGAATGGGGACGGGGTGCCCAAGAGTACTGGAAAACTTTGAGGTTGAATTTAAGCATCCTAGGAGTATGGTGGGGAGAAGTTTTGAGAACCCCAAACATCTCTCATCCACTACCGGACATGGAAGGTATGCCAAGGATCTAGCTTTTATCCTGCCTACATCCCCCGCACTAACTCCCAGCCCTGGTGCAGTAGACTCCTTGGTATGCGCAGGGACCAACGCATTCTCCTCCAGAATGTCCAAAGGGAAACAGTCCAGGAGGGTAGGTCATGGCGCTCGAGGGACAAGCGCCGCAGCGCCCCCTGACGGTCACCGCGCGCCGGTGCATCTCAAGTCGTCTGCGTGCCCCTAGTGGCGGATGCTCAAATAGTCACTAGCGAGCCGCCTGCCACTTTCCAGCCTCCGGTCTGCACACTAAGGTCATCCCAGTAGTTGTCGTCGTCTTCATCATATCATCATCATCGTCATCATCGCTAATGTGTAAATAGTGCTTCCTGTGTGCCAGGCTAAGAATTGAGAGATGTAAAATTCTGAACAACAAACACATAAAAATATAATATCATCTCATTTTATCCTCACGTCAGTCCTATGAAATAGGCATTGTTATCATCCCCACTTTCCTCATTTGAAACACAGAACGTTAAGGAAACTTACCCAAGATCACACAGCTACTAAATGGCAGAGTCTGGATTGAACATAGGCATTCTGACTCTGGAGTTCATTTTCTGAACTATTCAAAAACAATCATGAAGTGATATAATACAGCACAAATAACACCCCCTTTTATTACAAAATCATAAGCATGTAATTCTGTAACATACAATATCACACTCAAGCATACCACGTGACATTTTAGGTGAAATATTCAAATTAAAACTATAAACTTCTACACCCATATCATTACCCTACCACCCACACTCAAGGCAGGCCTGACCTCTGTTGCACCCTGTGTAATAGCTGGGGATGACTTCAAAATCACCCCACAGGACAGCTGAGTCGCAGAGGGAAGAACTTGGGTCCCTAGACCACCAACTGCCAACCTGGATCATCTCACCTCTGGAGTACCCTGTGAGAGTCAACTTTTTTATTTAAGTTGTCATATTTTGAAGGCTCTTTGTTATAGCGACTTAGCTTATATCCAGAATATAAAACAGATTTGTGGGCCCCACGCCCAGAAAGTCTGGAGAAGGGCCAGAGAACTTGTATTTCAAGTAAGTTCCCAGGGGCAACCGCTACTGCTGCTGATCGGGGAACCATACTTGGAGAACCACTGTTCTAAATGATGCAGGTCCTTACCAGGTGTTGTTTCAGATGCCCGGCACTCATCCTTTCTCTTTGGAAAAATGGCCTTCTTCACTTTGAGTCCGGGGGGCTGACCCCAGTGGTAGACTCCACGCCTGGCCTATGAAGGAAGGGTCCCTTCCCTTGTGCCTTTGCTATTGGTTCAGGGATGGACATCTCCTAGAAGCTGGACAAATGAGAGTCAGCCCTGGGACTGTCGCTGGACTGGACTCCTAGCCTTGCTGTACTGGAGGAAAAGTTATGCTATAAATTAGAACATTATTGGATCAATGATAAAACTGAAGTACAATGGTAGATCAGGAAAATTTTGTGTGTAGGTTAAATTTACTAAAGTCAATCATCGTGCTGTGGTTATGTAAGAGAATATCTCTATCGGTTTTCATTTCATTTTTTAAATTTATTGATTTGAGAGAGAAAGAGAGACAGAGAGAGAGAGAGAGAGAAACATCAACATATTATTGTTCCACCCATTTATGCATTCATTGGTTGATACTTACATGTGCCCTGACCAGGGATAGAACCTGCAACCTTGGCGTATCAGTACGATACTCTAACCAACTGAGCTACCCAGCCAGGGTGAGACTATCCCGATTGTCAAGAAATGCACGGTAAAGAATTGAGGAGTAAAATGCCATGGTGTGTGTAGCTTAGCCTCAAATGGTACAGGAGAAAACAAAGGGAGGAGGGAGAAAATGAAAAAGTAAAGGTAGTAAAAACGTTAACAATCGAATTTGAGTAAAAAGTGTGTATGTTCTTTGTACTATCTTAGTCTTGCGGGGGTTTTGTAAATTTGAAATTATCTCCAAATAAAAAGCTAATTTGTTTTTTCAAAGAAAAAAGAGTTGTGAAATTCTGAACAACAATCTCAACAAAAGTAGAACCAGGGAGATAAGGATAAAATGTTCTATGATCCAGGTAGTGTTCCGTGTTCAACTGTAGATTAAACTTCACACCTGATTTTTAAAAGAGCATGTGGTAAAATTTCAAGGATTACTACGAAAAGAAAAGGAATGGTGCATAGATCTCAAACTAGTAAAAGGAAGAGAAAGAGAAAGAAAACACAAGACACACCCTGGCTGGTGTGGCTCAGTGGATTGAGTGCTGGCCTGTGAACCAAAAGGTCACCAGTTCGATTCCCAGTCAGGTCACATGCCTGGGTTGTGGGCCAGGTCCCCAGTCTGGAGCACTTGAGAGGCAACCACACATTGATGCTTCTCTCCCTCCCTTCCCCTCTCTCTAAAAGTAAAGAAATAAAATCTTAAAAAAAAAAAAAAGAAAACACAAGACAAAACAAAAAATGTTAGGGAGAAAAGCATAGAAAAAATGGGGATGACAGAATCACGAAGTAAGAAGATGAAAATAAATTCAGTCCTAGCTAGTATAGCTCAGTGGATTGAGTGCTGGCTGAGTGCTGGCCTGCAAACCGAAAGGTCACCTGGTCAGGGCACATGCCCTCATGGGGGCGGTGCTGGTCACATCCCAGTTGGGGGCATGTAAGGGGCAGCCAATTGATGTATCTCTCACACACTGATGCTTCTCTCCTCTTTCTCCCTCCCTTCCTGTCTCTCTAAAGTAAATGAATAAAATATAAACCACACTGTCTTCCCCTGCCCACACCCCCAGGGTCTCTTCCCTCCCACAACTAGAGGGACTCAGAATACCCAAGTCATTTCCAGTCCCTCCCCTGGTCAGAAATTTCCTGTGTCTTCATCTCACTCAGAGTACATGCCAGAGTCCCCTCTTTGGCCCATGAGACTCTGCACCATCTGTTTCTTGTTGCCCTCCCTTCTCATCTCCCCCATCTCCCCATGTGGCTTGTTCCTCTCCAGCCACATGAGTGTCCTTGTACCAGACATGTTCCCACCTCAGGACCTTTGCACTGGCTGTTCCCTCTTTCCACTTGGCTGATTTCCTGGCCACCAACAGAGAATGGTTAAGTACACTGTGTATAGGCGCACAATGGAATCATGCGCTGCCATGGGAATAACCTATAACACACTATAACAGGAACGAATTACACTGTGTTGAGTGGAGAAGGCCAGACACCAAAGAGAATAACTTTTCTGATTCCATTTATACAAAATTCAAGACAGGAAAAACCAATCTGTGCAGCCAGAAGTCAGAATGATGGTGACTTTGAGTGGGGGGTGAGGGAGGGGGTGCCGGATAAATGGCAGGAGCCATGAAGGGGCTTTCAGGGGGGCTACAAGTGTTTCTTGGTCTGGGAGTTGGTGGCACAGATGTGCTCAGTTGGTGAAAATTCACCACTCTATACACTTGTGGTTTATACTGGGTTGCATGTGCATGTACTTCAAGCATCAGTTTAGCAAAAAGACAAGCCCTGACCAGTGTGGCTCAGTTGGTTGGGCGTCATTTTGCAAAACAGGAGATCACTGGTTTGATTCCAGTCAGGGCACGTGCCTGGGTTGCAGGTTTAGTTCCCGAGGCAACCGATCAATATTTCTCTTTCACATGGATGTTTCTCTCTTTCTTTCCCTCTCTCAAAATAAATACAACCTTTTGTTTTTAAGTTTTAAAACTCCATGTTTCCACCTACCCAGCTTAAGAAACAGGACATTTCCAGCGCTCAGGCCTTTCTCTCCGTCACAATGTGTTTTTATAACTGCACACACCGCCGCCCCAGCTCCTTCCCTCAGCGTACAAGCAGTTCCAGACAGACCTCACAGGTTCCAGCAGAGAGCTCAGACGGCCAGTCAGTGGGGGGGCAGGGCGGGAGGGACTGCCCCATGAGCCCTTGCCCTGAGTCCTGATGAGGGGCAGCGTCTGCAGGTGGGACTCAGTGCTGAGCCTTCCCGTGAAGCAGCCATTGGCAATACAACCTGCTGGCGAGCGCGCTCTCTAACTTTGTCTCTGTGTCTTCCCCTGCCTCCCTGCCAATCTCTCTCTCCTCAAGAAGAAAAAAACTCGAAATTATTTACATAACGTTTTATTACATCAGACTGAAACTGAAGGATCCAAGTTCAAACTTTGAATCTTTCAATAAACTTTGAATAAATAGTAGTGCATTTTTTTCTTTTTTTGGTACTGTAATGTTTGTTTTAAATTTTTTTTGGCTGGCATGATTTCACATATACAAGGTTCAAGAAAAGAAAATGTTCACTGTTTGCATTTCTTTTCTGGCCATTAATATTGTTCATTTCATTTCCTGATTGGTACTGGAGATAATTTTGTCAAATAGGGAAGGGGGGCGGGGCTTGGCCAGCCTCTGTGATGCCTGAGAACACGGGAAGGTCAGGAAGGGGTGGTGAGATTTAGGAAGCCCATGGGGTGGCTGAAGGGGAGTGGGTCCCAGACGGAGGCCCAGGCCAGGCAGAGGGGTGCAGGTGGGACAGACCCTGGGGACTCTGGGTTGGGGGAGGGCACTGAAGGCAGAAACCACAGAACTTAGTGTGGGGTTGGCTGTGAAGGAGAGGGAGGGAAGGAGACATGGAGTGCTGGCTGGTCTGTGTGGCCTGGTGCCTGGACAAGGAGATGACTCAGCCTGGGGGGTGGGGGCTGTAAACAAAGAAGAAAGAGCAGGTCAGACCGACCTCTGTGACAACGGAGAGCTTCCTGGACACTCTTCCTACCTCACTGGGTCCTCACAGCACCCACCTCACAGAGGAGGAAACGGAGGCTCAGAGGGAGGAGGCCCCAGGAAGGAGTACGGGACTGGAGCCCAGGTCTTCCACCTGACCCTGTGTTTCCCGATCTTAAAAAACTTCAGGGCTTAAACCACCTCTGATGATTGGTTTTTCTCCCATTAGAAGACAAATACAAAAACATAAAAACCAAACACACTTGACTACAAAGGCTGAGGGATTTTTTGGAGCGGTAGAGCTGCCACGAATCCTGCTCGAGGTAGCGGTTGCACGGCTCCACGCATCTGTCAAAACCCAGCCCCGAGTGCACGCCCCTAGCTTCCCCTGTCCGTGAAGGAGAACAATAAACCCAAAACAAGGCAATGATCCCAGTTCAAACAAAACATTGTAAAAAGATGTTTTTGAGACACTGGGAGAAATTTGAATATGGTCTGGGTGTTAGATGATATTAAAGAATTTGTTAATTTTGTTCAATGTGATAAGGCATCGATGTGGTTATGTAAGGAAGGCGCCCCTGCTCCCTTTTAGATGCTCATTTAGTGTGTGAGAACGAGCACCACGCCCGCCACTTGTATTTTGTTTCAGGTTTAGAAAAACGAAGAGGGGAAAGACAATGAAACGGCAAAATGTTGGTGGCTACTGAAGGTGGGCATTGGGTCCACGTGGGTTTGTTGTCTCTTTGCTTTCTGTATCTGTTTGGAAATGTTCATGATCTAAGTGAAAAGTTCTGAAAATGAAATAAAAAAGAAGAGCTTGTGTTTGTTAAGCACAATTTAGAAAATACAGAAAACTAGAAAGACAATACCTCTATCTCCCCCCATGCAGCACCCCCAGACCTACATCACTATTGTAGTTAACATTCTGACGTATTTCCATTCAACCTTTTCTATTTTACCCAGGCTTTTAAAAGTGTGTGTGTGTGTGTGTGTGTGTGTGTGTGTGTGTGTGTTTTATATAATTGTGTGAGCAAATTGTTTATACAGTCCTGCTTTTTTTCCTTCTTACAACGTAAGCTGTTCCGCTGTTCCCCTGCCCTCTCTGTGTAAACACGATGTCCAGTGTTTGCACGATGTTTACTCAGCGGGGCAGTGTTGCCAGACATCGAAGCTGTTTTCAATTTCCTCCCATTATAAATAATGCCTCGATGCACATCCTTGTGTGTCCCAGAGGTGGGATTCCTGGGCCAAAGGGTGTGGACTCTTTGGCAACTCACGATCAAAATTGCCTTAGAGTTTCTGCCTGACCCAAAGCTGAAATGACCTCATACAACTAAAGTGAGATTTCACTGCTATTTGTTATTTCCTAAAGGTTTGATTTATGGCTCACATTCATGAGAGGATGTCTTTTTTTTTCCTCTCGCAGGAAACAGAGACCCATTCACACTAGCTCATGTTAAACGGGGGTTGAATCGGTCACAAGCAAAGCTGACATTCAGCCTGGACAAGTTATCTAGTTATGTTGATTGTTGAAATACTCCAACATTTCTGTGTTGGTTGGTAAATCATGCTGCCTCATGGGCCACAACTCTCCCTCACTGTGATGACTCCAACTGCTCTGGTCCCTCTCAGGCCTTCCCAGGCCTTCCCAGGCCTTCCCACCACACAGCAAGGGAAGTGTTGACATGGGCCACAGTGGTGAACCGTTCTAACTGTTCAGGCCCAAAGTACAGGCTGTTACATATTTTCTTTAGTCTTTGGTGCAAATCACAGCAAAGCTGACTGAACTGGCTTAAACTCGAAAGGCAATTTGTAACTAGAAAACAACAGTTTGGCAATTGTCACCAAGGTCTCCATTATTTTTCATCCTTCTGTCAACTTTAAAAATAAAATAGCCAGTTATAGTTATTTTACCAGCAAAAATTAGCTTACTTGGGAATAGCATAAAAATTGCAATTCAGAACATGCAAACTATGGTGAACCACAGGCAAGTCTGGAGAATCAAAGAGAGGAGCAACATTTTATGGAGAACAAGAAGAAAGTTGGGGGGCGTTATGAACAAAAGTCCATTGGAGGAGGCAAGGAGAGGGAGGGAGTGGGAGGGGAGAGGGGGAGGAAGGTCGAGGGAAAGGGAGGAGAGAGTGTTCAGGGTGGCAATGGCTTTTCTTTACGAACCTCACCCGAGGAAATTTTTTTTCATTGCTTTTTACAGAGAGAGAGAGAAAGGGAGGAGAGGGAGAGAGAGAGAGAAAGGCAGAGAGGAAAGGAGAGAGAGAGAGAGAGAGAGAGAAAGGCAGAGAGGAAAGGAGAGAGAGAAACATCCGTGTGAGAGAAGCATCATAGGTTGCCTCTGGTATCTGGCCGGACTGTATGTGCTGTGCCCGGCGGGGTCAACTGCAAACTAGGTATGTGCCCTGATGGAAGGAACCTGCAGCCTTCGGGTTACAGGAGCAGATTCCAACCAACTGAGCCATACCTGTCAGGGCGACAGTAGCTTTGCATTGGCTACGTGCGGTGGTTTCTCATTGGCTGGAATGTTGCTGGGCAGGAAGAAAATCTTCCTTCCTCCTGCTGGGGTAGTGAAGTGAGCTTCCTGCACCAAATTGTAAATTACGCTGACAGGAGTAGTATGTGAGAGAGAGCTCTCCCTTCAGGGCTCCCCAACTCCACTTTGAAAGAGGGTGTTTTTTCACACCTCTGTTTCTTCTTTTCCAATGGTATTTCCCAAGATGGCTGCCATCAAGCCTTGCATTTATCACATGTGAATGAAGAGAACTTTTGTCTCCTTTCCCTGCCAAAGTAATGAGGCTGACTCTGATTGACGAACTGAGGTCACAGGCCAGTGCCAGCCAATCACTGGCCTAGGGAAAGGGACTCAAGTACCCTCATTGGCTGAGCCAAGTCACATGTTCCTCACAGGTAAGGTGAGTGATTATAATCAGGGGCTGAAACCTGGTGCTCAATGGACTGAATACCAGCCTGGAAACCAAAAGGTCACCGATTGGATTCCTGGTCAGGACACATACCTGGGTTGCGGGCCAGGTACCCAGGTGGGGGCGTGTGAGAGGCAACCAACTGATGTTTCTCTCGCACACCCATGTTTCTCCCTCTCTTTCACCCTCCCTTCCCCTCTCTCTATAAATAAATGAATAATTAATTTTTTTTAAAAAGGCCAGCTGCTGAAGCCAAAACCGGGTTCAAATTCCACTCTTAGCCGATCCTGTGGTCTTCTCTCCCCTGTTTCCCATCTGTAAAACAGAGATAATAATGACGCACCATGGGGTTGCTGTGAGGACTGAGCGAGTTTGCTCATTCCAGGCTCTTGGAATGGCGCGCATACGCAGGAAGCGGGTAAATGTCAGGTGCTCCCGTTGTCCCTGTATGGTCCTCCCAGTTCTCGAGGTTGTGGTTCTGCACAGGCTCCCGTATTTTTTGCACTCCCTCTTCTTTCCTTGCTGGATCACAGGCCACTGCAAAACACAGCGGCCTATTTTCCAGCAACGGTGGGCCTATTATCTCTCACCATTCCTGCGGTCACATTTTTGGGAAGGGTCTGGGGGCAGTGGTTGCAGTCAGCTGGTGGCTGAAGTGGGGACAGTGAAGCAGTCATTTCAGGGCTTCTCCCCACAGTCTCCCCACGTGGACTCGTTCGGGCTTCCTCCCAGAGTGGCCGCCTCCGGGCGGTCGGCCTCGAGTGGCAGCTCAGCGTTTCAGAAGAGGAAGGGGCGGCCTCTCTTCTGAATCTAGTCTTGGGAGTCCTGCAGCCTCACTTCTGCCACCTGCTGTTAGTTACTAGCCACTCACCAGCCCGCCCAGATGCAAAGAGAGGGTGCACAAAGCCCACTTCTCAATGGGAGGGGTGTCAAGGTTCTAGAAAAACATGTGGGAGGGGAAACAAAGAAGGGAAGCCATCTTTGGAAGTCGCAGTCTGACTCCTCTTGGGACTAACGTGTGCTCCACCTGTGCACAGTCAGTGCCCTGCACCGCCCACTGGGGCGTGGCCTCCAGGCCCCAGTTCTAAATGAAAATAATTTATTGACAAGTCTCAATTCCTTGGGATTGAAACATAACACAGTGGTCCCTATTTTCCACCATTTTCATTTCCATTGTTTTATCTACCCGTGGTCAACTGCAATCCAAAAATATTAAATGAAAAATTCCTGAAATAAGCAAGTCCTGCTTCTAAATAATGTGATGAGATCTGTTGCCGTTCGGCTGTCTCCCACCAGGCACATGAACCACCCCTTTGCCCAGCGTCTTCACACTGCACACACTAGTCACTTAGCAGCCCTCGTGGTGGCAGCTTGACTGTCGCCGACATCCCGCCAATTCGCAAGGGTCCTTGTGTTCAAGGAACACTTAGGTCACCTAATGGTGGCCCCAAAGCACGACAGTAGGGATGCTGTCAATTCAAATAGGCCGAAAGAAGTCATAAAGTGCTTCCTTTAAGTGAAAAGACGTGTATGTTTTTATGTGTGGAAGAAAAGGGGCTACAGGCTAGCCCGACAAGCTCAGGGGAGGCCTGCGTAGCGGCCGCACAAACTCAGAGACCTAAGCAGCCACACAGGATGCTCTGAGATTAAAAGTTTCCAACTAAAAGCAGTCATAGGGAGCAGTCACGTGCTAGACCAGAATCTTCCCTGGTAAAAGTCAGTCTTCACATTAACAGAGTCTGTTGTCTTTTTACATCCGTGATAACATACCTTTGGAATGTGAGAGTGATTTCCTACTTCCGGACCCCTCCCCACAACCATGGATCAGGGCCGAGACCACAAGTCTCCTCACTGTCACCGTCACCGTGTTAATTGTGGACTGTTAACTGCCGTGTCCCTGCCGATGTACCATAAGTGTGTGTCTTTCATTTTACTTTTCATCCAAACCCAGAGGGCGCCCCCAGGTTTTGCTTGCTCCCACCTCCCCACTCTATCACTAGGAAGTTTCATGTAGCCCCTTATGCCTCCACCTTTGATTAGAATGCATAAAATAAGGTGCAAAACTAACATTTTGGGGAGCATTTGCTCAATCTGCTGAGGTTTTTGTTTCCCAGCAATTGTCGTCAGTTTGGCTCAAACAAACTCATAAAAATTCTCTGCAGAGCCCTGGCTGGCGTAGCTCAGTGGATTGAGCACGGGCTGCGAACCAAAGCATCGCAGGTTCGATTCCCAGTCAGGGCACATGCCTGGGTTGCAGGCCAGGTCCCCAGTGGGGACCACATGAGAGGCAACCACACATTGATGTTTCTCTCTCTCTCCTTCTCCCGCTCTTCCCCTCTCTAAAAATAAATAAATAAAATATTTAAAAAAATTCTCTGCAGGTTTGAATGTTTCTTACATTGACATATGTATGTATATATGTCTAGGAAAAAACATAGGGAATATGTTTAGGGTTTGGTACTACCCAAGGTTTTAGGCATTCACTGAGAGTCCTGGCCTTTCCCCTGCAGATGGGGTGGGCTACTTTCTCCTGTGGATAAGCGGGGGGCAGGGGGGGCGGGTAGTAGTTTCATTCTGTTTTTAAGTGGCTGCCTCTCCCTGCTATCTATGCTAATTTTATTTTTCCTTCTGGATAAAAGCTGAGAGAGGCCAGTAAGCCAGGACAGGTGGACTAGGAAAACTAAGACAGAGAGCTGAATAAACTGGCTGAAGTTTACAGCCAGATTTGAAAGATCACCTCCCAAAAGATGACCTCCAGGCCCCCGTTGTGTCTCAGCTCCAGGCCCAGAGAAGCCGCAGAGCCAGGCAGGCTGTGCCAGGACCAGCTGCAATGACTCACGACCCCCTGCCCTGTCACTGGCCAAGAGTGGAGACCATGATCCTGAAAGGGGACACCTGGAAAACTGATGAATATTCTACTGAAACCCTCCCCTGAGATTCCCGCCTGTCAGAGAGAGAGAAAAGCCTCAAGACAAAGGACCCAGCAGGCTCTCCCTCTGGGGAGCAACCAGTGCCCTTCCCTTGGCCCTCCTCTCCCCACAGGCATGCATCTCTTAAACTAACCAGGGGATCAGCTGGTCCCAGGCTAATCCCATGAACCTGTCTGCATGGCCCTCTTTTCTCTGACTTCCCAGTGAGCTCAGGCAGCCCAGCCCAGGCTCTCCTGCTGCTTCCTCTATGCTAGGCCCTTCTGGGTCTCACTGTCCCCAGCTTTAATAAGCATACCCTCACCCTGGCTGGTGTGGTTCAGTGGATTGAGCACTGGCCTGCGAACCAGGGGGTCACAAGTTCAATCCTTAGTCAGGGCATATGCCTGGGTTGCAGGCCAGGTCCCCAGTTGGGGGCGCACAAGAGGCAACGATACATTGATATTTCTCTCCCTCTCTTTCTCCTTCCCTTCCCCTCTGTCTAAAAAATAAATAAAATAAAATAAATTAATAAATAAACGTACCCTCATAGTCTTGTGCAATCTTTCCTGCACGAAGTCAAGAACCCACACACTACTGGCCGGCCCTAGGCAGACCTGCTCAGGGTAAGGCTCGCCCTCTGGTAACAAGGTTACAGGGAACCTTAATGACAATTTTCACCAGATTCTCATTTTCATTCGTTCTAAAGCGCAGTCTTGGACACCAGATCATCTTTTGAAGTGATTGCTACTGTTCTTAGGTGTGACGATGGTGTTTTGGGTGAGGAGATGGTCTCGTTCTTAGAGGACATGTGCTGCAGGATTTGGGAGCCAAGACTCGGGATGACTCAGCAGATCCTGCGCTCCGCGTGTGCCTGTGTGTTCGAGCACAAGTGCGGGTTCGGCGACAGGGAAAACAAACAGCGTGAAGCGTTAACAACCGCTGGTTCTAGGCGGAGGGTATATGGAGTTTATCATACTAGTCTCTCAACTTTTCCATAGATTTATACTTTTCACAAGAAATATTTGAGGGGAAAAAACTGCTGAAACCTCACTCCAAGTTCGCAGGGGAGAGAAAGGTCTCTTCTGTTGAGAACTCTACCCTCTGGCACGTGTCTTTCTGCCCCATCCTTCTCTGAGGGAGGATGGGGTGGGTGGTGGAAGCTGGGCCAGTCCTGGGTTCTCTCAGTGAGTTCTTTGGTTAGGTGGCTGGTTCCTGTCACTGCGACCTCAAACGTAGGCTATGGGGTAGTTGGCCACTTTCGTCCTCAGCTTTGGCCCTAGAAGCAATTCTGGGAGGTCCTGGAAAATTCCAATTCAACATCCTATTACAGAAGTCTGAAAGGCAGAGACCCCTGTTGGATCCCAGAAGCTGATGGCTATGATTCTCACCCAGGGTCAGTGCCTGCGAGACCTTTGGAAATATGTGTGGGATGTTTTGTCACTGTCACAGTAATTTGGGAAAGGGTTGCTTTGGGCAGCTGTTCTGTAACTTTTTTACTTCATCTCCAACTGCCTCCCCCAGGCCTCCAGCCCTCCATCGGCGGTGTGCGCCCACCTCAGGGCCTTTGCCGGGAACACATTCCCTCCGATCAGGTCGTGACTCCTGCACGTGGGCCAGGTCTCTGATCAAATGCTTTCCTCTCAGAGAGGTGCTCTCTGGCTGTCCCCAAATCCCACTGATCACACTCTCTCTCTTCCTCTAGAAAGGAGAGGGTTGTTTTTTTCCCTGCAAAATACTTATCATCACAACCAGCCATTGTATCACACATCTTGTTTATTTTTTTTATCCTCTCCTTACAATATCAACTCCAGCAGAGCAGGACTTTTGTCCCCCTTTTCCCCTACTGCTACATCCCTACATCCTAGAATAGTGCCTGGCACATGGGAAGTGCTCGATAAGTATCAATACATATTTCAAATGAATGACTGACTGGACAGATTTCCCACCAGACTTGGAGCTCCCTGAGAGCAGGGCCAGTGTGTCACCGCATCCTCAGCACTCAATATCTGATGACAGAAGCCAGCATCCTGAACGTGCATATAAATCGAGGAAAAGAATCCACGTGATGGGAATTAGATCAGTGGTTGCCTGGGGCCAGGGTGGAAATAGGAAGTGACTGCAGGTGAGCACCAGAGGTCTTTTTAGGGTGATGGCAATGTTCTGAAGTCAGATTGTAGTGATGGTTTTAGTCTATAAAATCACCCTAAATCGTTAAAGCACTTAAAACAGGTGAATTTTATATGTGTATTATACTTCAATAAAACTATTAAATAAAACAAAGCAGAATATGGGTTGAGGGAGTGAATGCTCCCTAAGAGGTGCCCTGCAGGTCGTCTGAGCCTTACTCTGTGTCCACTCTGGGAGATCCCGGGGACACAGTGGTGACCAAGACAGCCCTTGTCCCTGCCCTCATAGGCCCACTGTGACAGCCCAGAGGGTGGGGCCGGGATGGGGGAAACTGGCAGAAAGGTCAGGGCTGGGACGGGGAAGCACCATTGGACTGCAGGACTGGAGGATCAGGGAGGACATCCTAGAGGAGCAGACACCTGAGCCAGCGCCTGAAGGAGAATGTTGTTCACGACTGAGACTCCAATTTTTAGAACACTTTTTTCTGCGTTAGCCTCGGTCTGGCTGGGATCTCGTTCGGAGTCTGACGTAATGAGGCCCCGCCGAGCTCCCGAGGACAGGGCCACAAGGGGGCGCTGTTGTACCACGCTCCTGCAGGAGTGATCCCTGTAGCTGATTTTTGTGCCGAGAGATCCCGGCCAAGGGGGCGGTGAGCAGCCCCGCGGTGCGCGGAGGAAGCAGGTGAACTGGAAAGAGGGCGCCGAACCAGCCTGATCTGCACGTCCATTCCAAAATTACCTCCATGAGGGGGTTGGGGTGCAGCACTTTGCGTTAGTGGGACAGGTCACCGGTAGGGCAGGGACGTCAACGCAGTTGTCCCTATTTCGAGTCCAAGCCTGGGGGAAGTACAGGGTGGGAGGGTAGCCCCACATCAATGGTGTCTGTGGAGGGAGAAGCACCTGGAAGAGGGTGTCGCCATCGGGCGTGGCAGGGAAGATGGGGAAATTGGCTCAGGAGAGCCCGTGGAGGTCCCGGGGAGCCTGGATCTCCACACACCAGAACGTCTGCATCTCCCGGACTGGTGTGTGTGTGGGGCGGGGTGAGGACTCTGAGAAGGCCTGCTCTGGGCACAGGGAAGGTCTTGGGTAAACATAGCCTTTGGCAGAGAAGAGGAGCTTGACTCCGTCCCTGAATTTGTGCGCCACGTGGCCTCAGTTTACCCATCCATCCAGTAGTTGGCTTCATCCCTGTCCAAGTCAGGCCTTTCTGCCCCTCTCACGCACCGTGTGCAGAGGTGAATTGCCGAGCTTGATGCTTCTGTGCCTGGCCCTGTGCTGGCACACTGAGGTGACCAAGGGTGCCCCAGACCCACCCCTCACTCAATCCAATGGGGCACCAGATAGTGGCAAGCCCAACTGGATCAAAGCCAGGTTGGGGGAAGAGAGGCAGAGTGGTCAGGGCCCTGTAGGATCCAGGTCTGGGGGCAGTGCTCCTGACTCAGACTGAAGGGTCAAAGGTTTTCAAAACTTTCTAAGGCCCTGGCTGATGTGGCTCAGTGGTTGAGTGCCGGCCTGGGAATCAAAGGGTCACCGGTTTGATTCCCAGTCAGGGCACATGCCTAGGTTGTGGGCCAGATCCCCAGTAGGGGGCACATGAGAGGCAACCACACATTGATGTTTCTCTCCCTCTTTTTCTCCCTCCCTTCGCCTCTCTAAAAAAATAAAATCTTAAAAAAAACTTTCTAAGGATTGTATGGGAGGTGTGGGGGGACAGGGTCTTAGAAGAGAGTCCACTTGTAAGAGGCTTGAAGAATGAGTGAAATTTCTCTGGGAGAAGGTACAACGTCAGGTAGGGGTGTTCTCGGCAGAGGGAATGACATCTGCAAAGGCTTGGAGATGATAAAGTGTGGCTCGTCTCCAGCAGAGTCCTTTGCTCCCTCCCTGGTGTCCTGGCAGAGTCACCTGTCACATGTCCCCGAGTCCAGGATCCACAGCTGAGTGGTGGGCTGTAGTACAAACTCCCGAGGGCAGTCCCTGGGCCTGTCGCCTCACAGCCTGGTGGACTGACTGGCCTTGAGGTCGGCGTGAATCCAGGCTCCCCACTGATCAGGTGTGTGACCTCAGGTGACTGACCCCACTCCCCCACCCATCAAATGGGGACATGACACTGGGTCTCACCAAATCAACCACCTCATTTTAAAGAGCGATAAAGAATTAAGTATATAATTTACACATTAGATATTTAAAAATATATAACTTGTAGATTAAATCAAGGGGCCCAAGAAACAAGACAGACTTAAAAACATGCTGCCCCATCAAGCGGCCCTTCGGCCTACGTCACAGAGCAGAAACTAACGATACAAGAATTTGCCAGCTCAAAGATGTGCTATTCCAAACCTCGTTATGTGAAGGGATTTTAATACTGAACTGATTAGCAGCAGATTATCATTTTAATTCCTTGGTTCAGAAATTGTAGAATCAGAAGTGGGGTGACTAATTTTGGGCACCCTTTACTACTCACCTCTCCAGCGCCAGGTCAGCTGCCACCTGCTGCTATGCTCTGACTCAGGTTATTAGGCTGGGAGACCCTCCTGTTTGAGGGGGTGACTCAAGAAGAAGGGCTGTGCGACTTCACCCTCCCCGACACACACCCCCGCCTTCCTGAGGGGCACCATTATACTCTTCCTTTATTGGCTGTCCTGGTATAATACAAATCTGCAAGTTTAGATACAAAAAAATCTGGAAATAAAAGATAGAAAAGTACCCGCCAGGCACCGCTCCCCTTTCTTCTGGACCCCTCCCCAGCGGGCACCGACGTGAGGTAACTTAGCATCTCCTTTCCCTTCCCCCTAACCCATTTCCTGGGCCCCTAACTTGGCCCCTGCCCCCACAAAACCTTGGTCCAAGGAAGACATGGGCCACGGAGTGGGGGAGGGGGTAGCAGGGGTGAGCACAGCATTGGCAGTGAATGCAGTGGGCGGGCAGAGGGAAGCCCTTTGCTTGTGCTGTGCATGGGGGGACGACCTGTGTGGGGCCCAGGTGAGCCCCTATGGGCACCCCTCCCCCATCCCATCCAACACTGGAAGGTGGAAGGTTAACAACAGAAACTGGAAAATGTAGTTTGAACTGAGGGCACTCGGTGGGACTGTGGCCGTCCCGTGTCTGGGGCGAGGGCAAACGGGCATTGCCAGCCTGAGTCTGGCAGTGAAATGGGTCCCTTAGCCAGGCTGGGTCCATCCCTGAATTCCATCCTGTCGCAACCTGGGCATCACACTGTTGGTTCTGTCGTGGGGGCAGGGGTGGTGGAGAGGAGAGGTTAGAGGGGATGTTGAGGGGTGCGCCGCAGGGAGCAGGATCGGGGAGAGGTGGGGCCTCCACTCCCAGGAGGGTGCCTGGAGATAGTGGGGTGGGCGGGGGCAGCTCGGGCTACAGTTCAATCTCAGTCTTTTGCAGGTCACCGGAGAAGGGGTTAGAAGGCTTCTCTACAGCGGGTTTGCCTTCTAATGCTGCCCACTGGGCCTCAAAGGGGTCCAACTCGGGGGCCAGGGCGGGTGCTGGCTCCGGGGGCCAGGGTGCCCCACTGGGGCGCGGTCGAGCCTGGGCCCCAGGGGCACTGGGTGCGGCCGGGGGCGGGAAGGCCCCGGCTTTCCCGAGCAGCGTGGCGGGCTGGGGCTGGAGCTGGGCGGCTGAGCAGAAGGCGTTGGCCACCATCTGTGAGGGTGTGATGCCCACCACGGGCACGCGGGGCATGGGAGGGTAGCCCAAGCCAGGGTAGGTGGGCACAAAAGGGGGCTGCATGTGTGGCTGGGGAGGCAGAAACAGGGCCACCTGGGCTGGCGCAGCATCGAAGGGCCCCACTGGGGCAGGGAAGGGCTGTAGGGGCGGGGGCACCGCGGGCACCGAGGACACTTGCTGCTGCTGCTGCTGCTGCTGCGCTTTGGCCACCTGGGACACCTCTTCTAGCCACCTCTCAGCCTCCGAAGGGGTCCGCTTGTGCCCAGGCTGGAAGGCAGCTGCTGGGGACATGGACGGCTCACCCCAGGCAGAAGTCCCTGGACAGAGGAAAGGGGCAGGTGAGGGCAGGTGCTGCATCGGAAAGAACCGGAGGCTTGAAGCAGACGCTGGGGCCTGGACGAACCCTTCCTGGACCAAATGATGGCTCTGCAGTGCTCAGAAAACTCAGTTCTGAGACTAAGGCCCCAGGTGTAAAAGTACAGGCAGGACTGACAAGTGCCCAGGCCGGCTTCACTTCTGGTGGGTCAGAACCAAAGCTGTCACTTAACTGTTTTCAGTATCACCCTTGGTTCTAATATTTCGAGAATGTTTTGTTTTAGGAGGCTAAGATTCTAAGACTCCATGAATCTTTCTCAGACTTTACTTGACATAATGAGTAAGGCTTGATGGTTTTAAGTTTGTGTTTTCTAAGATTCTGGAGGTTTAAATTTACATTGTTTGCCATTCAAAGGTGCTCCCTTGGTTCTAAGACAAGCGTACGTCCCTAAGGTGATTCCCTGGTGCTGATTCCCAGACAGCTCTCTTCCAAAGCTGTGAGATGCCAAGGTTTCATGGTTCCAGATCTGTCAGATCTGAATATTCTGTGATTCTAAGACTCTAGGTTTCTAAATTTTATTACTCTAAGGCAGGGAGGTTTAAGAATGATCCCTCAGGTCTCAGGTGATCCTGCAGCCCTCAGATGACCCATGGGTCTGAGCCTGTGGGATTCCAAGATTCCTGGAGGCCCTGAGGCGCCACTGAACGGAGCAGGAGAGTGCAGGAGGGTCCCCGAGGCACCCTCCCTGGGAGAAGGGCAGGGCTTACCTGAGGCGGCTGGCGGGGGCCCAGGGGCTGCCACTCCGGCCCGGGCAAAGGACGAGCTGATCTGTGTGCACAGAGCGTTGATGCTGTCACTGTCGCTGGCACCAGGAGGATCCACCTCGGGCACTGGGGAGTCAGGGGAAGGTGGAGGTCAGTGACCAGGCCCACTCCCTGTCCTTGGCCCCTGGCCCTCCGGTGGCCCTCTCACAAGGTATGTGGGCCAGTGGGTCCATTCCATAGTAATTAAGTGACCACAGGCACAAAAATGATAACTCTGTGCGTATGTGAGTGTGATATCTGAGTGGTACAAGTAGTGTGTGACACTGGTGTACAGGAAAGACCATTCCTTGATGTGGCCACCGCTGGACCCACAAGCTAAATCGGGGCCAGAACAAAGACTGCTTCCCGTAAATCCCTGAGGAGACCATCTGATCAGTCCCTGTCCTTTGTGGGGACCTGAGCTGCTTCCCCTCATCTGGGGCAGGGCACGCCCCAGCACCCCTGGCCTGTATAAACCCTTAGTGCCTGTCACGTGGCTTGGGGAATGTCCACGTCGTGTTGCTGCTGCCCAAGATGCGCCTCATACATAAGTTCCCTTAATATACTCTTGATGTGGTGATGGAGCTGTCAGCCTCCCCCTCTGGATGCTTGGCCCTGGGAAACTTCCCGAACAATTGGATAGCGGACAGTCACAGGGACCCCAAATTAGGGAGGACCTCAAGAAGCACCTGTCTGTAGCCACATACCAGAAGAAACATTTGAAATGTTTAACATATATTAATTTAAAAACTTTGTTTAACCACATACGTAGCAAGAGCACTGACCAGTCAGAATGGATGTTGGCCACACCATTGTCCACTGGCTGGGGATCATTTGTCCCACTTGAGGCGGCAGACTGGGGCCTGGTCCACCCACCCGACCAGCCCATGTGTCATGAGGGCAGAGAGGCACCTGTGCCGGGAAGACACCGAGCAGGAGTGGCGGCCTCATAAGTCCCTGGACGAGCCAGGGTACTGCCCCAGTAAACGACAGACAACATAGGACCGCCAGGCGTGGTGTGCGGCAAGTGCCTGAGACGGCTCAGCAAGCGTGTGTCTCCAAGGGCGCACGCATGAGGCTCCAGTGAGCAGCAGGAAAACTGACTGTGAGAGTGAGCAGGTGCGATGTGGGGGTGCACAGGTGGGGGGTGCATGGTTTCCAGGTCAATTATATGATGGCTGTGTGTGTTAGTGCAAATGAGTGTGCATCTTCGGAGGATGTGGCATCTGAGTGTAACTGAAATCCAGGCATGTGGCCACTTGACTGTGACTCCCAAGTGTGAGCCAATCCGCCTGTGTGATGTATGAATGTGTTTGCAAGCTTGCACGAATCTGCATGTGTGACATCCAAGTTTCCATGAATCGGGTGTGGGGTTTGCGAGTGTAAACTCAGGTGTGTGATTTCTGGGTCTGTGCTTTCTAAATGTGTGTAACTACATCTGACTGTGCAACTTCCAAGTATGTGTGATTCCGGTGTGCACGTGACTAAGCGTGTGACCACAAAGTGTGTGTGACACCTGCGGCAAACTGTGTGTGTCAGTGAGATTTTTGTGCGGTGAATCACAGCCACACAAGTGAGCAAATGGCTGCAGGAACAAGGCTTCCAAATATAGCCTCAGGAGCCCACCACCTCTCAGGGAGCATGTGTGACAGACAGCCCTGGGGGGTGTGCTTGATGTCAGGTGGCAAAGGGACAGCAAAAAAGGCTTGCTACAGGACACGGAGTGCGCCTCATTCTCAGCAAGTGTGGGCATCTGCTTGGTGGTCACCTTCTGCAGCAGCCCAGCTCCTGAATACAGATCAACACCTCCCACACCAGTCCCCGCAGCCTTGAGGAGCACACGTCTCCGGCGTGGTCTGAAGGCAAGCGGGCCAGGCTGCAGGACTTCGCCGACAGCGGGAGGAAAGGCAGCCCTCCTGCCCAGTCTCCCTCAAGCAAAGCACGGCACCACCTCTCCTCTCTTCTCCCCGCCCCACAGCAGACATTGGTAATCAAAGACAATGTTTTTGCTCCCCACTGAACTGTGTGCTCACCTCACCCCTCATCTGGCCAGACCTCATGGTTCTCCTGGCCAAACACAGACAGGACTGGTCCTTATAACTCCATCTTCTCTCCAAGCAAAACAGGACACTTTTGCTGCCTCTCTCCTAGCACCAGCCATGGCAGACACCGCTAAGCAGTGACAGTGGGCACTGCCCTGGCCAGTCCTTCACCCACAAGTGACACCACAAACCTATCACCGGGCTCCCTGACCTCACAATTCCCGTGCTCGCTCCTGCCTTTCACCTCATGGCTCCTCTGGACGAATTCTCACAGTCTGTCCTTGGGTGAAACATAACACTCCCATTGCCCTCTCTTTCTCCCCTGCCCACAGAAAACTCTGCTAATTACTCATGTGGGGTGCCACCTGCTCCTTCTTTTTCTGCTCGTGGCAGACATTGTTCCAGGATTGCGATGTAAGCTGTCACCCTAGTCTCCTAGCCTTAGACAGACATCGTTAATCGATCACAATCCTCCATTATTCCCTGCCTGAATTCTTCACCAGGCCCGATCTCCCGGCTCTACTGGCAACGACTAGAAGGGAGAACTAGCCTGTGGTGCCCCAGTCTCCTCCGAAACAAAAGCATGGCCTGGGTGGGGCTGCCCTCCTCCCCTTGCCCACGGCTGATCAGTCCTGTACACCCCACCCCCACCTTTCCCTAACCACAGCAGACATCACTAATCGAGCACGACTTGTACTATATTCTTTATCCTTTGCATAGGGCAGATAGTGCTAAGCAGTTATGGCCCCACCGCTACCTGTTCTCTGTGCACACAGAGTGGCATCGACCCCAGAGTTCCTATCCCCTGAGCCCAGGGCTCACCTGTGCTCTTCACCTGGAAGTCAGTGCGGCGCTGCAGTGTAGATGGCAGCTCATTCAGCCGTAGGCTCAGCTGCCGTTTGAAGGGCGAGTTCTTCTGGCTGAGTGCTGGAAACCCACGGAAGGAGCCCTGGCGAACCAGCTGCTCTAGGGGAGCGTGGCGACGGGGGATGGCAGCTGCTGGGGTGCCTGCAGCCACTGGGGTGCCTGCCTCAACCTTCTCGCCAGGGGATGTGGTGGCTGGTGTTGGGGACACGTGCCCAGGCTGGGCAGGCCCGGGAGCTGCAGTGGGGGCAGCTGCTGCCTCTGCTGGAGACATGGGGGAGACAGGTGGTTAGACAGCTCACCTGGGCATTTGAGGCCCCTCCCACCTGATCCCCGTGATTGCCCTCCAAGGCTGCCTTCCTCACCCTATGTATCATGCCTCAAGACAGGCTGGTCAGGGCCTTGAATGTCCCTCAACCCCACCCAAGTCAAGACCACTTTCCCCAGGGTGCCCTTGAGGAAATGTCCCCCAACCTGACCTTCTGTGTCTCTTTAGCTTTCTACCACCACCCTGTTCTCCTCTGCTGTTTCTCCTGTTTTTCCCCTTGAAACCTGTCTCCTTTTCAGGCTAATTTAATAGACACTTATTTGGTGTATGACCAATGTACCAGGCCTTGTTCCAAGTGCTTTGCAATTATTAACTCATTCAACCTTTACAACCACACAATGAAGTCAATACCACCAGTATCCCCATTTCACAGTTGTGGAAACTGAGCCCCAGCAACAGTAAAGGACTTTCCTGAGCCAGGGCTAGCAAGGGGCAGGCTGACTCTGGAGTTGGTGGTCCAAATAATTAACCTAACCTGTCTCTCCTTCTGGTTTGGTCTTTGCACCTCATGCTGTTTTCGTCTGTCATCCTGTCTGCTCTTCTCTCTGTCTCTCTACCTCCCACTATTCTTCCCACCTCAAGAACCTCCTCCCGTTACTACCCATCCTTCTAGAGCCAGCTTGGCCACTTCTTCCTCTGGGGAGCTTTCAAGTCTCTCCAGCCCCTCAGCCTGGGCTCCCTCCACTATGGGACCATCCTCTGAGGGACACCTGTCCTCCCACTTGGCACAAGGTGTGCTCTTCAATGGCAGGGTCCCTTCACCCCTGCCAGTACACAAATACCCACCCACCCTCCAATTAGGGTCTCACCCAAGCTGCAGCCTCAGTGCCAGAGAGATTAGACTCAGGCCCAGAGAGGGCAGGGAAGTTACCCAGCGTTTCTTCCCCCATCTTCCAAGTTGAGGTGGTGACGCTCTCCGCCAGGCCTGGCCCAGGCAGTGGAAACTGCCTGGGACAGGTTGGAATCAGGAAACTTCCCCTGCAGCCCCCCACCCCACCCCCGCCCCACCATCCCTTCACTGTGTGACCTCAGGAAGTACCCTCCAGTTTCCCAACTGTAAACCTGAGATAAACATCCCTCTGCTGCCACCCCCACCCCCACCCCGTGCCTCCTCAGAGAGTCAGCTGGGGCAGTAAACGTCCCACGCTTCGTAATCAGACAAAAGCTCGGCACACACTGTGGAGCGCGCACTGCTCTGCTCCAAATCGGGAAGAGCTCCCTGCACAAGTGCAGCGCCTACAGCCTGGACCGCGCCGAGGGTGAAAGGCGGCGGGCTGTGCTCGGCAGGTCATAATGCCCTATGCGCGCTCTCATTTTGTTGTGTGCACTGTAAAGTGCTCTCTACAGTGCAAAGTACCTGGAAACTCTAATAATATCCTCTGGACATAGCAAAACTATTTGCCACTTCTAAAGCATATGACCAGTCTTTGTAAATTCTAGTCTACTATATTAACAGTAAGGAAGTATCTGCACACTGGGAAGGACCGCGTAGGTACTCCGTGTGTTCCTTGTAAACGATAAAGCACCTCCGGACCAGGCCCTTTTGCTAAGTTCACTTTGCGATCTGCTTTGCCGATGATAAAACTCTTTGGAGATTCTGATAATGTAAACAGTAAAATACTTTGTAAGTTGTGCAGAACTGTGCATTTGTAAAGAGCTTTATAAATGGTCATGTAGTTTACACAAAAACATACTTTGTAAACTCTAATATTCTAGTAAGTGATAAAAATTTCTGTTTTCCTAACTTTTTAGTTAGAAATTTTAAACATACAGAAGAGGTAATAATAGAACAATGAGTACGCAGATTCTCTTAACCGACAGCGCCCAGCATTAACAAGTTACCATATTTGCTCTCTCCCTCCTTCCATAATTTTTTTCTACCATTTAAGAGTAACATGCAGTCACCTTCACCCCAAACCCTTCAGCATGTGTCTCCTAAGAACGCGGTCCGTCTCCTACACAACACAGTGTCATTTCTCACTTGAGGAATTGAACACTAATAACACTATTAGTCCCATTTCCCCAGCGGTCCCAATCATGTCCTTTATAGATATTCGTACATATATATGCACATATTTATATATATAATCCAGCATCCAATTCAGGACCATCAACTGCATTTATCAATTTCTGTCAAATATCTTTATCTCCTTTAATCTGGAACAGCTCTCAATGGTAAATTCTTTGTAAATATTAAGCAATATTTTCCAAAAATTTAAAAACTAGAATACACAAGAAAAAAAATTAAATGACATCGTGAATGTTGGAGTTTATCAGATATTTTTCAGACTTTCTTGATGGTAACCCAGAGTAAAAAATACCTTTTACACGGTGGCCCATTCCACACACACACAAATACACGCACATGCAAATATATACCATATTTTGCCATGTGTAATGTGCACTCAAGTTTTTGGCCCAAACTTTCAGGGAAAAAAGAAACCTTTTGTTTTAATTTTTAATTCAATTATGTATTTATTTATATTTAGAAACAAAATAGATAATCGTATTCCAGGGTATTATTTTGCATATGGATATCGTTATTGCTTTCTAGAGTTCCACTTTTAATGCATAAGCATAAATAAAAGAATTAAAAACATTTGTATAGATATGGAGTTAGTACTACCCATATATAATGCACATCCTTATTTTTCCCTCAAAAATTTGGGCAGAAAGGTGCACATTAATCATGGCAAAATACAGGGTGTACTGAAATAAAACTATCATTAAACTATACTTACCCTAAATACATTCAATTATTCTAGCGTTTTCTTATTTATTTATTTATTTGTTGTTGTTCGCGTGCGGTTGTCTCCATCCCCCCCCACTCCCCCCACCCTAGCCGTTCCCATCTCCCACCCATTACTCTGGTGTTTTCTATTTCATTTTTCCCCACAGTTTGAAAAGCCTGGGACCTCCCTGAGTTGGCAGGTGATGAAGCACTTGGTGAGCTTTGCTGGGATCTGTGGCCTACAGAATATTGCCACAACTCCCTAAACTGAAGCGAGCTTTATAAACTGTAACCGAACATGGTGCTTGGTGCTCTGCTTTGTAAACTGTCGAGTCCCTGTGCCTCTAAAGCTTTCCCTGTAAACTGGACCCGGGCCCCACCTGGGCCCACTCTGCCCTGCTCAGCCCTCTGGGCAGCACCCACCTTTCTTTTTGTCCGGAGCCTCTCGCTCAGCGGGCCGCCCACCCCCAGACAGGCGGAAGGAGCCCTCCCGGGCAAAGCTGGTGCGGCTGGCATCGAAGGTGGCCGTGACCCCACATTCCTTCTCCCGCCGCTGTTTCCGCTCCAGGCAGGCAGCAAAAGCACAGCCCACAGCGTGGCTCAGCCTCTCGCCCTGTGGGAGGAGGTTGGGGCGGGGGTTAGAGACGCTGAGTTGTGCGGACCGGACATCACGGGCCCTGGGCCCCAGCAGTTAGGTGCTGGGTGACCCCGGCAGTCCCAGTACCTCTCTGGGCCTCAGTGGATACCTGCACAGAGAGGGGTAGACATGACAGGCCTCAGTGAAAAAAGCCAGAAACAAGAGTTCAATAATATGGAGATTCCTCAAAAAATTAAAAATAGAGTTGCCATATGACCCAGCAATCCCACTTCTGGCTATTTACCTGAAGAAAACAAATACTAAGTCAAACACATATACACACCCCCTGCGTTCACTGCAGCACTGTTAACAGTAGCCAAAGTAAGGGAGTAACCCAGGCATCCACCAACCCAGGAACGGATAACGAAGATGTGGTACATAGATACAGTGGAATAGTATGTCCACATACTATTCCTCGTCCTCGTCCACAAAAAAGAATGAAATCTTGCCATTTGCAACAACATGGAAGAATCTAGAGGGAATTATGTTAAGTGAAGTAAGACAGAGAAAGAAAACAAGGATTTCACCTATCTGTGGGATCTAAAGAACAAAATAAATGAACAAAGCAGAACAAAACATAAACAGACAAGCTGGTTTTGCCAAAGGGAGTGGGGGTGGGGAGATGGGAATGAAAACAGAAAACAAGGGCAATACTGTAAGCCTCCATTTATATTGTTCTTTTTTATATTTTATTGATGATGCTATTACAGTTGTCCTATTTTCCCACCTTTATTCCCCTCTGCCCTGCACACCCCCTCCCACCCACATTCCGCCACTTGAGTTCATGTCCATGGGTCATACATATAAGTTCTTTGGCTTCTATATTTCCCATATTGTTCTTGCCCTCCCCCTGTCTATTTTCCACCTACCATCTATGCTACTTATTCTCTCTACCTTCCCCCCGCTCTATGTCCCTCCCACTCCCCTGTTGATAACCCTCCATGTGATCTCCATTTCTGTGCTTCCGATCCTGTTCTAGTTGTTTGCTTGGTTTGTTTTTTTTTGTTTTAGGTTCAGTTGTTGATAGTTGTGAGTTTGTTGTCATTCTACTGTTCATAGTTTTGAAAATCTTCTTTTCCTTAGGTAAGTCCCTTTAACATCTCATATAATAAGGGCTTGGTGATGATGAACTCCTTTACCTTTACCTTTACCTTATTTGGGAAGCACTTTATCTGCCCTCTATTCTAAATGATAGCTTTGCTGGATAGAGTCCTTTTGAGTGGAGGTCTTTGCCTTTCATTACTTGGAATACTTCCTTTCAGCCCCTTGCCCGCAAGGTTTCTTTGGAAAAATCAGCTGACAGTCTTATGTGCACTCCTTTTTAGGTAACTGTCTGCTATTCTGTTGCTGCTTTTAAGATTCTCTCCATATCTTTAATCTTGGCTAATGTAGTAATGATGTACCTTGGTGTGTTCCTCTTTGGGTCCAACTTCTTTGGGACTCTCTGAGCTTCCTGGGCTTCCTGGAAGTCTATTTCCTTTGCCAGATTGGGGAAGTTCTCCTTCATTATTTGTTCGAATAAGTTTTCAATTTCTTGCTCTTCCTCTTCTCCTTCTGGCATCCCTATGATTCTGATGTTGAAACAGTTAAAGATGTCCTGGAAGTTCCTAAGCCTCTCCTCATTTTTTGAATTCTTCTTTCTTCATTCTGTTCTGGTTGAATGTTTATTTCTTCCTTCTGATTCACACTGTTGATTTGAGTCCTGATTTTCTCTCCTTCACTGTTGGTTCCCTATTTTTCTTTATTTCACTTAGCATAGCCTTTATTTTTTCCTCTATTTTGCGACCATATTCAACCAAGTCTGTGAGCATCCTGAATAACAGTGTTTTGAACTGTGCATCTGATAGGTTGTCTATCTCTTCATCGCTTAGTTGTATTTTTTCTGGAGCTTTGATCTGTTCTTTCATTTGGACCATTTTTTTTGGTCTCAGCATGCCTGTTACATAGTAAGGGGCGGAGCCTTAGGTGTTCACCAGGGCTGGGTAACCCATGTTGGTGCATTGTGACGCTGTATGTGGGGGAGGGGTCCAAGAGGGAACAGTGCTGCTTGCTCTGCTCTCTGCCGGTTTTCAGTTACTTCCTCTGCATCCCACAATCAAATTGGGCCCTTCTGGTGCTGATTCCGAGGTGGGTGG
The DNA here is from genome assembly GCA_028533065.1 of Trachops cirrhosus. Lineage (NCBI taxonomy): Eukaryota > Metazoa > Chordata > Mammalia > Chiroptera > Phyllostomidae > Trachops > Trachops cirrhosus. The sequence continues at coordinate 34,990,702 of CM052550.1, forward strand.
GTTTGTGTACCTGCTAGGACTCTGTGGGTCTCTCCAACAAACTCTCCTGTGAGGCTGGGAGTTTCTCCTGCCACTGCAACCCTGACAGGTGTTTTCAGCCAGAGGCTTTGAGGCTCTATTTCCCTGCACTGGAACCCTGGGTTGCATGGCCTCTCTCACTCCCCAGTTGTTCCTCCTGGTTTATGTGCACGCGAATGTGGGACCACCCACTCCACCAGCCGCCGCCTTGCCCGCCCTCGTCCTGAAGCCACTGCCTTGGCACGAGTCCTCTCTGCCTGGCTGTCCATCTCCGCCCCTCCTACCAATCTGGATGAATGTTTCTTCTTTAACTCCTTGGTTGTTGGACTTCCATACAGTTCAATTTTCTGGCAGTTCTGGTCATTTTTTTAAAAATTTGTTGTTGTCCTTCTTTTGGTTATGTGAAGAAGCAGAGTGTGTCTTACCTATGCCTCCATCTTGGCCAGAAATCTAGAAAGCCCCATTTATATAAAGTTCTAAAACAGGTGAAATTCATCTACTGTGGAAAAAGTCAGAACAGTGGCTGTTTCTGGGGGGAAGGGGAGGGGACCAACTGGGAAGGGGCAGGGAGGACAGATGGGTGGTCATATTCTAAAGTGTGACAGAGATTGGGGTTCCAAAGGTGTATGCGGTTGTCAAAACTCAGCAAAGGTGTATCTGTGGTTTGTGGGTGGCATGTGCTTTTTTCAAAATAAAAAGAGCTGGGGGGCTGCTCCCCTGGGCTGGTGTCCCTCGAGGTCTGACTGTGCGCTCAGTTCAGCCCCACGGGGACAACCATGAGGCCAATGTGATCCCAAGAACAATGGCCAGATCAGGGGGTTCAATCAATTCTTCAGGTCCAAGGTTAATTACCTGAATCAACCAAGGCCCACCTGGGAGGAAGTAAAAGAACAACTAGAAAAAGAAAGGCTCCAAGGCACTGGCTGAATTTGAAGAAAAAAATGAATGAGAACTGGAGGAAAGACTTAGAAAAATACAGGGAGAGATTATTAGGTGGAAGTGGGAGCTTGTCCAAAAAACAGACAAAAGGAAAAAAGAAGAGAGGAAAGAACTCTGGTAGGTATTTATCTTCTGCTTCAAGTTCTATTCTTCTTCAAGTTCTATTCTTCTAGCAGTTCTTCAGATTCTGTAGATGTGGATAAGAAGCAAGGAAAAATGAAAAGAAGAAACCATTTACACTAATCTGCAGAAAGCTCCATGTCAGAGATTGAATCAGACAGTAAGGAGAGTTTTAAAAAAGGAAGAGAAACCAAAAGATGCAAATGATACAGACTGGGGCAGCCACTGTGGAAAACAGGATGGAATTTCCTCAGAAAAACTAAGGATGGAACTGCCTTTTAATTCAGTGATCCCACTGCTGGGATTGTACCCTAAGGATCCTAAAACACCCATCCAAAAGAACCTATGTACACCACTGTTCATAGCAGCACAATTTACAACAGCCAGTGCTGGAAGCAGCTGAAGTGCCCATCAGTAAATGAATGGCTCAAAGCAATTTGGCATGACAAGAGGCTGTATAAATAGCTATTTTATTTTAAAAAGTACTGAAAAAATATGAACTTGACTTAATGGTATGCATGCTGAAGTGTTTGGAAAAGTATTCTGGTATCTGCAATGGTGAAGTGCATCAAAACTGAGATGGACAGGTAAGTAATAGAGTGAGCCAGACAAATGTGAATGGCAGCAACAGGGTGGTATGTGCACAGGTGACTGGTTACTCTACACGCCTTTTGACTCGTCTGTGGGCTTGAAAAACATTTTCTAATAAAACATTGGGAGTAAAAAACAACAGTCACTATTTCCTGAGTGCCTACTTGAGAGGCACCAAGACAGAAAGCCTGGATTAATGCTGGCTTTCCACTTTTCAGCTGTGTGTTCTCAAGAAAATCACTTCATGCCCTGGCTGGTGTGGCTCAGTGGACTGAGCACCAGCCTGAAAACCAAAGAGTCACCAGTTTGATTCCCAGTCAGGGCACATGCCTGGGTTTGTGACCAGGCCCCCAGTAGGGAGAGTGGGAGAGGCAACCACACACTGATGTTTCTCTCCCTCTCTTTCTCCCTCCCTTCCTCTCTCTAAAAATAAATAAAATCTAAAAAAAATCACCTCACCTGTCAGTGCCTGAGCCTCCTCATCTATAAAATGAGGTGCTCCCCAACAGCCTCTACTTCACCAGGGTTACGGCAAGAATTAGGTAAATTAACATATACAAGGTGTACGGCACAGGGAAACACCATAATATGTGTCAGTGTAAATGTATCCAGCCCAGGTTGAACCCCAGCTTACATCCTTTTATGAAATCCTCAAACAATGCCAGGAGGAACACACTCTCATGAATCAGTTTTACAGGTGAAGAAACAGGCTGTTAATACACCCATCATGAGTGGCAGCATTGGGATTCTCATAAGATCTGTCAGACTTCTGTTTCCTAACCAAGATGCTCAGCCACCTCTTAAAGTTAAACTTGGAGACAAAAATCCTCAACAAAACACCAGCAACTGAACCCAGAAGCATATTTTTTAAAATATTTTTTTATTTAATTATTTTTAGACAGAGAGGAAGGGAGAGAAAGAGGGAAAGAAACATCAATGTGTAGTTGCCTCTTGCATGCAACTCCCACTGGGGACCTGGCCTGCAACCCAGGCATGTGCCCTGACTGGGAATCGAACCAGTGACCCTTTAGTTTGCAGGCCGGCACTCAATCCACTGGGCCACACCAGCCAGGGCTGAACCCAGAAGCATATTAAATAGATTATGCACCATGATCAAGTGAGATTTATTCCAGGAACAAAAGGCTGGTTCAACACGTGGAAATTAATCAATGTAATACACATTCATAGAATGAAGGAAAACCACAAGATCATCTTGACTAATGCAAAAAGAGCATTCAACAGAATTCAATACCCTTTCAGCATAGGTAGATACAATTGGCCTCTTTGCACAACCAAAAAAAGGACAACAAATTTAAAAACAAAAAACAACCAGAATTGCCAGAAAACCAAACAGTACAGCAGTCCGACAACCAAGGAGTTAAAGAATAAACATTCATTCAGACTGGTAGGAGGGGAGGAGATAGGCAGCCAGGTGGAGAGGATGCCAGCAAGGTGGTGACTGGAGGACCAGGTGGTCCACATTTGTGTGCAGATAAACCAGGAGGACAACTGGGGAGCAAGACAGACCACACAACCCAAGGTTCCACGTGGGGAAATAAAAACCTCTGGCTGTAAAAATCTGTGGGGGTTGCAGCAGTGGGAGAAACTCCCAGCCTCACAGGAGAGTTCCCTGAGGAGACCTACAGGGTCCTAGGAAGTATGCAAACCTATCCACTCATGAAGCAGCACCAGAAAAGCCCAATTTGTTTGTGGGTAGCAAGGGAAGCGACTGAAAGTCAGCCAATAGCTGAGCAAGCAGCATTGTTCCGTTTCTGACCCCTCCCCCACAGACAGCACCACAACTCAGCATGTAGCCCCGCCCTGGTGCATACTTAAGGCTCTGCCCCTTACTATGTAACAGGTGTGCCGAGACAAAGAAATACAGCCCAAATGAAAGAACAGATCAAAAAACTCCAAAAATAGAGCTAAGTGATGAAGAGATAGCCAACCTATCACATGGCAGAGCTCAAAACACTAGTAATCAGGATGCTCACAGAAATGGTTGTGTATAGTTGCAAAATAGAGGAAGAGGTGAAGGATATGCAAAGTGAAATAAAGAAAAATAGGGAACCAACAGTGAAGGAGAGAAAATCAGGACTCACATCAACAGTGTGAATCAGAAGGAAGAAATAAACATTCAACCAGAACAGAATGAAGAAAGAAGAATTCAAAAAATGAGGAGAGGCTTAGGAACTTCCAGGACATCTTTAACTGTTTCAACATCAGAATCATAGGGATGCCAGAAGGAGAAGAGGAAGAGCAAGAAATTGAAAACTTATTCGAACAAATAATGAAGGAGAACTTCCCCAATCTGGCAAAGGAAATAGACTTCCAGGAAGCCCAGGAAGCTCAGAGAGTCCCAAAGAAGTTGGACCCAAGGAGGAACACACCAAGACACATTATAATTACATTAGCTAAGATTAAAGATAAGGAGAGAATCTCAAAGAAGCAACAGAAGAGGAGACAGTTACCTGCAAGGGAGTTCCCATAAGACTTTCAGCTGATTTCTCAGAAGAAACCTTGCAAGCAAGAAGGGGCTGGAAAGAAGTATTCCAAGTCATGAAAGTCAAGGACCTACATCCAACATTAGTCCATCCAGCAAAGCTTTCATTTAGAATGGAAGGACAGATCAAGTGCTTCTCAGATAAGGTCAAGTTAAAGGAGTTCATCACCAAGCCCTTATCTTATGAAATGTTAAAGGGATTTATCTAAGAAAAGGAAGATAAAAAACACATATAGTAAAATGACAGCAAACTCACAATTATTAACAACCACACCTAAAACAAAAACAAAAATAAACTAAGCAAACAACTAGAACAGGAACAGAACCACAGAAATGGAGATCACAGGGAGGGTTAGCAACAGGGAGTGGGAGGAGGAGAGAGGAGGGAAAAGTACGGAGAATAAGTAGCATAGATGGTAGGTGGAAAATAGACAGGGGGAGGGCAAGAATAGTATGGGAAATATAGAAGTCAAAGAACTTATGACACATGGACATGAACTAAAGCGGGGAATGTGGGTGGGAGAGGGTGTGCAGGGTAGAGGGGAATGAAGTTAGGGGTAATGGGACAACTGTAATAGCATAATCAATAAAATATATTAATTTTAAAAAAGAATTTTAAAAAACCACAATGAGATACCACTTCACACCAGTCAGAATGTCCATCATAAACAAAGCAACAAACAACAAGTGTTGGAGAGGTTGTGGAGGAAAGGGACCCTAGTGCACTGTTGGTGGGATTGCAGACTGGTATGACCACTGTGGAAAACTGTATGGAATTTCCTCAGAAAAACTAAAAATGGTGCTGCCTTTTGACCCAGCAATACCACTGCTGGAATTATATCCTAAGAATCCTGAAACAGCAATTCTAAAGAACCTATGCACCCCAATGTTCATAGCAGCACAATTTACAATAGCCAAGTGCTGGAAGCAACCTAAGTGCCCATCAGTAAATGAATGGATCAAAATACTATGGTACATTTACACAATGGAATTCTATGCAGCAGAAAGAAAGAAGGAACTCCTAGTCTTCAGAACAGCATGGATGGAACTAGAGAGTATTGTACTAAGTGAAATAAGCCAGGTAGTGAAAGACAAATACCATATGATCTCACCTATAAGTGGAACCTAATCAGCAAAATAAACAAGCAAGCAAAATACAACCAGAGACATTGAAATAAAGAACAAACTGACAGTAACCAGGGGGGAAGGGAGAGGGATAATGGGGGGAAAATGAGGGCAGGTTCGTCAAGGAACATGTATGAAGGACACATGGACAAAGCCAAAGGGGGGAGAATCAAGGGTGGGAGGAGGGGATGAGGGGTCAGGGGAGGGGTGGCGGGGTGAAGATGGAGACAACTGTACCTGAACAACAATAAAACACATGCTCTCGAAAGAATGCTCATTCTCATCACTTCTATTGAACAGTATACTGGAGCCAGAGTAATAAGACAGGAAAAGGAAATAAAGGCATCCAAGTTGGAAAGGGAGAAGTAAAATCAACTCTACTTGCAGATGACATGATCCTGCATGTAGAGAGTTCTAAATAATCCACAAATTATTAGTGTTGGATTATTTATAATAAATAATAAATTATTAATTATAAGTGAATTCAGCCCTGACTGATGTGGCTCAGTGAATTGACTTCCAGCCTGTGAAGCAAAGGGTCGCTGATTCAATTCCCAGTTACGGCTCATGCCTGGGTTGCAGGCCAGGCCCCTGGTAGGGGGTGCATGAGAGGCAACCACACATTGATGTTTCTCTCCCTCTCTTTCTCCCTTGCTTCCCCTCTAAAAATAAATAAATAAAATCATTTAAAAAATGAAAAAAAATTAATTAATTCAGGAACATTTCAAATATAAGATCAATAAAAATCAGTCACATATACACTAGCAGTGAATAATTAAAAAATAAAATTAAGACACTAATTTCATTTGCAAAAGCATCTAAAAGAACAAAATGTTTAGGAATAAATATAGCCAAGGAAATGAAAGACATAAATACTGAAAACCACAAATATTACCAAAAGAAGCCCTGACTAGTATGGCTTAGTGGGATGGGCATTGCCCCACAAACTGGTCATCAATTTGATTCCCTGTCAGGGCACATGCCTGGGTTGTGGACCAGGTCCCCAGTTGGGGGCAAATGAGAGGCAACTGATCATTGTTTATCTCTCCCAGTGATGTTTCTCTCTCTTTCTTTCTCCCTCCCTTCCCCTCTCTTTCAAAATAAATAAAATCTTTTCAAAAATTACTGAAATAAATTAAAGAAGACCTAAGTAAATGGAACATCTTATGTTTATGGATTGGAAGACTTCCTCTTGTTAAAATGGCAATATTTCCCATGGTGATCTAGAGATTTAATGTAACCCCTATCAAAACCCAATGGACTCTCACAGAAATGAAAAAGCTAATCCTATAATTTCCATGGAATTGCAAGTGACTCAGAATAGCCAAAACAATTTGGAGAAAGAACAAAATAGAACTTACACTTTTTTATTTTAAAACTTACTCTAAAGCTGCAGTAATCAAAAAAGTGTGATACTGGCAAAAGGATAGACAAGTAGACCAATGAAAAAGAACTGAGTGCCCAGATATATACCCGCACATCTGCGGTCTATTGATTTTCTTGGAAATATTGGGGCCAAGACTATTCAATGGAGAAAAGACAGTCTCATTAACCAATGGTGCTGGGACTACATATATACACATGGAAAAAAATGAAGATGGACCCTTACCTGACACCATTCACAAAAATTAACTCAAAAGCAATCAAAGACCTAAATGTAAGAGCTAAAACTATAAAACTGTTAGACGAAACATGGAATTTTATAAATAAAACATTGAAGAAGAGGAGGGGCTTAGGGAGCCCTATCTTGTCATCAGTAAAGTTCACTATACCCATCAAAAAAACTTCCCCCAAAACAAAAAAGAGTTGCAACAAATTTCTGGCCCCATATGCTCTTCCAGAACTCTGTCTCTCCCCCATCAGAAGTAGGATCAGTATTGTCTTTCCTTAGTCTGGGAAGGCCTCTGTCCTTGTCAGGACAAACAGAACACCACAGAAGCAGTGCTGTAGTTTCCAAGTCCCAAAAGGCAACACAGCTTCCTCCTGGTTAGTACTGGGGTTAAAGCAATCTCAGTCTCTCTTCCTCTCTCTCCTTCCCTCCACCCCTCCCCGTTTTGGAGCCCTGTGCCACCGTGTGAGAAATCCAGCTTTCCTCAAGCTTCCACGCTGTGGTCTCCTGAGTGACAGCCGCGCACACCATCTGACTGCAGCAGTGTGAGAGACCCAGCGCCAGACACTCGCTGAGCCTTCCCACACTCCTGACCTACAGAAACGTGAGAGGTAATAAGTGATTGGAATTTTAAGCCACTAAATTTTGGAGAAACTTGTTATGCACAACAGATAACTGAGGCAACTACTATGCTATTATCCAGAAATAGCAGTTGCTATGGTCTCTGCATCTCAAATATCTCCACACTAGCCCTTGGCAGGCACTGATCTGTGCTGACTAATCAATACTGACACGCCTGCTTTCAGGTCTGAAATTGTGTGTATGAGTGAAGAAGTTGAGGGTATTGACTCGTTTGCGGGGCTCAGAGCTCTTGGCAGTGGGGATTTCTGAAGCACGCAGGAATCCTTGAGTGGACACTAGTAAGGTCTGCAACGTACAGGTGTTGTTTCACTTGCCCATCATCTCCCTGCTTTGGATAACAGCACCACAGATTCCCTTTGGGAAACTCCTTTTCAACACTGGCTAAGTCGGTCTGGGTGCTCCACCCTCCCCAGGCCAAGGGGAAGCCAGGGACCCAAGCCTGGCCAGTTCCATGCCCTCTCACCAGAAATCGGACCTGAAGCATTGGGAGGTAGGTTCATCTCACAACGGTGCCCTGATGGAACTGTCCCCTGGTGCAGTGGCCCCAGGCTGCCCTGCTCTCTGCCCTTTCTGATGCTTAATGCTCCAACTGCCCTTCGATTTTGTGGTATTCCTCACCCAATGATATATGTATTGATTTTAGAGAGAGGAAGGGAAAGAGTGAGAAACTTCAACATGAAAGACAAACATGGATAGCTTGCCTCTCGTACCCACCCTGACCAGGGATTGAACCCTCAGCCTTGTATGCTCCCTGACTGGGGATCAAACCTGTAACCTTTTGGTGCATGAGACAACACTCCAAGTGAGCCTCCCAGCTAGGGCCACCCTTTGATTTTGTGAGATTTCTTATATCTCTTCCGTGAACTTTTTTAAAAAGATTTTATTTATTTATTTTTAGAGAGAGGGGAAGGGAGGGAGAAAGAGAGGGAGAAAAACACTGATATCAGAGACATCAATCAGTTGCCTCTCCTGTGCCCCAACTGGGGACTGAACACCCAACCTAGGCATGTGCCCTGACCAGGAATCGAACCAGTGACCTTTTGCTTCACAGGATGATACCCAACCAACTAAGCCACACTGGTCAGGGCTGTGCATTTAATTTAATTTTTTTTAAAATTTTCACCCAAGAATATTTTTTCATTGCTTTTAGAGAGAGATGAAGAATGAGAGAGGAGAGAGAGAGAGAGAAACATGGATGTGAGAGAAGCATCAATTTGTTTCCTCCTGAATGCACCCTGACCAGGGATTATATGCACCTGGACCAGGGATTGCAACTGACCAGGAATCAAACGCACAAGCCAGGTATGTTCTCTGACTGGGAATCGAACCTGCAACCCTTTGATTATGGGACAACACTCCAACCAACTGAACCACTTGGCCAGGGCCATGAATTATATTTTAGATTTAAGTTAGCCAGATTAGTTTCTTTTGCCAGCAACCAAAGAACTGGCTGTTGTAGGGGGCCGAGACTGTGGTTTCCTACAAAGTTGGGCAAGGGACCGAATTCAGGGTCCAGGGTTCAGGGCAGAATAAAGATTCTATTTTCCACTGTCTTTTTCAAGTAGAGAAGTGGAGCCGTACTTCAGCATAGCAGCAAGATGAAGAAGCCGAGGCTCTGGTGCAGGGACGGGAGCCACAGCCATGCTGCTCTGCCTGCCTCTGGATGTCTTTCACATGCGATGGGGCAAACTTCTATTTTACTGAAATCACTGGTATTGGGGTTTTTTTTGTTACAGCCTCAGAATCCTAACTGTGAGGATGCTTCTGAAAAGACAGTCCATTTGTTGCTTTCATCTGATTCTCAGAGAGGACCTTGACCTCCCAAAATATAAAGAAACAAAGACAAAATGAATCAAGGCTGAAGGAAGAGTTGGGGGAGGCATATTGTTTGAGAAGGGCCTGAGGGAGCCTGCTGGGGGCAGGAAACCCCACCACTTGGCCTGGGTGGGGTTTATCCATAAGCAAAAATTCATGGAGCTGGACATAGAATGCACATTACTACTGTATGTGTATGATCCTCAATTAGAAAAGTTAGAGAAACATGAAGAACTGCTGATAATAAGGAGGACGATAACCAGTGTTTTCCTGAGTGCTTCCTACATCCCAGGCATATTCCAACTCCTGTGCATTAACCCATTTAGTCCACAATAATTCTCTAGGCTAGGAGCTCTGAGTATAGTCCCTTTGCCAGATGAGGACACCAGGCCTGGAGAGGAGAGGTGATGGCTTGTGTGACTCCACTCAGCAGGCTGGGGATGGAGCTGGACTGCCAGGGAATGAGAGAGAAGAGTCAGCAGGCTCTGGGCTCTGGTGATACTCACGGAGTCCTTAAGTGCCAGGAAACAGTGGCAGATCCAGCGGCGGGTGGTCCCGTCACGGCAGATATAAGAGAAAGCCTTGTCCAGGTTGCGGTCAGGAGCACAAAAGGAGACTTTTTCGATGGTCTGGTCCACCAGCAGGTCCTGGGAGCAGTCAGGAAGATCAGGAGAGAAATGTGAACTTTCACGTATTCATTCAACATGCCGTAGTGTCTGCTCCATAAGCTATCCTGACCGGGATAGGCACCTGGCGTCACTGTGGATCCTGCTGTGGACCCTGCAGGCATGGGACTCCCAATTAAGCACAGAAGCAGACTCATCACCAGGAGAGGGCCCAGAGTCACAGCCAGGCCGTAAGAGGGAGGCACAGACACAGAGGTCAGGGGTGGGATGGGGAGGCACGGGGAAGAGGAAGTGCCTGACCCAACCTGGGTGGGGAGGTAGAGTCAGGCAAAGCTTCCTGGAGGCAAAAGGCAGGGAACAGTAATTCAGGCTGAGGGAACTGCCTGTGCAAAGGTGTCAGTTTTGTTCGGTCATTAACCTAATTGTCATCGTGTGCTAGCTGCCTCCTCTGGTGCTCTCTGGGCTAGAGGGAGGGAATTCAAAAGTGACAGATACCCAGATCCTGGCCCCATGGCATCCTGTCTGGCTAGGTAGACTGACAACACACCTAACAGCTAACACTGGTCTGAGTAGGTACACCACACCAGGTGATAAAGGCTCACCGCCACGCTGAGCAGCAATGCGTCAGGAGTGTCCACGGGAGGGGTTAGGGCTTATGGAAGTTCTTGCACTCTGCGTAATTGTGAGAAGAGCTCTATTTTTATAGTAAAGCTCTACGACTCTGAATTCCTCCTCCCTGACTTCCTTTTCCTTCTATAAATATTCCTCCATCTTGGCCCACAGGCCAGGCTGGCTATGTCTGCTTGCATTCGATTGCAACTCTTTCCCAAATAAACCCTTTTCAGTGAGGAAACACCTAGTTGTGTGATATGCTTTCTCAGGTAATGGTAGGGCCTTTTATTATCCCCATTTGACAGATGACAAGATTGAGGAACAGAAGGGTTGCAACTCACACCCAAGGTCACCCAGTGGATAGGTGGGCGAGTAGGTGGGATGGAGCTGAGACAGCTACTCCAGTCTGCTCCCACCCACTGTCTATGTTGGCTCACAAGTAACCACAGGACGCGATCCTGAAGTGTGCCTGTGAGGTGTGCCAAGATGTTCCAGAAGCCCATGGTGTAGTCTGGAAGGTCCCTGAGGGAGGGACATCCTAGCAGTGGGTGGGAAAGCACCCCCGGCCCCATTCGAGCAGGGTGAGGAAAGGGGCCCTCTTCCACCCCCACGAGCCTCCTACCTTGGTCTTGTCATCCACCACTCGGAGCCCGTCAGCTGACACCCACAGGACTGACTTCACGGACTTCCGGCCCATCTGGGGGGAAGGTGAGAACAGAGGGCGTGATCAGGGCTGTCTCTTCTGGCCTGACCTTGCTCCTCCCTGCGCCAGCCCCTCGCTCACCGCCTTCAGCTTCTTCACTGCATCTTCGCACACGTGCATCCCCCTGGACTCCTCCACCTCCACGTGGCCCAGGTACTTGGGAGGGAGGAAAAACAGGAAGACATGGAATAAGCACAGTATTCAATGATTCCTAGTGTCCCCTGAGCAGCTGTGATGCATCACAAAATGTCCTAAGCATGTCATATGTGATTAGCACTCATTTACTCTGCACCTCAACTCTACAAGGGAGGTCCCCCATTCCTATCCCAGATATAAAGATGAGAAACTGAAGCACACCACACAGTAGTGATTCCCATCCTGCACCTGTCCCTGGGCCTTAACCCACCACTGTTGTCCTTCTGAGTGCCAGCATCTGCATCTCTGCACCTGAGGGCTGGCCCCAGCAATGCCTCATGGAAGTCGGGGCACACACCCCCCGGCTCCTTCCTGCTATGGGTGGGTGGCTCTATTTCCCAAAGTCCCCAGTGGCATTAAGCTCAGCTGCCCACAGCTGTAGTTTAGTGATCCACCAGTGATTGGCTGCCTTCCCTTCCTCACTCCCACCAGCATTTCCTGCGCCTCCCAAATGGACCCCTCACACTCACGGGCTGCATCTGGAGATCTAGAAGAAGGGACCAAGTTGGGATTTGAACCTGAACCAGCTATCTCCCATATTAAAGTGTAGTGTGCATTGTAAAGTGTCACAGAGGGCTTTGCAAATGGTACAGAATATGTGACCTTCCAGTGCTCTCTGGAAATTGTCAGCTCCCACAAAACGGGTAACCCAGGCAGGACATCCCCCAGGTGACATTTTCCTGGTACAAGAGAAAGTGAGCTGGTTTTTAATCCTAACTCTGAAGGACTCAAGCTGTGGGGTCACGCATGAACAGGCTCCACAGCTCTTTGTGGATGCGCTGTCTCTGCCACAGAGAGCGGGACCTCACCCAGCTAGGACCAGCACGCATCCCACCCTTACCCATGCCCCGCCCACTCACCCTGACAGGGAAGCTGCACGTGCCCTTGCGCACGGCATCCTCATCTGCCTGCCACTGATGGGGGCGAGACGCCTCAGGCACGTAGGCTGGCTTCCTCCGCCTCAGGCTCTGCCGTAACTTGTTCATAGTGCCTGCCCCCTCTGGTGACACAGGACAGGGAGTAGGTCAAAGGCTGGGGTCAGAAGACACACACAGTGCTCAGGGAGTGGACACAGTGCTCAGTGGGCACAGAGTCGGATAACAAGGGAGTAGGATTACAGGGCTAGGGGGTCACTGGGTCAGAGGACGTGACATTCAGGGAACTTGGATCAGCAGCAGTCAGGGGACACAGCGGATGGGGATGACATCAGGCAGGGTCAAGACATGAGGCAGAGCGCAAGAGTCAGTGCGAAGATTCAGAAGACATGGAGCTGTGGGGCAGGGAGGTCTGGGATGAGGGTCACAGCTTTCGGGGGTCTGGAAATGGGGATGTGGCTGTCTAGAATCATGAGGATCCAAAGTAATGGGAAGTCAAGGCAATGGAGAGTACTGGGCTATGGGGCATGAAGTCAGGGGTCACAAGGTCAGGGGCTGATGGTCAGAGGGCACAAGAGTTGGGAATTGCCTGGGTCCAATGTTGGGGGGTCTTAGAAGGTCCAGAAACTGAGGTCCAGAGCCACGGCCAGAGAGTATGGAGAACAGTGTGTAGTGTAAGGCGTGGGAACCTGGGGCAGTGCGAGCCTGTGACTCCCAGAGGTATGGGTGAGGGTGGAGACGGCCAGCTACTAAGACAATCCTCACTGAAACACTCTTCACTGATAAGCCATACTGACAGTCCTAGGAGGGTGAGCAGATGGGGACTGTGTGTGTGTGTGCGACTGTGTGGCTGGTGTGTCCCTGCATGGTGTCTTGGAGGGTGTCTAGAGCAGAACATGCCACTGCAGTGAGTGTGTATTTCTGAGGGCTGTATGGGAGGATGTGGGTTCCAGTGGTTGTTCCCTAGAGCATGTGTCTGTGCATGCTGTCCACGGGAGATCTGTGTCCAAGAACATGGTCGTCGTCTGTGAGGATAGGTCCCTGAAGGTTGTTGGTGAAGGGTACATATGTGTGAGCGGTTGTGAGTGTGTCAGCAAATGTTCCTGGTGAGGTAAGGATGTGTCCCTGAGCAGGAAGAAGTTGTCTTTGAGGCTGTACGTCTGTGTGAGGGTGTGGCCATTGTCACTGGTGACTGTCTATTATCATCGATAAGAGTATGTATGAGTTACCCAAGAGACCATGCCGGTGTCCAAGACTGCAGCTGTTGTTTGTTGAGGGTGTATCTGTCAGAGCATGTGACTGTTGTAGAGTTGGGTCCACGAGTGTTGTTCTGAGCGTGTGTCAGTATGCACCTGTGCATCTGCAAGGTGTGTGAGAATGTGAGGTGTGTGTTATTTTTTAGAGCTGCTCATGACTATTATTTGTGAGACTGTGTCTGTGTGCAGAAATGTAGCTCTTTTTTGTTAGAAGAATTTTTTTTTCAGATTTTATTTATTTTTTAGAGAGAGGGGAAGGGAGGGAGAAAGAGAGGGAAAGACACACCAATGTTCGAGAGAAACATTGATCTGTTGCCTCTCGCACACCCCAAACTGGGGACCTGGCCTACAACCCAGGCATGTGCCATGACTGGGAATCCAACCAATGACCCTTTGGTTCACAGGCTGCTTGCCTCTTGCACGCCCCTAACCAGGGACATGGTACACAACCCAGGCATATGCCCTGGCCAGGAATCAAACTGGCGACCCTTTGGTTCACAGGTTGGTGCTCAATCCACTGAACAGCAACCAGCCAGGGCTAGAAGTGTAGCTCTTTATGAGAACATGGGTCCAGAGGTGGAGTCTGTGAGGCATGCCTGCTTGAGGAAGTCTGGCTGCTGTCTGTGGAAGTGTGGGTCTGTACATATTGTCTGGCTCTCTGTGTGCAGTGTGGCCCTGGAGTCAGAATCTGCTCGGTGTCTGTCGCCCCTGGTCTGAAAGAGTCTGGGTGTTGTCTGAGAATGTGTCTGTATGTTTGTGTGACCCTGCACTTGCGTGTGTGGGGAGGTCGATGTGTGTCTCTGTCCCAGTGTGTGTCTGAGCATGAATTGGGCTTGAATAGTCACTGAGTGTGCAGGGAAGAGGTTTGAAGGTGTCCACTCATGAGTGTGATTAGGCCTGTGTGACTGCAGGGACAGTTTCTCTGGTCATGTTAGTCAGACCCACTTACCCACTCAGTCCCTGCCCCATCTCTACCCAGTCACTCACCTGGCTCCGTCCTGGAGGCTTCAGGGGGCCCCAGGGCCCCACAGGGGGCTGGGGACAGATGTCGCTCAGGCCTCCTGGGTCCACTCTGCTCAAGGGACAGAAGAGAAGGTGAGAGGCTGGTCTGGGATGGGCTCGGTCCCCTACCTCACCCCATCTTTGGACATCAGCCAACACCCCTCCATCTCATGCTCCCTGATGAGGGCTTAGTTGTCATAGCAACTGTTACAAGGGAGATGAGCCACCTCATTGCAAAGGCCCAAGAATGAGTAAGTGTGTCTGGGGGTGTTTGTTAGGAGATATCCTGGCCTCAGGGGTCCTCAGTACCCACAGGGATGGTGTGAGGAGGGAGTAGCCTTGCCCTCTAGGCACATGTTCAGGGATGCACAAACATACAGTCACGTGTCTGCATGCAACTCATGGCTACAGTTGTCCCTAGCACTGGGTCGCAGCTCTGCACATTTAGTTACACACAGACACAACCCCAACTATACACACCAGGTCACACAGACACACATAGAGTCACAACCACTACAAATATCTTGTCACATAGCCAAGTTCACAGATACACAGTCCCACTACAGACGTATGTCTCCATGCATACAGAGTCCCAGCCTGCCTAGGCACTGCCACACACACCTGGTCACATCAGCTGCTGGTGTGTGGTCATGTTAGTCAGACCCACCCACCCACTCAGTCCCTACCCCATTCAAAGAGCTGGGCCCAGTCATACCCACCCAAGTGGTACATGTACAGCCATACCCAGACAGTAACTTGTCCTCAGGTAGTCACCCAAGATACTCCCACTCAGAATCACACCCAGTCACAAAGACACAATCATAGACATACACAGTTGTCACACCTAGCTCCAATGCTGTGTGTTTACATCTGGTCATGGATGCATGCAGAGATACACACATCTGATCACACAGCCACACCCAGTTACAGCCACATGCGTTCAATCATCCGCAGGCACAAAGCTGCACATGGACACTCAACCCCTTGTATCAGTCACACCAACACACTTTTTAGTCACACAATGTCACACAGTCACGCATACCCAGTCATAGAGGCTCATATTTAGTCACAGTATCAACTAACTTATATGGATAATCCTCCACCCCAATCACACAGAGACACTGGTGGCCATGGCCCATACACTATAGGGAAACAGGCTTGCACACTTAAGACATGCATACAGCCATCCAGAGACAACTGTCCCCCAAGATGGCCACACTCAGGCACAGCCAGACAGTCAGAGGTTCAAAGTCACAGCCATGCACATTTCAGAGGTTGTGCATGCAGAGTCACACAGCTTCAGTACCCACACTACCCAGCCACACAGTTATAGTGCTGTCACCCAATATCCCACACCCAACCATACCACATCATAGCATCACAGAGAAACACATGGTCTCTCTCCATGAAAACACACATCACAGAGACAACTGGCCACATACTCATACAGTCACAGCCCCATGTGGCCACACACATAGTGTCTCACACACAGAGCCATCAGCACACAATTTCTATTTCACGTACCACAAGCACACAGTCAAGTGTATGCTCTGAAATGCAGGGACCCAACATAGCATTTATAGCTGTGCTTATGCAAAAGACACAGCTCCTCACAGTCACCCTGTCACCAAATCACACACTCCAACACAAATAGTCCAGCATGCATGCAGACACACACACACCAGCTACACAGCTACAGAAACTTGCACAGCCTGTGACATAGACACAGGTACATATAGTCATCCAGGTCACAGACACGCAGGTCACAAATACAGAAGCCCCAGTCACCTGAATGCCCCCAACATACATCGTAGCCTGATGCCATCACACATAGACACACCTATAAAAATAGAGTCAGACATAGTGAAATAACCCACTATTAATGGTCAGCCAAGGTTTCAGACCCCAAGTCAAGTACATAACCCAAATCACACATTCACGATTGTAAATGCACATGATCACTCAGTATCAACACAGAGAGCTAGATGCCATCATTTATACAACCCCAGTCACACACACAGACATGACTCTGAACACACAACCAGTCACACAAACATACAAAATCACAGTGCCATCACACAGGCACGATGTGACTCACTTCATCTATAATGGTAGTCACACACCCAGAGTTTCAGGGACATTGTGTGTCACATAGACCCATGTGTGGCACAAATATAAAACCAGTCACAGATATAACCACAAATGTTCAGTCATTGGGAGAGTCGCACATGGACAGAGTCATAGACACCACTCCACTTACACACAGTCACAACTCCACCCACATCTTCAGTCAGCCACACACACACATGTCCAACCCCAGACTTAACACAGACACTGTCACATACCCAGTCACAGTTACCAAGGCACACAAACACAGGGTCACTAAAGATGGAACCACAGACACAACTCCACAGTCACAACCATGCACACACTCAAACATAGACAAAAAGTACAGGGTTCATTCACACTGAGCTGTTGTCATACACATGCATAGTCACACAAATGCTGGGGTCACTCGCAGACACTACCAGACACAACCACAAACACAAACAGGCACACACACAGGAATCCTCATAGTCACCAGCTATAGCACAGACACACACACAGCCAGTCACGCAAACACGGGGTCACACTCTTAGCCACCTCCCCTTTGCTTGCTTCCCCCCTCCCCCAGGTACCACACACAAAGCCGCCATCACCTCAGTTGCTGTAGACAGACAAGGCTGCACCCGGTCCCTGGGAAACCTCTCTCCCACCTCCCAGCATGAATCCTGGAGCCTGAGGGGCCAGCGCATTATCCGAGGGTGGGGCCACTCCCAGGCAGCTGGGCAGCCCCAGGGACAAAGAGGGTGTCCCAGGGACCTGTGTCCTGAGACCCTTGACCAAGGAGGGGTAGTGCCTGAAATTTCCCTAATTTTATTCAAGCTACCGTGGGAGTGGAGTTCCAGGCACAGGGACCTTGTTTTGAGAAGGGGCTGTTCCTAGGACACCGCCCAAGGATTGGGGGGAGGGGGGTGGGATGCTATGCCCAGGACTCCTCTGAGGCCTGGGGACAGATTGTGCCTGAAATTGCCCTCAGCCTTGGCTTGGTAGGGAAGCTGTGCCCAGGGACCCCATCGAGACCTTGCCTAGAGGGTTGTTGTGCTCACAGACCCCCCCTCAGGCAGGGAGGAGTCTGGATGGCGTCTGGTCCGGGATCGCCTCCAGCAGGCCTTGGCTTCATCTGGGGGTTGTGTCCCGAACCCATCCCCAAAAACCTTGCCTAGGGAGTTATACAGAAAATCTGTCCCCTGTCCTTCATTTCTCTGAGGGGGAGTTCTGTGTCCGGCACCCTTATCTCCAGGGCCTGGGTAAGGGAGGGCCTGTGTCTCCCAAGCTTTGGGTCTGTGGGGGTTTGTTCGTGGACTCCCACCCAGGACCACCCTCGCCAGCATTGGCACCCTCTCTATCCGGGCGCCGCGGCCGCGTCCCCCCGCCACATCAGCAGCGGCGCCGCCCCCCTACCCGAGCCCCACTCTCCCGCCCTTCTCACGCTGGCCGCCGAGCTCCGGGACATCCAGGGCCCGGGAGCCCCCGCCTCCCGCGGCCCCCGCCAGGCCCGGATCCCTGAATGCCGTTGGTGCTGGTGTTGTGGCGGTGGCGGCGGCAGCTCTGTCCGACGCTGGCGGAGCCCAGAGACCCAAGGATGGTTCGAGATGCACGCCCGCCAGCCTGCTCAGCTCCCCGAGATTTCCGTTCTGGGGGCGGGGGAGCGCCCCTCCCGCCTCGGCCCCGCCCACTGGATATACAGAAAGACCCCGCCCAGGCCCCGCCCCTCGGCCTGCGGGCCCCGCCCACACGCTAATATAACCCCACCCCCTCCCTTACTGCCACCGCCAGGCCACGCCCATTGGCCAGTCCCTGGCTGAGCTTGCACGTGAGCCTCGCGGAGTTTCCCCCTAGGTCTTTCGAAGCCTGGACTCCCTTTCCCTTGGTGACCCCTGACCTCAGGTCTCCTTCAGTTCTGTGTCCGAAAGAGTTGCTTTGGGAACCGTCTCGCCGCTCCACATCCTCAAATCTTCCAGCTAACCCCATGGTTTTCCTATCCCAGCGGGGGCTGGCAGAAGCAGTGACAAGGCACTTTTTGCAAGTAATGGGAGGGGAATGAACAGACCCCGGCTTTCGGCGTGTAGTGGGGGCGCCAGGCTGGGACTTGGGCGCGGTTCTGGCTGCCATGGCGCCCCCGCTCCCGCCCTATCCTGTGGGTTTGGCAAAGCATCTGGCAGGGGCATTAAGGCCCATTAGCAAAGGCGAGGTTGCTGGGAGCCGGGGCGTCAGGGTGGTGGTGTAGGGGGGAGGCCTTCTCAGCTGCCGCAGTTATACGAGCAGGTGGTCTGCACGTGCGGGAGGGGTTGGGGGTGGGAGGGAAAGGAGAGAAGGAGGTTCCCAGCAACAGATGGCCCAGGCAAGACCGCGGCTTTCAGACAAGAGGGTGGGAGGGGGCTGGCCATCTGCACCTGGAGGCTGTCAGCGAGCTCCTCCTCCCGACCCAGCGCAGAGAAAAGAGCTGGGGAAGGGGTGGGCTGCTTTTATTCAGACTGAAGGTTCAAACACCCCCAACACAGAGAGGATGGACGGACGAGGAAAAGACAGCTGGTCGAGGGATGAGGGAGGCAAAGGTGAAGGCTGCTTCCAACTAACACGCCTCGCCTCTCATTGGCCAGATCTAGTGGGAGACCAGAGACACAGGCGAGGGGCTCCCCTCTAGATGAGTCTGCATCTCCACTTGGCGTTCAGGGTGCCTGAAGCTCTCTCAAATGTTGGCAGAAATAAATTAATCCCTGGAGTTCCTTGATGCCCACTTTGGGGTGGGGAGAGCAGGATATGGGAGCATGAAGTGAGGAGTTCCCTAGCCCCGGGATTCCCCAGGCTCCAGGGAAGGGTGCTAGGTCGTACTGGGAAGCCCAGGGAGGCATCCCCAGTCCAGAACAGAGTGGAATGGAAAGGATGGCCCTCTACTGGCCGGATTCCCCGGAGGGAGCTGTCTAAGGGGTCTGACCAGACCACCCGTCTGGTCAGGAGGCTTGGGGCAGTGGCTGAGTCTGGCGACCAGCCCAGTAGCGGTGGTAGGTGTCCTGGAAGAGGTCCCGGCAGTCGATGTTGGCGCGGAGGCGGGCGCAAGTCAGGAAAGCCCCCGCCAGCTTGCGGTGCAGGGCGTAGGTCTCCTCAGGCGGTGGGCGGAGCCGGTGCTGCAGCAGCACAGGGATGAGGCCCTGCACGCGGCGGGCAGTATCCCCCGCCCCGAAGTCGTAGGGGCCCTGGGTGGCGAAAGGCTCTCCCAGGATCATCACAGCCTCCACATGGGCATCGGAGAATGCCTAAGGGTGGGGAAGAGCAGAGGCACAGCTCTCCACTTAACCCAGAACTAACAAGCGGCTCTCAGCTCCCTCACAATGTCCAGTATAAACAAAAGCCCCAGACTCCTTCCAGAGCCCCTGGAAGGCAAGCAGCCCCCATCTCCTCCCAAAGGAAATGGCCTTTCGCTCCCTCTCAGAGCCTCCAATACACAAACAGACCTCACTCTGTAACCAGAGAAGCAGGTTCCATTCCCCCATTTGCTTTCTCCAGAATAGGTAAGTGGTGCCCATTTTCCCAGGGTTCCTGGGACAAAGCAGCCCCCATTCCCCCCACTCCTCTCCAGAGGCCCCAAGTAAGGATCAGCAGTTCCTCATTCCCCCAAGTTCCCCAGCAGAGTTAAGCAGTCCCCGTGCCCACACCTCCCCTCCCACAACAGATTCCATACCCTATTCCCCCAATGACTCCCAACCTTAGTTTCAAAGCCTGTGAGGAATTTGAGGTCCTGGGATTTTTGCAGGACACGGTCTCTGTCTCCATTGGCTGCAGCCATCACCACCTGGTTAGATGGGTGTGGGGCACAGGGTCAAAGGCTCTGTGGAGTTCAAGGGTTTATGGAGGGGTCTGGGAAACTGGAGAAAAGAGATAGTACCCACTTTCCTTCTCATCTGCCTAGGGCCTCTCACCTAGAAGCCTCTCCTGCCTTGCCTCACCTTGCCCAGCTGTGTCTCAAGACTGTCCTAGAGCCTGGGGAGTGGAGTGGTCAGGGATTCCACCCACCTGGCTGGGAACTAGGCAGTGAAAGAGCACAAAGGAAAATAAATGTCAAATGCTGCTCATAAGTCCAAATACTCATGTGGCCACGGATGAGACCATGACCCAAAACTGCACCCAAGGTTGCCACTGGGCCATCTCTGGTCACCTGGATGTCTGCTGATGTCTGCCTCCTGCACTGGACTTGGAGACCTGAGATAACAGGAATCCTGGATGGGTTCAGTCCCATGTGGCACAGGCTCTGGCACTCAGGAGACCTTTAGTGAACTTTTGTTGAGCAAATTAGCTAGACACCCCTCCAGTTATGAGTGTACATGAGGAGAGTTGAGGGTACAAGGACAGACGGACAGAAAGAAGCTGCCTGGGCTCAGTCCCAGCTCTGCCACTTGCTGACTGACTGGGCAAGGTTCTTCGTCTCAGGCCTCTGATTTCTCATCTATGAAATGGGGATGTTGGAATTATCTTCCTCATGGGGTTGTGAGGTTAAAGGAGGTGATAGCTATGCAGTGCTGAACACTGTGCTGGCATGGAGGAAGCACCATAAATATAATCAGCTAATATTATAAGAGGTGGGTGTGAGGGTCCTGACCTCACACAAGAGCAAACAGGCTCAATGCAATAGGAAGGCGAGGAATGGAACATGGGAGATCCCTTAACCAGTGAGTTGCCCTTCCTTGAGAGGAAGGGGTACAGGATTAAATCTGTCAGTTCCACTCTGTCTCAGCTTCCATGCCCAAGCTTGTCTGGCCATCCATGAGGCCTATATGGTCCTTGGGGGCCAGTGTGACAGGGCTTTTTTAAATTGGAAAAGACTGAGGAGGTGGCAGGAGAGCCATGCTAAGTAGTCTGGAGGTGGGGTGGGGTTGGGGCAGGGCACGAGGTGTCCCAACTATCCAAGTGGCCTGCAGAGGACAGGCCCCAAGAGGCCTGTATATGTGGCAGGAAGTGGGGGTTACCAGCCCCTCCTTCCTGTCCCTACCTCAAGGATGGCCCCACCATGCCCAGTACCCAATCCAGAGCCCTCGGCCTTGCCTCAGACACCATTCTTCCTTTCCCCACAGCCTCCCTGGGCTCCCAACTCCTAGTCTTAAAGACCACTCGTTATTCAGAGGGGGTTTCCTAATTCTGACTGTGCCCCTCTCCTGCTCAAATCCCTCCCACGGCTCCCCTAAGCACCCACATAAAATACAAGCTACAAAGCATGGCTTCTGAGACCCAGTGTGATTGGGTTCTACTCTCATTGCTGGCTCCTCCTCTGCCCCCCACCTACCCACCCAGTCAGAACATGAACTTCCTTTTGGTCCCCTAGGACTTCTTAAAGTGTGGTTCCTGTACCTGGATGTATGTTAGCAGTGCATCATCTTATGCCAAACTCCAGACCAGAATCCGCGCATCAACAGGGTCATGGGGGGTGAGGGGATTTCAGCTACACATTCAAATTTGAGAAGTGCTGCTTTAATGGGAATGTCCCTTCTCATCTCTTAGCTTTGGTGCACGTGGTAGATCTGGAATACCCTCCTAGCTTCTCCCTTATTGGTTTCCTCATCCCTCAGGTCTCAACTCTGATAGCTCCTCCCTTAGGAAGCCCTTCCTGACTCCCTAGGCTGGCCCACGCTTCTCTGAACTCCCACAGTGCCCTGTGCCTCCCCATTCCAGCCCTGACCACTCTGGGTCTTCACTCTCTGTTCCCCCATTGGACTGTGAGCTCTTCAAAGGTGGGGACTTGGATTGGGTTGGTCATTATTGTCCCCAGTTTACCCAGAATAGGGCTGGGCACACAGGTGGTATCAAAGAATGTTTGAATTAATGACTAAATGATAAAACCCAGGTTGAATGTCCAACCTCACCAATCAGTGAGATGGTGTTCTCTGTGGCCTCTGAGACAAATTGACCCAAGTTAGTGGGAGGGGCAGGCAGCAGGTAAGGAAGCACTTCCTGAGGACAGAGCAGCTCCATAGGAAGCAGCCTGCCAGGGAGGTATGTGAGGGCAAGGCTGGACACCAAGATTCGGGACAGTTCGGGTTATGGGGAGGTGAGAGGATGGCTTTCAGAGGCCTCTCTTTTAGGAGGAGGCTAGTCAGAGGTGGAAGCATGGGCTCTGGACCCAGACCACCTGGGTTTGAATCCCAGGTCTGCTGTGTCCTTGGGCAAGAGACTTAACCTCTCTGAGCCCCAGTAGTTCATCTGTAAACTGGGGCTAAAAACGGTCCTTACCTCATGGAGTTGCTGAGTGCTTTAAGTCAGTTACTATATGTCTAGCACTTAAAACAGCACCTGGCATTAAGTGCTTGGCATTTGTTAGCTGCTATTAGTATTATTATTATTTCTTATTTCTTAATTCCAGATACTATATTTCTCCTTCTCACCCTTGCCTCAGTATCTGGCTTGAGCCTCGGCCCTTCAGACCACAGGGTTGGGGGGACTCACCTCAATGTAATGGTCTGTGAATTCGGTTCCAAATTCTCGGCTTGCACCAAAGTCCAGCAGGGTCACCTGGGAACAAGAATGGTAAAAGAGATGCTGGGAGTCCACCAAGTCTCCCCGCTGTCTATTGGGGGTGGCCTGGGTCCTCCTGCCAGAGTCCCTGCCTGCTGTCTCCGGGGGCTCCTAGCCTCTGGTCTCCACAATTCTAAGTCACCCCCACACGAAGCTGAAGGGACTTGGTTTTTATTTATTTATTTTTTGGTCATAATTGTTTTTTATAATAATGTACTTTAGGTACAGGGGAAAAAAAAACCCAGAGAATAAAATACATAGAAGAGTGAACAGAAATCTCACCACCCAGCTTAAAATATAAGACAATACCAATCCAGGTGGGGCCTCTGCCCCACATTCCCACCCTCCTTTCTAGGGTTGCCACTTTCCTGAAATTTTTATTAAATTATTTTCTGAAATTGGCGTGTGTGTATTTCTACATTTTCTACATGTGTGCACCCATGAACGAGTCATGTTTTCTGTACTTAAACTTCATATAAGTGGTATTTATGGTAGCTATCCTGAGCCTGTTCCTTGTGCCCAGCGTGGTTTGACGATTTGTCCGCACTGCCGTGTGCAGCTCTGGCTCACTCATTCCTTTCCGCCCTGCTGTGTAAGGACTTCTTGCGTGAATGTTTCATGGTGCACTTATCTGGTTGATGAACATTGAGGGTGTTTGTGGGTTTTGCTATGAAAAACAGCACTTAATTAACACACATGTAGGAGTTTCTCTGGGGCAGTGGGGTTCGGACTACTGACCACAACCCATAGTAAGAAATGCAGATTATACTGGGCACCAGTGCCAATGCCACATAAATATAAATGTCAAGCAAAAGTGTCCTGATATATTATAGCTCCCTTCCATCTGTAACACACTGATACTTTCTATTCTATGCCTTTAAAATAAAAAAATGCAGTTGAGACACAATAAATTGACATCAGGACTTGGGAAGTGCATCACCTCCCAAGGCTTAGGAGGGGTACAGGGTGTGTGTGCACTTGGGGTGAACGCAGTGGCAAGAGACTTTGGCTGGAGACTCAGTGGGGCCGTTCCACCTTCAGTAAAGGGCTCTGACATGATCCTGAGGGTGTATGGTGCTGTGGAAGGGATGGCGTGGCCAGAGCTGTGTTTGAGAAAGATCCCTCTGGAGACTGAATGGGGACAGACCTCGTTGTTGAGCAATTTGGCAACCACGCACACTGAGTCTTTCCAAGCAAACTCTCATGCCCAGACCTTTGGGCACACTGTGTTCTTTGCCAGGAGTGCTCTTCTCTGCTCTTTAGATGGCTATCCTCTTCCCGTCTTTCTGGTTTCAGCGTTAATGGCACTTCCTTCAGGAAGCTTTTCTTGACCTCATCCAGATAGGACAGCCACTTTCCCTGGCTTCCTATAGCCCCTGGGCCTCCCCATCACTGTCACCAACAGCTCTGGCCTATGCTACCCTGCCATGGCTCTAATTACTCTAGGTCCCCCACTGTCTGATGATGGGTCCCCCACTGGACCACGAGCTCTGAGGTGAGGATCAGGGTGGTCTTGGTGTCATTATCAAGAGGCAGAGGGGGCTTGGTGTGTTCTAAATGAGTGACAAGTGTGATAGTGATGACTAACTGCCTTCCAAAAGTTGTGTTCCCTCGTCTATACTGTCACATTGCCACTAGGAAGCCACTGCCTAGCCAGGAACACCATTTCCCAGCATCCTTTGCACCTAGACTAGTTGTGTGAACAGTTCTCATCAACAGAATGGCACAAGGAGTGATGTGTCACTTCTGGTCAAAGGAATTAGGCAGGGGATTATGCTCTCAATCTCTCCTTCCCTTCCCAGGAAAGCACAATCACCAAAGGGGAGGAGTCTGGGTGTCCACATCACCACAGGGAGGAGGGCTAGCCCAGCCTGTCACGTGAGTAGTAAACTACTATTGAGTTAAGCTACTGAAATATTGGAAAATATCTGTCACAGCAGCTGATGTACCCTGACACACATCACAAGGGACCAACCTGGTGGCTGGAGGCGTCATATAGGAAGTTGGCCCAGTTGGGGTCTGTCTGCATGAATCGGAACTCAAACAGCTCCCGCAGACACAGCCGTAGGAGCTGGAAGCAGATCTGGGGTGGGGAGAAGGAGTAACAGACACCTCGGAGTCATCTCCCCCTGTAAGCCCTCAGGGGCCTGGCAGGGCACAGTGGGTCTGGCCTGGCTGACCCTGCTGCCTCTGCCTGGGGCAGCACTCTCCTTGCTGTCCCACAAGACCAAGTACCTGGTTCCGGATGTCCTGGCTCAGGTCCTGGCACTGGTCCAGGGGGACCCCTCCGACCAGCTCCATGCCCAGCACCCGTGTTGTGCAGAGGTCCTTGATCACTGCCGGCACCCGGAAGAAGGGGTCATCAGCCAACAGCTGCCTGGGGCAGAGGGGAAGGGAGGGGTTGGGACATGGTGCAGCAGGCCCCTGTGGCCCACCTCAAGTTCTCCGCCTCTGAGAAGTCCTCCATGAACAGTCCGTGTCTTGCCTTCCCTTCTCTCCTTCTCTTGCCTCTGTGTGCCCTGAGTGATGGTCAATACCTGGCAGGACTCACATTCATTCAGACATTTCATTCATTCATTCATTCAACAAACATCTCCATAAGGCCTACTCTGTGTCTGCCCCTCAGACAGCTGCTGGAGACCCAGTTACCACTTCCCTACCAGAAACACTTGGATGATTATCTGGTTGTCCCGTGATAAGCTCAATGTATTAAGCTCCATAAACATTACTTTTTCATCAACCTATTAATTCATCCAAAATACAGTCAGTGATATACAAATCTCCAAGTCCATAGTGATACTCATTGGCTGCTCCTTGGAGTCTGGACTGGGAACACTGGTTAATTAAGGGAAAGCACCCTTTTCAGTGTCTGTCCCTGTGCTGGACAATGCTGGGGACAGAGCAGTGGATGAGGCCCAGGCCTGCCCCTTACACACACCAGAGGCCATACTATAACAAATAGACCAATAGATTGAACTAAGTGTGTCAGTGAAAGATTTGGGAGGCAAAGAATTACGAGGGAGGCCTCTGGTTGGGGAGCTGTGGGACAGCTGGAGGAGAGTAAGGTGGGTAGCAGGGAGGTGGGAAGGGGTCAGGGGAACCGATACAGGTTTTATTCTAAGGATACTGGGAATCCTGTGGGGGAGGGCTCTCCCCCGATCCCACAGGGAGTGCTCTGGCCCAGCCCACTTTGAATCTTCCTCCTCCAGGACCTGCTCCAGGCTTCAGGCTTGTATTTTTGTGCTTGTTTATAAAATCTCTGATACTTGAACCACTCCTGGTGGGCTAGGCCCTGCGCTAAGCATTTAATCAACACAATTCCCTTTTCACTCCCCTGTGAGGATACTATGCCAAGGCCACTGTGCAGACTCAGGCCACCCAGACTATTAAGGGCAGACCTGGGGCTGGAGCCCACATCTGGGTCTGCCCAGGTCCATGCCCCAGAACATTGCCTTCCACTGCCCTTTCTCTTACTCTGTATTTACAGAGCTTGGCTCAATAGGCATGTGGGCTACACTGTGGAGGACCCCACTGAGGTATAATTAATTACTGCCTATCTTGATGCTTCTAAGATGCAACCACACTGCTCCTGGTAGCTATAGTTCATTCATTTTCACT
The DNA here is from genome assembly GCA_028533065.1 of Trachops cirrhosus. Taxonomy (NCBI): domain Eukaryota; kingdom Metazoa; phylum Chordata; class Mammalia; order Chiroptera; family Phyllostomidae; genus Trachops; species Trachops cirrhosus. The sequence continues at coordinate 35,017,555 of CM052550.1, forward strand.
GCTGCATGATGTTCCACTGATGGATATACCATAATTCATTTATTCACCCTGCTGGATGAATTTCAGAATTTGGGTTGTTTCTAATTTGGCTTGCTGCAATGAGCATTCTGGAAAAGTCTGGTGGTATATACTGCCATCAGCAACCCTAGAATATTTAGCCAGGAGGGCGACTCTTCGGTTATATGTGAATATCCAGCCTTAACATGTGATGCTACACTGTTCTCCCAAATCCTTATCTCATTATCTCCTCCTGCCCGAGGTATACAGGGATGCCCTGGAGCCCTGTTCTCTTCACCTGTGACACTGTGGGCTTGTTCAAGCTTTGTCAGTGCAGCGGGTGTGACCCATTTGCAACTAAGCGCCTGTTGACAAGATCATCCCCGCCCTGGACTGAACGGTTATCCAACCCATTTCTCAGATGAGAAACCAACACTTTGAGAGAAGAAGTGACATGACCAAGCTCACAGACGACATGGAGGGTAAACGAAGTAACGAGTGAAGGAAGGAATGGATGAAGAGGAAAAGAGTTTGCCAGCCCCACCCCAGGACTCCAGTTCTGACTCAGCCTGAGAGGGAAGGAAGTTGGAAAGCTGGAAGGAAGAGGTCCTTGAGAGGCCTGGGGGGCTCAGCTCACCTGAAGTTCTGGGCAGAAGCTGCCTCACGACGGTAGTCACACTCCCAAGCCAGCTCCTGCAGCAAGGCCTGCAGGCTCTGCTCAGCAAACAAGCCTGACGGGGGCAGCCGTGTCAGCCAAGGCAGGCCACAGCTGTACCCGCCCCCTACCCACCCAGCCCCTCAGGTTCCCACTCATGAATGTCTTCCCTTGCCAATCCCGTGTCTCACTCTCTGTCTCTCTCGCTGTCTCTCACACCTTATGCTCCAAGCCTTTTACCCCGTTGTCTGTCTATACACCTCCCCTCTGTCCTCATACAACTGTGGGCTCTTCTTGGGTCTGTCTCTTTCACAGGCATGCACACCCGTCCCTAGGCATTTCTTTCCTAGTCACACGCACCACCTATTCTGTCTTTGTCACACTCTCTCACATTCTCTCTCAATCTTCTGCCCATGCCTTTCTCTCCCTTTCTCACACACACACACCCTGCTCCATCTTCTTCAGGCTCTTTCTCAAAAGCTTTAACACAAATACGAGGTCCCACTGACACTCTCTTACTGCTTCTGTGGCTGTTTTTCAGTCCCTCTCTGCACACCTTCTGTGTGCCTGTTTCTGAATTTCAGTCTCAGCTTCTGTCTCTCTCAGACTCTCCAAGTTTGTTTTTTTTGTACACGCTTGTACTCTGCGCTCTCCCTACCTTGGAGTCCCTTCCTTCTGTCCCAAACACACATTCACACACACAGGCCCACCCTGCCTGAGCTGGTACTGACTCCCTGCACCCAGCCCCACTTCCTCTCTTCAGGGTACCTGTCATACAGGGGGCACCTCACCGTCGGGCAGGGCCACGCTCATCTTGAGCACTGCCAGAAGGTTCTGGACATCGCTCTGGATGCTCTGGGCAACGCCTGGGTACTGCAAAGGGAGGAGTCAGGGGAGGATGGAAGTCATTTTTCTGGGGCAACAGGGTACCCACCTTGACCCACCCAGCTTCCCCTCTCACCTGGATCTTCACGGCCACTTCCGTCCCATCCCTCAGCATTCCCTGGTGCACTTGCCCGATAGAGGCGGCAGCAAAGGGCACCTCCTCCAAAGAGACCACCTTGGCCTGCCAGTCCCTTCCGAGCTCCTCTTCCAGAACTCTCTGGGGAGAGTGGTGGTAACAATCATCACTATGATTATAGGCAGCCGAGCTCATTTCCCGTGCTGAGCACATTGTAATAACTCCAGCACTCACCACACGCTGGGCCTGGGCTAAGCTGTTGGCTGCTGCCCCACTTTATAGATGAGGAAGTAGAGGCTTAGAGAGAAGTCTCCCAGTCAAGGTGAACCAGGTACTGGTGGACTGGGAAGCCCAGACCAGCTTGGTATTAACTCAAAGTTAATGTTATAAACAAGTTAAAATTTACGGAAGGCTTCTGTGGGCCAGATCCTGTTCAGAGTGGCTCAGGAGCAGCAGTGCCCAGGGTCACATGGCGAGCAGGCAGAACAGAGGTCAGCCAGCAGGTGCCGGGTCCTGGATGGCACGCCCTGACCCCGTCATTGGAAGGACAGCTCGTGTCTTGTGCACTCAGTGCCAGGCACTGTGCCCACCTATTTACAGATACACTCCCCTTTAATTAAAAAAACAGTAATAATAACAGCTAAAACTTACATGTCATTCATGGTGTGTCAGGGCCCTTCAAGTGCGTTCTTTATGCTAGTTTATGTGGCCCTGTGATGCGGGTGCTACTATCATTATCACCATTTCACAGAGGAGCACACTGCGGCACAGAGAGGTCAGGCCTCGGGTCTGCGATCACACGTGCAGGAAGTGGCAGAGCCAGGGTTTGAACTCACCAAGTCTGACCCCTAACACGGCACTCAATGATGATTTAAGAGCTCATCGAGCCTCCCAGGGACCAGACTCAGTGCTCTATACCACTCTCATTTAATCATCACAACAATCCCATGAGGAGGTGCTTCGGTGATCCATTTTATAGAGGGGAAACAGTTAGGGAGTAGAGCAGTAAAGCCACGAGAGACAGGCAGGCACAGCCCACATCCCTGGTCAGCCTCCTCTCACTGGGCACTCACCAGCATCTGCCAGCGGGGCATGAAGTCGGCGCTCTGGCGGACCCGCTCAAAGATGTGCTGCAGCTGGGGGCTGATGAAGCTGTTGTCTTGGGAGACAGGGGCACAGGGGCAAGGGAAGCAGTGAGGGAGCGAGCAAGGGGGCCCCCGGTGGGGGCACCTAAGGTTGGGGCTGGCTAGTGGGTGGGGTAGGGTAGAAGTGAGGTCGGTGGTTGAGGGTCATGCTGTACCCTGGATGCTGAGCATTTGGCCAACCTTGAGGGCGGCCCCCCGAACTGTACACAAGGTCTGCACAATCCGCTCGGCATTGGCCTCTGACAGGAAAGGGTTGGAGCTGGGCCGGGAGCCGCCCTCTGGGGTGGAGAGAACGATTGTTAGTATTACAGCCACAAAAATAATCAGTATGACACCATTACACACCCAGCAGAATGGTTAAAATTAAAAAGACAATGCCAAGTGTTGGCAAGAATGTGGAACAGCCTGACTGCCAACACTGCCGATGATGGAGCCATGGCACACGCGCTTGGGAAAACAGTGGCAAGTTTCTAGTAAAGCACACACCTATATCAGATGCTGTTCCTCTCCTAGGTATACCCAAGAGACATGCATAAATGTATCCACTGACAGATATCCAAGAAGAGTCTTTGGAGCACTACTCGCAATAGTCCCAAACTGGAAACACCCCAAGGGACTGTCAATACAATGAATGAAGGAACTGTGGAACAGTCACAGAGCGACCACTACAGTGTGGAATAAACAGCCTATATCCACACACAGCAACATGGGTGCCTCTCCCACACAGAACCTAGGGATGTAGAGAACCAGACACACACCAAAATACACTGTCTCATTACACTGGTGTGAAGAGCCCAACTGGTAAAGGTGATCTCAGGGTCAGCAGCCAAGACAGTGGTTATCCTTGGCGGGGAGAGTGGCCAAGATGGGGCATGAGAGAAGCTTCTGCAGAACCAGCGCAGCGATTCTCAAAGTGAGGTTGGGTGGGCCCCTGAGGATCCCTGAGGCCCTTCAGAGGGTCTGTGAGATTAAAATATTACCATAATATGCCCTGGCCAGGGGGCTCAATTGGTTGGAGCATTGTCCCATACAGCACAAGGTTGTGGGTTTGATTCCCATTCAGGGCACAGACATAGGTTGCAGGTTTGATCCCTGGCCTGGCAAATACAGGAGGTAACTGGTTAATGCTTCTCTCTCACATCAATGTCTCCCTCTCTCTCTCTCCCATCCTCTCTCTCTAAAATCAACAAATATATCCTTAGGGAGGATTAAAAATATAGTATCATGCCCTGGCTGGTGTAGCTTAGTGGATTAAGCGCGGGCCTGTGAACCAAGAGATCACGGTTCGATTCCCAGTCAGGGCACATGCCTGGGTTGCAGGCCAGTTCCCAGCAGGGAATGCATAGGAAGCAACCATACATTGATATTTCTCTCCCTCTCTCCTTCCCTTCCCCTCTGAAGATAAATAAATAAAAAAAAATTAAA
>CM052550.1:35021837-35114462 GCA_028533065.1 Trachops cirrhosus
TATAGTATCATAATAATATGAATGTTATTTTTCCTTTTTTACTCTCCTTCTCCCACAAATGTTCAGTGGAGTTTCCCAGAAGCTCCAAGGCCTGTGATGATGATGTTGCCCTGATGGCTGATGAAATGTGTGTATGTGTTCTTATGTTTCAAAAATTTCAGTTTTAATCTCTAATACAGTAAGTATCCATAAGTATAACCCACATAAATAGGCTCTCTTTGGGGTCCTCATTTTGTTTTTCAACAACTTTATTGAGAGATAATTCTCATACCATATAATCCACCCATTTAAGGTGTATAATTCAATGGCTTCTAGTACATCGAGAGTTGCGCAGCTATCAGCATAACCACCCCAGAAGGAAACCCCTTCCTACTAGCAGTCCCCCTCACCCCAGTTTTCTCCAACCACTTCCCTCAAGCCCCAGGAAACCGCTAATCTACTTTCTGTCCCCACAGATTGCCCTATTCTGGGCATATCATGTAAATGGAATAATACAATATGTGGCCTTTTGTGTCTGGCTTCTGTCACTTAGGATAGTGTTTAAGATTCATCCACACTGTAGCATGGATCAGTACCTCATTCCTTTAAAAAAAAAAAGATTTTATTTATTTATTTTTAGAAAGGGTAAAGGAGGGAGAAAGAGAGGAAGAGAAACATCGATCAGTTGCCTTTTGCACGCCCCAACCTGGAAACCTGGCCCACAGCCCAGGTGTGTGCCCTGAGTGGGAATTGAATCTACAACCTTCTGGTTCACAGGTCAGTGCTCAGTCCACTGAGCCATACTAGGTAGGGCTCATGCCTTTTTATGGCTGAATAATATTCCACTGTGTGGATATAACACTTTTTTATCCATTCCTCAGTTTTAAGAGTGTGTAGGGGTCCCAAGACCAAAAAGTTTGAGAAATGCTGTTCTAGTTTCTTGATCTGGGTACATAAGTGCTGTGAAAAGGATATGAACACAGGTCTACATGTAAATTATATTAGTATTCAATAAAGCATCAATACACTTTTATTTTATTTAAAAAAATTATTGAGCTCTTTATTGAGGGCTCACCCTGTGCCATGGAGAATTCTAAGTGTCTCTCTGGATTCTCTGGCAGAATCCCATAATCACCCCAGGAAGTAAGAACTACCAATGTCTTAATTTTCAAGGTGAGAAAGCAAGAGATTCAGAGAGGTACACTGCCTAGCCCTGAGTCACACAGCACAGAAGTGGTAGAGCACAGTATAGACTCAGTCTGGCCTTACCCTAAAGCCAAATCCTCCACCTACCTCCAACTTTTTACTTTGAAAAAAAAACCCAAACAGACAGAAAAGTTGAATCATGAACACCTGCACACCCAATTCAAACATTTTAATATTCTGCCTCTTCTACTCTATCTGTGTATGTGACCAAACAGTTACTATTATGTTTTGCTGACCAATTTGCATGGCATTGCACTCAACTTGTGCTAAAAATAAGGATATTACCCTACAGAATCACAGTACCATAATCACACCTAATTAACTCTATTTCTCTAATACCTACTATCCAGATCTTCCCAATTGCCCATGAAAGTCTTATATAGCTTTTTAAAATTTTTTTTTTACCTTTCAACTACAGTCGACATTCATTATATGAGTTTCAGATGCACACCTCAGTGGTTAGACATTTATATAACTTACAAAGCGATCACCCCATAAGTCTAGTACCTACCTGGCACTATAGACAGCTATAACAGTATTATTGACTATATTCTTTAAAAAAAAAAAGATTTTCTTTATTTATTTTAGAGAGGGGAAGGGAGGGAGAAAGAGAGGGAGAGAAACATCAATGTGTGGCTGCCTTTCACGCGCCCCCCCACCAGGTACCTGGCCTGCAACCCAGGCATGTGCCCTGACCTGGAACCGAACCGGTGACCCTTTGGTTTGCAGGCTGGAGCTCAATCCACTGAGCCATACCAACCAGGGCTTATTGACTATATTCTTAATGCTGTACTTTACATTCCCATGATACAGTTGTTTTTTTCAAATTGACATCCAATCATAGTCCACACATTCCATCTGTCAGCTATTATTTCTCTAGTCCCTTTTTAATCTAGAATAGCCACCCCTATTTTTGTTTTGGCCATTGACTTGTTAGGGAATCTTATCTAAAGAGGCTGACCTCATTCCATCTCTGTTGGACCCAGACCTCCACTGGCACTCATTTCAGCCTTTGTCTCCTGCTCAGAGTTAGAACTCAACTCTGGAGGGCTTACATTTTTTTCTCAAATAATCACAATGCATCAGGACCCTGACAGGGTTCCCACCCTGTCCTGAGCCCTTCACAGTGACCCCTAGAGGTGGGTATATTATCATCTCCATTTTCCACATGAGGAAACTGGGGCTCTGAAGGGTGAAGCCACTTGCCCCAGGTCACACAGCCAGGCCAGGGTCCAAACCAGGTACTGTGACTAACTCACCTGACTGTAGAGATCCTCCCATCAGGGACTTCTTGGCCACTTCGGCCAGCACTCCTAGGCCTAAGCCCACAGCCAGTCCTGAGGAGTGAGAGAGGAGTCTGAATGCCTGCTTGCACAGGGCATTCCCCCTACCCAGCCCCTCTCTGCTGTCTCTCTCTAAGCACACTTGTCTCTCAGCTTTTGCAGCCAAGTCTCTATGTATCTTTGTCCCTAACTCTCACTACTCTCCCTGCTTAGGGTTCCCTTCAAACTGAGGCTGTCCCTTCCTCTATCCCTCTCTCCAGGCCTGTCTCCTGTGGCAGCAGTTCTTACTTAGGCTGCACATTTGAGTCATTTGAGGAGCTTTTACAAATACAGTGCCCAGGTCCCACCCCTGAGGTTCTGATTAAACAGGTTTGAGTTGAGGCCTCAGAATTTGTATTTTTATTAAGCAAGCATTCAAGATGATTCTTGTACACAGCCAAGGATAAGAAGGCTCCAAAATGATCTGTGACTTCCTATGACTCCTGTTTTTCTGTCCACGACTCCTGTTTTTCTGTCCACACCTCCTCTTCTTTTGCTCACCTTTCCTGTCGGTTGTTTCTCTCTATCCCCTCTCCTAAACTTGGCATCTCTAGCTAGGCCTCTCTGTTCCTCCTTTCTCTCTGTTCCTCCTTTTGATCTTCTCGCTGGCTGATTTCCTCTGCCCCCTCTTGTCTCCTTATCCCTAAAAGTATGCCCAGTCTCTCTGACTTTTTCACTGTCACCATCCCTGAGAATAATTGTAGCTGGCATTTTCTGAGCACTTTCTACATGCCAGGAACCATTCCGAGTACCTTAAATGCTTTAATTCATTTTGTCCTCACACCCTCATGACATAAGTTTTATGGGAAAGCTTCCATTTTACAGAAAAGGAAATCGAGGCTCAGAGAAGTTAAGTAATTCATCCAGAGTTATGCAGCAGAATTACTCCTTGAACCCTGGACAGTCCGGTGTCAAAGCTCTAAACACTGCATTTAACTTCCTCTTTATACTGTGAATCATTGTCTTTAAAGCTGGAACCATGATGTGCAGTAAGAAAGACACTTGCATTATAACTGGTAGAGACCAACACATGTGTTTCATAAAAATATTTTCCCTGACTCTACAGGCGCACTGATATTTTCCATTCTATTCTTCTTCTTCTTCAAAGATTTTATTTATTTTTAGAGAGAGGGGAAGGGAAGGAGAAAAAGAGGGAGAAAAATAACAGTGTGTGGTTGCTTCCCGACTAGGGACCTGGCCCTGAACCCAGGCATGTGCCCTGACTAGGAACTGAACTGGCGGCCCTTTGGTTCATAGTCCATGTTCAATCACCTGAGCTACACCAGCCAGGACTATTCTTCTTTTTAATGATGGTTGCACCCACTAAATTATTCCATGCAGATTGTGACCCGAATTGTAAATTCTGCTGCTAACCTGGGGTCAAGTCACTTCACTTCCCTTAGCCTCCATGCCCGAATCTGTAGAATGGAAATAAACAATTATTGACTCATTGCCCAGGGACCACACATATGGGACCTTGCCACATTCTTCCAAGTTCTCAATAAATGTTACCTGCCCCCCTATTTCCCTTGGTTTTGCAGGCCTTTGCTTTCATTCTTTTTTCATCTCTCCCTCCTGTCTGTCTCTGATTCACCCTCTTTTTCACTTCATTCTGTAAATGTTGCTTCCTCTCATCTAGGTCACAGTCTCCCACAATCACACCTACCCCCAAAGTTAGCCAAGCGGCTGATGCGGGACGCAGGCACCTTGCGTTCTCGAGAGCGGTCACTCAGCTGGAAAATGGGGAGAAGGTCTGAGAGTGGGAAGGTGAGTATAGTGCCCAGGGAGTACAGCCAACCTGCCACCATACCCCCCTCCCCCCGGCCAAGCTCAGGGGCCAAGTGCCTTCATGGGTGGATGGGAGGCAATGATACCTGGGGCCGAGATGTCTTCCTGAACCGGGCCTCCCGGGCCTTGGAAATGTCCTCCTCACTCAGGCCTCTGCCAGGCCCACCCTGATGAAGCTTTTGGGCCCAAGAACACACACATGGACCCTGCAAGAGACGCGGACATTGGCAAGAAGTAGAAGACATGGGGTCTGCCTGACCCTTTCGATTCCTCCCTGCCCCTTTACTCACTGTCGCCTCCCTCAGGCTCTTCCCCTTGGAGAACTCTCCCCAGCGTCTTACCCAGCAGTGGGGCCCAGAACCCAGGACCCCACAAGGCAGAACAACAGTCCGGCCCAGTTGTCCACAGGTCCCCCGCAGTAGGCCCCCAACCTCCAGCCACATGGCCTGGGGGAGAAGAGGAGGAATTACTTGGGCAGGAGTGGTGGGATTGACATCCCTGCTTTGCTCCCCCACCCCAAGCCCTCACATTCCTCCGTGTTCACCCTAAGATTCCCACCTAGCAAAGACTGCCTCCCCTGATACAGGTCTCTCCAGTTTCTCCTGGTTCCCTCTCTCGTTTCTAGGAACCTATAGTTCTTCCTGCTCAGCTCCCAAAACTGACTTTCCTCCGTCTCACTCCTGCCGTTGCTAAGGTCCTTCCCCGTTGCTAGACACCCACAGATTCTCCAGGGCTACCTCTCCACTTCTCCGAGCCCCCTTCGTCGCCAGGCGCCGCCTTCACCTCTGTTGCTAAGCACCCACAATTCCTCTCCTGTACCCCCTACCCCGTTACTGAGTACCTCCCCCCGTTGCTAAGCACCCACTGCTCCTGGGCTCTGGGTCCGCAAAGCGTGGGGTCTCTTGCACTTCCTGGAGTCTCACTCCGTACAGTTAGCCAATGACGGAGCAGCAGCTCGCTGACTGGCACTAAGAACTCCTGGCTGTGTGTAGGGGGCGGAGCCTAAGGTTGGGCGTTAGGATCCGCTGGGGATTGTAGGGGGCGACCTAGAGAGGAGCTCGCGCATGCGCTTTTATGCCCTTTCACTCAAAGTGCAGGCGTGCAGCGTACCTTTCTGTTCCCTACACCGTTTTCTTTGCAAACAAACAACTCTCTCCTTGACAAACTCCACACGTGTCCTCTGCACGAACATCTTGCGAACCTCCTTTCTTATTTCTACCCCCAACAGGCTCAAGATGTCTCCTTTGAACACCCGTCTTCCCAGCAAACATTTTCCGTGCACATGGAGCCCCTTCACTTCGCACACGCACCCTCGGCTTCAAACACCCACATCCTGGCACTCAGCCTCCTCCCTTGCACAATATAAACCCCCTTCCTTACTGGCCAATTGTCTTCCTCTTGCACCCTCAACTCTCCCCGCTGTAAACAAAATCCCTCACACTCAGCCCCTTGCACACAGGGCCCTTGTTCCTTCATACTTCTTGCTTTCTCCGCTCCCCGCCGACCTGCAGAATGGCCTGAGTGGGACTCCTCTTTCCTGTAGGCCTGACATTTCCCAGAACACACTCAGCCAAGATTCCCAGTTCTGAGTCAGGATCCTTGGCATCTCAGGCCATCTGGGTGTGTGTGTCTTGGGGCGGGAGGGATGAGGTGGGGGAACAAGACGGCTTAAAGTCGGCTCCCCCCTCCCCCACAACAGGCTGACTCACTCCTCTTCTCACAGTCTGGAATAGAAGCAGCTGGCTGGGTCCTCCCTCTCTCACTGCTGGGAGGAGGATAGGACGTCTCCCACACAGAACCCCGGGCCCTGTCTAACCCCTTTGTCAGGAATCAGATCTCCCTGTCTCTGTCTCTGTGCTATGTGACCTTAGAAGAGGCTTGACCCTTTCTGGACCTCATTTTCCCAGCCTGACTGATGCACTACAGGGTCCCTGATAGGACTTCTCATTGGTCAGTAAAGAGATGACTCATTTTAGAGCCCTTGGCCTGTCTGTGCCCAATGACCCTCCCACAGGTGACTCAATTTCAAGACAGAAACCACCCCCTGTCCCCTTCCAGACATAAGGGTCTGACTCAGGATCTGAGTGGCAGCTCACTCTTGAATGTAAAAATATTTAAAAAGTACCTATGACGATAACTAATTTACAGGACCGTGGCAGATGGTGCCAAGCCTGGTGACGCATGCTTCACATGCATCAGGTCATACAAACAATGGCTACAGGCTGGCAGACCTCTGAGTCTCACTGTCCCCATCTGTAAAATGGGGCCTTGGCATCACCTCTTGCTCAGTGTTAGTGAGAGAGAGATGCAGTGAAATAGTGTAAAGAGCACAGGGCCTGGCACAGAATCAAAGAGCTACACACAAGAGAAATTTCTTATAGAAAAATAAGTCTTTACTAATTTCTATTAAAGCACTTACCATGTGCTTTTCTAGGCACTGGGGACAAAGCAAGGAACAAAAGCAAAAATCCTTGCCCTTTTGGTCCTGGCTGCTGGTGAAGGGCACAATAAACAAAATAAATAAGTGCAGACATACCAGGTTTTATTGTGATTCATTTTATTGTTCTTTGAAGATATTGGTTTATTGTATAAATTGAAGGCTGTGAACACCCTGCCTCAAGCAAGTCTATAAACATTGTTTTCCCAACAGGCTCAGATGATGGTTAGCATTTTTATTTTTATTTTTTAATATGTTTTAATTGATTAGGCTATTACAGTTGTCCCATTTATTTAAAGATTTTATTTACTTATTTTTAGAGAGAGGGGAAGGGAAGGAGAATGGGGAAGGGAAGGAGAGAGGGAGAGAAACATCAATGTGCAATTGCCTCTCACACACCCCTTGCTGGGGACCTGGCCTGCAACCAGGCATGTACCCTGACTGGGAATCAAACTGTGACCCTTTGGGTTGAAGGCCCATGCTCAGTGCACTGAGCTTTACCAGTCATGGCAGTTGTCCCATTTTTTTCTCCGCTTTATTCCCCTCCACCTTGTATCTCCCATCCCACCATCATCCCCCCACCTTAGTTCATGTGCATGGGACATACATATAAGTTCTTTGGTTTCTCCATTCCCATACTATTCTTAACATCTCCCTGTCTATTTTGTACCTACCATTTATGCTTCTTATTCCCTGTACCTTTCACCATTCTCTTCCCTCCCCCTCCCTGCTGATAACCCTCCATGTGATCTCTATTTCTGTGAATCTGTTCCTGTTCTAGTTGTTTGTTTAGTTCATCTTTGTTTTTGTTTTTTTAGGTTCAGTTATTGATAGTTGTGAGTTTGTTGTCATTTTACTATCCACAATTTTTTATCTTCTTTTTCTTAGATAAGTCCCTTTAACATTTCATATAGCCCTGGCTGGCTGGTGTAGCTCAGTGGATTGAGCACCGGCCTGCAAACCAAAGGGTCACGGTTCAATTCCCAGTCAGGGCACATGCCTGGGTTGCAGGCCAGTTCCCAGCAGGGGGCATGTGAGAGGCAACCACACATTGATGTTTCTCTCCCTCTCTCCTTCCCTTCCCCTTTCTCCTTCCCTTCCCCTTTCTCCTTCCCTTCCCTTCTCCTCTAAAAATAAATAAATAAAATCTGTAAAAAACATTTCATATAATAACGGCTTGGTGATTGGATGGAGGTCATTGCCTTTCATGACTTTGAATACTTCTTTCCAGCCTCTTCTTGTCTGCAAGGTTTCTTCTGAGAAATCAGCTGATAGTCTTATGGGAACTCCTTTGAAGGTAACTGTCTTCTCTTCTTGCTGCTTTTAAGATTCTCTCCTTATCTTTAATCTTGGGTGATGTAATAATGATGTGCCTTGGTGTGTGCTTCCTTGGGTCCAACTTCTTTGGGAATTTCTGAGCTTCTTGGACTTCCTGGAAGTCTGTTTCCTTTGCTAGATTGGGAAAGTTCTCCTTCATTATTTGTTGAAATAAGTTTTCCATTTCTTCCTCTTTCTCTTCTCCTTCTGGCACCCCTATAATTCGGTTGTTGGAACATTTAAAGTTGCCCTGGAGGCTCCTAAACCTCTCCTCATTTTTTTCTTGAACTCTTATGTCTTCATTCTGTTCTGGTTGAATGTTTATTTCTTCCTTCTGCTCCAAATCATTTATTTGAGTCCTGATTTTCTTCCCTTCACTGTTGGTTCCCTGTACATTTTCCTTTATTTCACTTTGCATAGCCTTTACTTTTTCCTCTATTTTGAGACCATACTGAATCATTTTTGTGAGCATCCTGATTACTAGTATTTTGAACTGTGCATCTGATAGGTTTGTTATCTTTTCATCACTTAGTTGTATTTTTTCTGGAGCTTTGATCTGTTCTTTCATTTGAGCCATTTTTTTTTTTTTTGTCTGAGAGCACCTGTCACATATAAGGGGCAGGTCCTTAAGTATCACCAGCGTGGGGCAACCCAGGTCACTGAGTTGTGGCACTGTCTGTGGGTGAGGGGTCTGAGAGGGACCAATGTCATTTGCTCAGCTCTCCCAGCTTTCAGTCACTTCCCCCACTCCCCACAAGCACTTTGGACCCTTTGGTGCTGATTCCCAGGTGGGTGGGTTTGTGAATGTTCTAGGATCCTGTGGGTCTCTCCAATGAACTCTCCTGTGAGGCTGGGAGTTTCTACCCCTGTCTCAACCCCCACAGGTTTTTTTCAGTTAGAGGTTTTGAGGCTTGATTTCCCCATGCTGAACCCTAGGTTGCGCAGTCTGTCTCACTCCCAGTTGTTCCTCTTGGTTTATCCTCACACAAATGTGGGACCAGCCGCTCTGCCTGCCACTGCCTTGCCCAGTCCTCCAGCCACTGCCCTGCTGCAAGTCCTTTCCACCCCAGCTGCCCCTCTTTGCCCCTCCTACTGGTCTGGATGAATGTTTCTTCTTTAACTCCTTGGTTGTCAGACTTCCATACAGTTCAATTTTCTGGCAGTTCTGGTTATTTTTTGTTTTTAAATTTGTTATTGTCCTACTTTTGGTTGTGCAAGGAGGCAACATGTATCTACCTATGCCTACATCTTGGCCAGAAGTCTGGTTAGCATTTTTAATCAATAACGTATTTTTTAATTAGGGTATGCACTTTTTTTAGACATAATGCTATCACATTCTTAATAGAGTACAGTATAATGTAAACATGATTTTATATGCATTGGGAAAACAAAAAATTCCTTGACTTGCTTTATTCTAATATTCACTTCATTGTGGTGGTCTGGAATCAAACCCACAACATCTCTGTGGTATGCCTGTGTGTTTAATAATAAGATACGTGTTAAAGAGAAAAATAAACCTGAGAAGGGGGTCAGGGAGTGGAAGAAAGATTGTGAGATTAAATAGGGTAGTCAGAGAAGGCTCACTGAAAAGGTGACATTCAAAGACTTGAAGGAGGTGAGGGAGGGAACTATTGGAATATCTGAGGGAAGGGCGTTCCAGGCAGAGGGAACAAACAGTACAAAAGCCCTGTGGTGGAAGATGTCTCGGAGAAATAGTGGAGGCTAGTGGGCAAAGTGAGTGAAGGGAAAAGACAGAGGAGATGAGATCTGGGAGGTAACTAGAGTCAGATCACATAGAGTATAGTGAATCATGGTGAGGACTGTGGTAAATGGGATGGGAAACACGGAGAGTTCTGAGCAGAGAAGAAACATGATCTGACTTAGAGAAAATACTCTTACTTCCAGCTCCTCCTGTAACATCTCAGCCTCAAAAGCAAGTTACATCATCCAGTATGGTCCAAAAGTTCAGACTTTGGGTTAGGTTGGCCTGAATTCAAAGCTACACAATTTAGATATGTGATCTTGGATTTTGCTTTACTATGCTCTGTTTTCCTGACCATGGATGATGATGATTCCTACCTTAAGAGGTATGGGGTATAAAGAGGTAAGTACATTGCCTGGCGCAAAGCAAGTGCACAAATGTATACATTATAAATAAATAAAAATGCCCATAACAAGGGACTTTCCTTTTTAATTTCCACGAGGGAATTCTCATTGCTATATCCTTTTTCACAGCTGAGGAAACTGAGGCTCAAAGGAAACAAGTCTGTTGGAGCCAGGATTTGGCTAGGTATCCCAGCTTCAGAGATAAGGCCCTGGCTTTGCCTCTCATCTAATCTTCCTCTGACCTTAGACAAATTCTTTCACTGCTCTGGGTCTCAACTTCCCTGTTGGTAAAGTGCTTGGCTCTTGTGGAATTGAACACACATTAAAAAAAAAAGATTTTATTTATTTTTAGACAGGAAGGGAGAGAGGGAGAGAAACATCAATGTGTGGTTGCCTCTCCCGTGCCCCCTACTGGGGATCTGGCCCGCAACCCAGGCATGTGCCACAACTCGGAATCAACCGGTGACCCTTCAGTTCACCAGCCGGTGCTCAATCAACTGAGCTATATATACCAGCCTGGGCTGAACACACATTTTTTGAAACAATCAAATAATATGATGTATCCTCATTTTACAGATGACAAAACTGAGCCCTGGTAGGCAGCGTAAGTCACTCGTTCAAGGTAACACAGCTAAGAAGTGGGAAAGGCGGTTTTGAACACACGTCCTATGTGAAGAAAGGGCCCGCTTAGACCCGTCTCCAAGTTGTAAGGAGGCTAAATTGGTCACTCGAGGGTGTAAGGAGGTTAGATTAATCGCAGGGATATAGGGAGGGGCCTCACGGGCCCTCAGAACCCCAAACCCAGCACGGAGGAGTACCGAGTGCTGGGAATTTACTCAGTCCAAGGGAAGGGGGCGGGGACAGGAAAGGCCCGCCCCTTACGCCACGTCCTGTTGGGCGGGGCCCCGGGGCTTCCCCCGCCCCGCCTCCGGAGGGGGAGTATCGGTTAACCACTGCTTGGCCTGGCGGGCTGGAGATCCACGGGCCGGAACCTGCCAGTCAGGGCTCTGTAGCCACACCCCTCGTGGGATTTAAAGGGTCAGGAGGGGCCGATTTCGGCCGAAGCCCGAACCAAGGGAGCGGGCATGAGGCGCTGCCCGTGCCGGGGGAGTCTGAACGAGGCCGAGGCCGGGAAGCTGCCGGGGTCGACTGGCATGGGGCTGAAGGCGCCGCGAGGGGGGCGGCGGCGGCAGCCGGGGCAGCAGAGACCAGGACCAGGTGCCGGGGGCCCGGCGGGGCAGCCGGAGCGGGGTGGGCCCCAGGCCTGGACCAAGGGGTCCTGCCTCCATTCGGAACGCGAGAGGGCCGGCCTCGGGCCTGAACAGGGGTCAGACAGACAGGCTGATCTTGAAGCAGCTGGCCTCGGAGTGGAGACGGAGCAGCCCAACCAAAAGACGGGGCCAGACAGGTCCAGCCCCAGGACACATCCAGAAAGGAGCAGCCACTGGTCAGAGCTGGAGACAGCCAGGCCCTGGACGGAGACTGGGAGAGACGGATTTTGTACTGATCCACGCAGGTCCGATCTTCAGTGTCAGCCAGAGAGGGCCAGACCCCGGACACAGCCAGGCGTTGATGGGCCATGGACAGAGTTAGAAATACATGGGTCACAGACCCAGCCCGAGAGGTCCAAGCCCTGGGCTGATAACCTGTCTATCTTCCAGAAGAGGTCCAGCCTTCGGACTCAGTCAGAGGGGGCCTGTCCCTCAACAGAGCCAAGTGTTGATGGTTCCTGGAGAGAACTGAACATCGGTAGCTCCAGAACACAGCAGGATCCTGAAGACCCCTGGACAGAGTCTCACACTGATGGCTCTCAGATACAACAGGATAGTGAAACAGCCTGGAAACAGGTTGGCACTGATGGTTTCCCAACACAACAAACTACTGATGGCTCCTGGACACAGCCTGGCACTGATGGTGCACAGACACAAGAGACCCATGGACCCCAGACAGAGCCTGGGACAGACTGCCTTTTGGGGGACCCCAGCCAAGATGACCCATTAGCAGAACAAGAACCTGGGGCGATGGTGACTCACCTGTACTCTCACCTGGAGTATAGCTCCATGATCCCTGTGCCCCGCCTCATCATCACTCCTGAAACCCCTGAGCCTGAGGCTCAGCCAGTGGGACCCCTCTCCCAGGTTGAGGTGGGCAGTGGTGGCTTCTCCTCTGCCTCTTCTTTCGACGAGTCTGAGGATGACGTGGTGGCCGGGGGTGGAGGTGCCAGCGACCTCGAGGACAGGTCTGGGGTGAGTGGGACCCATCCTGCCCTTAAGCCACATCCTCTCAGACCCCTTGTTTCCCTGCCTTTGCTTTGAGAATTTCTCTAACACCTACCAGCAATTTCATCTCCAGACAGCTCTTCCATCCACTTACCTCCTCCCTCTGACAGCTGGGTTACTAACCTACTCCAGGCACCCTCCTCCTAATCTTCCTACCCTCTCACCAACTGCCTCCTCTTTCCCCCTCATCTACTTCGTCCAGTCTTGCAGTCTCAAATGGGTGGCCGCTGGCCAACTTCATGCCACCCAGGAATCCTATGATGGTGTGAGTCTGCGTGTATATACACACATATTTTTCCAGCAAAGGTCTATGACTTCTGTTGGATCCTCTGGACCGGGATGTGTGACCCCAAAATCTGAAGAGCACTAGTATAGGGGAGTAGAAAAGGTGGACTTTCTACCCCAAATTTCCTAGTCTGGTGCCTGTGGCTGCCTTAAGGTGTCCTGCGCCTGCACCACCCTTAGCCCATTCACTTTTGTAGGGAGTGAGCCCCCGCTTTGATCAGATTCACAAAGGGCTGTGGAAACCCAAAATGCTGAGGGACCCCCTGAACCTAACCAGGGGTCCTCCAGTTGTCCCATTGTTCCCCAACTTCCCAGGGGGCCCAGGCACACTCTTGTTTACATCCTCCACCCTCACCCCCACCTTGGGTGCGGTTCTACCCTGGTGAATCAGGAGGGTTGGCAGGGCAGGTTCAGGAGAGAGCAAAGATTCAGGTGTGGGAGCCTCCTGTGAGTCTGCCCGCTGGGTCTTCCCATTGCTGTGGGGCTCCTGGCTGGAGTCCACCCTGAGTCTTCCTCACCCCACATGCCTCCCTTAGGTGTGTGCTCACACATGTGGCCACAGATGTGAGAGGCAGACCTGCCTCAGCCTGCCTATGCCAGAGCAAGGGAGTTGACCCGTGGGCTGTCTGCCATTCCCTTTGCCTGCTCTCTTACCTCCTTGGCATCTCAGAACAGCTAAGCTGGAAGTCCGTGAAAAAAATCCATTCATGCTCAGCCTGTGTTAACCTCCTTGCTATATTAACTCCTTTAATTCTCACAGCAGCCCTAGGAGGTGGATGCTGTTATCACCTCATTTTATAGATGAGGAAACTGAGGCACAGAGCAGTTAAGACAGTTCTCCAAAGTCACACACCTCTGTGGAAGACACAGAGCTGAGATTTCAGCTCACTGAAATCTCACTTTTCTAAGTGCTTTATATGTGTTAACTCTTTGAATTCCTATGGCAGCACTATGAGGTTGGGATTATTATTACTTCCATTTTGCAGATGAGGAAACTGAGGCTCAGAGAGGTAAAGTCACTTGCTCAGGGTTGGCCAAGTCTGGTTGGATCCAGAACTGAGGATTCTAATTCAGTTCTGGCTGAGTTTAAAATCCAGTTATTTTTAACCTCCGAGTTGTGTGGATCTGTCCCTAACTTACTTTCCCCCAGGGTCTCCCTCTCTCCAGTTTTCTCTCATCCTTCCAGAACCTTCATGGCCCACCTCTGATAACTTTTGAACTTCGCCTGCTCCAGCGCCTCTGATGATTCCCCAGGGCCTTCCTGATAGGGATCAGGAGTTCAGTCCTGTGTTCAGAGCTTCCTGTCTCCAGGCTCCTTACCATGTTCAGCTTCCCTTCACCCCCCACCCCACTATTGTAACAAAGCCCAAGTACACACTGTTCCTCGAACACCCTGCGCCATCCTGCCTCCACGCATTGCTCAAGCTGCTCGCTGTGCAGAATAGCCCAGCTTCCGTCTCTCTTCATTTTGAAATCCCATCTGACCTTAAAGGTCCAGCTAGTTTCTTCCTTTCCTCCCTCCTTTCCTTCTCACATTCATTTCACCCTCCTAATCAGACAACAAACAGCCTGTGAGCCTCTGTTATGTCTGGTGCTATGTTGGCTTTGCTAGGGACAGAGCAGTGATTGAGATACTGCCCTCATAGAGCTCCCGGGGTAGTGAAGGAGACAGACCTGTCACCAGTCTGTGACAGCTCAGAGTGGTCAGGGTTGAGATGGAAGAAGACCGGGGTGTGTGTGTGTGTGTGTGTGTGTGTCCAGAGGAGGTGACTGGCCAGACCTGGAGTATCAGAGAGGGCTTCATGGAGGAGGGGGCATCATGAGACCATTTGAGAGAGCCCAGATTAGCCATCAGATCTAAGAAAAAAGAGAAGATACTGAATCTGCTTATGATAAAAAAAGGTTTCAACCAACCTCCTTCAATCCAAGCAACATTTTTCGAGCACCTTTTGTGTGCCAGGCCATGGGCTGGGACACAGTCCCTGCCCTCAGAGCTTGTTATCTAGAAGGGGTGTAGTGGGGGTGTAGTGGGTAAGTCCAGGTCAGGGGGGTCAGGCCAAAGGTAGAACTGTATGACTTAGGCAAGTGACTTCAACCCTCTGAGCCTCTGTTTCTTCCTCTGTACAGTCAACGATTCTCCTGGGGTTGTGTGTTTAGGATTAAGTAGGTTATGACACTGAGTCTTTGTCATTAGGCCTGGAATGTTCCAGGTGCTTAGTAAACAGGAACCTTTATTAATCACCTCCTCTTCACTCCTGGCAGCTGGAGGGGGCAGGGAATAAGCTCTTCCTGAATCCTGCAGTTGAACACCATGACTTTACTTGACCTACCCACCTCGATTAGATGTCTGCTGGTAGCTGGGCTCTGAGGGGGTGGGTGAGAGTGTGGCCTTGACCCTGGGATGGTGGGGGGTGGGAGGGACAGGCCACACAGCTTCCTCCTCTGGAGATGACCCATTCTCCCTACCTGCTAAGGGCCCGCCCTACGCTTGGAGCGAAGAACATATTCCGCTGTGTGGCTGTGCATGCATGCACTGGAGTCAGATGCCCAGTCTCCAGAAGCTCTTGGTTGAGTCAACATGAAACAACTAAATCCTTGTTTTCTGTTTGCTTCCCTGGTTTTCTGTTGCTTTCTCTTTCTCTCTGTTGTTCTTTGCTTCTGTCTTTTTCTTTTTCTGCCATTACTTAGTATCTGTGTCTCCCTTTCTGTCTTTCTGTATTTCTCTTATAGTAACTCTGTCTGTCTCTGTTATCCAGAATAGGTCAGGATTTGCTGTAGAAACAAAAAACCCCAAAACTGAGTGATTTGGAACAACGAAGGATGATTCTTGTTCACACTTCACAGTGACCGTGGTCAGTGGTGGGCGAGGGGCTGAGGAAGCCTCCATTTCTCTTCCACCCTTTTTACAACAGGGAAAAGAACGTGGAGAGTCACACGCTGGCTTTAAGGCTTCCACCCAGAAGTGACACTTCTGCTTGTATGTCATTGGCCACAGCAAGTCAACAACCCTAAGTTTAAGAGAACAGGGGCATGCCTGTGAGGGGGAGGGCTGGTGAGCAGCTCTCACGACTGCTGCAGTCTCTTTGTCCATGTCCCTCTGTCTCTGTCATTACTTTGTCATCTGTCACAGTTTCTTTTCTCTCTGTGATTCGGCTTCCATCCATCAACGCCCGACTCTGCTATTGTCCTGGGAAGGTCTGACTCTGTTTTGGGACAGAGATGAGGTTTCCAAGTTTTTGGTGTGTGTATATGCGTGGCGGGGAGGTTTGGGGGTTGCTTTTTACTGCAACAGAACCTGGCCTACCTTTACTCATCGGAGAAGGACTGAGAGACTCAGGAAGGAAGTGATGACAGGGAAAATGGACAGAGACTCTTCCCTCCTTTGTGGAGGCCTCTAGGAGATTCTGTGATTGCTGGAGTAGTGGGCTTGGCTCACCCCAACGAGCCTGGGAGCAGTGACTCCAGGAAGCCCCCTGGCCTTGGAAACTGGAGGTCCACCTTTGTGCCCTCTCCTGGCACTACCTGCATCTCCTTCTCTCCCCGGACTCAGTCCTGACACTACCCTGCTCTGCCCCACACAGAACAAACCTTGGAAGAAGCTGAAGACAGTTCTGAAGTATTCACCCTTTGTGGTCTCCTTTAGAAAACACTACCCTTGGGTCCAGCTATCCGGACATGCTGGTGAGAGCAGGGGGTGGTGGAGGGCAGGGGTGGACAGGGCTGGGCAGGGATGCCTGGGCTGGGACAGAAAGCTGAAGAGGGGCTTGCTGTAGTTCAGTTTCCCCATCTGTAAAATGGGCTTTGTGCGAGTCCCATCTCTTGGGGTTGTTACCGCAAGTGCTTTGTCCTGGGCTGGGCCATTTATACATCAGGGTTGAGGGCTCTTCCTTGTTATCCCGGTGTTGGTGTTGGTGTTGGTGTTGGTGTTGGTGTGTGTGTGTGTGTGTGTGTGTGTGTGTGTGTGTGTCTTCTCCACCCCGGGGACAAGTGGGCTGGGCTTACATCCTAGTTCTGCTCTTTATTTGTGGGTGACCCTGGGCAACTTACTTCCCTCACTGGGCCTCAGTGTCCTTATCTGTAACATGGAGATAATCGTCTCTCCCTTGCAGAGTTAACTGAAGGGTTATTATCAAAATGTATATTGAGACTGAGACATAGGCCCCTCATATATGGAAATTGTTATTCCCTGTCCTCGCCCTGTGTCCAGAGCTCAGGAGGCCCCCGATAACCCACAGCTGTAATGTTTTCTCCAGGGCCTAGCACAGTATCTGCCACACATAGTGGCACAATGTTTAACAGATGCCTCACAGACAGCGTCTTTTGTAAAGGGCTAGATAATAAGTAGACTACTCAGCTCTTCGGTGGCGGTATGAAAGCAGCCACAGATGATACACAAGTGAGTGTGTCTGTGTCCCAGTAAGACTTTATTTACAAAAAGGGGCAGTGGGCTGGACTACATAAACCAGGCCCACCCGCAAAGAGAGACAGAAAGGGAACCCATTTGCTTTGTTCATGCTTAGATCTGAGTCAGAGAAAAGGCAAGGCCCCCCCTGAAACTGTAAACACAGGCCTGGTATCAATATGTGTCCTAGTTTCTGTTACTGAGTTTAAAATCAAACAAGCAAACAGAATGCTCAAAACTTAGTGGCAGGTAAAAAACAAAACTTAGTGAAATAAAACTACCGTTTCATTACATTCCCAGGTTTTGGGGTTGGGACGTCAGACAGGGCGTGGCAGGAGTGGCTTGCTGCTGCTCCATGATATCTGGGAACTCAGCTGGGACAGGCTGAAGGCCGCAGGCTGGAAAGTTTTGGAGGGTCATTCAGTCACTTGCCTGGCAGTCGTTGCTGACTGTTGGCTGTGTCTCAGTTGGGGCTGCTGACTGGAAAGCTTATGTGTGGTTTCTCCATGTAGCTGCTTGGGCTTCCTCACATTATGGTGACCTCAATTAGCAAGATTTCTTAAATAGCAGGTCAAGACTGCAAAGTGTCTGCCAACACACTGGAAGCTGCATCTCTTTTTATGACCTAGGGGAGAAGAAGGAGATTCTACTTCTTGCTGGGAAATGGAAAACTTCTAGAAGAGTATGTGGGACAGGAGTTATTATTGTACCATCTTTCGAAAGTATAATCTGAAAATAAAATCTGCCTCAATAAGAACTGTAATTCTAATCTGCACTATGTGCATGGTCCGGGAAATGCCAGATTTGTAAATTAACTTAGACAGGCCTCAGTTGTTAGCAACTGGGACTCCAGGCAGAAGAAAATGCATAACTGCTCTAGCCAGTCCACCTCTCCACTTAGGTCGCACAAAAATTCCCACAGCTGATTGTGAGCACGCAACCCAAAATTACAAAACAAATGAGGGCACAATCTGCTGTGAAGAGGACTGTGTTTAAACAAAGAGCAGAAATGGGCCCTTCCCTTGCAGCCCCGGCCAAGATTTTGAGAGTTGCAGGGAGCGGGAGAAAGTACTGCTGAAGAGTCGGCACAATGACAGTGGCCAGCCTGATGCCCACAGGAGATAGGGGTTCTCTTGCTCACCCAGTTTCTGACCTTCTCATTGACTGTGCTGCTCACAGGGAACTTCCAAGCTGGAGAGGATGGTCGGATTCTAAAGCGTTTCTGTCAGTGTGAGCAGCGCAGCTTGGAGCAGCTGATGAATGACCCCCTGCAGCCTTTTGTGCCAACCTATTATGGCATGGTGCAGAAGGATGGCCAGGCCTTCAACCAGATGGAAGATCTCCTGGCGGACTTTGAGGGCCCTTCCATCATGGACTGCAAGATGGGCAGCAGGTGTGGTCAGGCACAGCCATGAAGCAGAGGTGGAGGGTCCGGGGTGGGCATTTTTGAAGATAGCGTCAAGTCAACCTATAAAGTGGTTGCACAGCCCTGGCTGCTGTGGCTCAGTGGACTGAGTGCCAGCCTGCAACCCAAAGGGTCGCCAGTTTGATTCCCAGTCAGGGCACATGCCTGGGTTGTGGGCCAGGTCCCCAGTAGCGGGTGCTCAAGAGGCAACCACACATTTCCCTCCCTCTCTTTCTCCCTCCCTCCCTCTCTCTAAAAATAAATAAATAAAATCTTTAAAGTGGTTGTACACACATTCCTACCAGCAGTGTGTGAGAGTTCCAGTTGTTCCATCTTCTCATCACCACTTGGTATTACCTGTATCATTAATTTTAGCCATTCCGGTGAGTGTTTCATTATGGCTTTATTTCTGTTTTTTTGATGACCAAAGAAATGTGGAGCATTGATTGGCCATTTGAAAAGTGCCTGTTGGAATATTTTGCCCAATTTCCTCTTGGGCTTTTTCTTTCTCCTACTTCTTTCTTTATTTTTAGACAGAGGGGAAGGGAGGGAGAGAGAGAGGGATAGGAACATCAATGCATGGTTGCCTCTTACATGCCCCTTACCGGGGACCTGGCCTGCAACCCAGGCATGTGTCCTGACTGCGAATTAAACCAATGACCCTTTGGGTTGCAGACCGGCACTCAGTCCACTAAGCCACACCAGCCATGGCCCTTTTTATTGTATATTTTTCCCATTACTATTTAGTCCCCTATACCCTTTCCCCCCTCTTTCTTCTTTTTCTTTTTATTGAATTTATTGGGGTGACACTGGTTAACAAAATTATACAGGTTTCAGGTGCACAATTTCACAACACATCTGCACACTGCATTGTACCTTCCCCACTCCAAGTCAGGTCTCCATCCATCACCATTTATCCCTACTATACCCTTGTCTTCTTTTTGGTTTCAAATTCTTTGTATGTTCTGGGTGCAAGTCCTTTGTTTGAGATGCACATACACCTACATGCACATCTCCAACCTCCTATTTCACTCTCTTAATATTGTCTTTTGATAACACAGTACTTTTAATTTAGTCCAGTTTGTCAATTTTTTTCATTATGGTTGGTAGCTTTGTGTTTAAGAAAGCCTACTTTGTCCCATTCTCTGTGTCCCAGGACCTACCTGGAGGAGGAGCTGGTGAAGGCTCGAGAATGGCCCCGGCCCCGGAAGGACATGTATGAAAAGATGGTGGCTGTGGACCCCGGGGCCCCCACCCCTGAGGAGCACGCCCAGGGCGCCGTCACCAAGCCTCGCTACATGCAGTGGAGGGAGACCGTGAGCTCGACCTCCACTCTGGGCTTCCGGATTGAGGGCATCAAGGTGAGGTCCAGGAGCTGCTAGCCTGTCGCTAGAGGGCTGGGAACTAGGCCTAGGCAGGGCTTCTTGGGGAGCAGGGGTGTCAGGGAAACTGGAAAAAAGCAAGATCTGGAGAGAACGCAGGAGACTGCAGGGGATGACAAGATCAGGCCAGAAGAGGTCTTGCGTCCCTCATCCCCACATCCATCAGCAAACAAGTTTTGTTTCTCTCTCTGAGCACCCCGATTCCATCTTCTTCCCTCCCCTCAGCCCTGCCTGGCTCTGTCTTCCCTTCCCCAGCCTCTTCATTTCCATCATCCAGTACAGCAGCTAGAGCATGGCACCTTTCCCCTTATGGAAAAAGATTTTCTCCTTCATTTCTTCCTCCCTCCCGTCCTTTCTTCCTTCCTTCTTTAAAAAAAAATTTTTTTATTGATTTTAGAGAGGGGAAGGGAGGGAGAAAGAGAGAGAAACGTCTATCGGTTGCCTTCTGCACATGCCCTGACTGGGTATCAAACCTGTAACCTTTTGGAAACCAGCCAGGACTCTTTCTTTTTGGAAATTAAATCTAATTGTTTGAATTTACACTGTTCAAAAGTCAAAATAATATTATAAAAGGGGTTATAGGAAAAGTCTCTCCCCCAACCCCGCTGTTGTCATTCCCATTCTGTCCCTTTCCACTCCCTGTTCACAGGGCACCGCTTTATCAGTGTCGTACATTTCCTCCTGCAAATACAAACAATTGCAATTGCATATCCCCAAACTTCCTCCCTTTCTTACCCAAAACGCAGCATTGTCCTAGAGAGTTTTCTGTATCATTCCATAGAGTCTCTTTTCTTTACTTTTTTCCCTCTTTCTTCCTTTCTCCTTCCCTCCTTCCCTTCCTTCTCTTCTCCCTTCTTTATTTCTTTCCTTTCTCTCTCTCTCTCTCTCTCTCTCTCTTTCTTTCTTTCCTGTCCTCCCTCCCCCCCTCCCTCCCTCCCTTCCTTTCTTCCCTTTCTTTCAACTGCAATAGCTATTTGTGGATGTGCCATAGTGTCCTATTGATGGCTATCTGGATTGTTTCCATTTTTTCCATTACAAAAACATCTCCATCTCAATGGCACAGTTTGCAAGTGTGGTTTAGCTGTAGACCAGACTCCCGGAAGCAGGACTGCTAGGTCAAATACGAATTGCACTGGGAATGTTGCTAGAGATTTCCAAACCCCTTCCGTTTCCCCACAGCCTTGCCGGATATAAGTTATTTATCCAGCTATGTCATTCTCCTATTGGAAATCCTTCCATGGCTCCCTAGGGCCCTCAAGAGACATTCCCTGGCCTAGAGGGCCCTCCAGAGTCTAGCCTCATCTTTCATCCCTCTCTTCCTCCCTGCCCACCTTCAGGCCACAATGAAGCACTTCATTTCCTTGAAAGGGCCCTGTTCCCCTGGTTGGCTCCCAGCCTTTTCCTGTCTCCTTTTAAATTTCACTTCCTCCGGGAAGCCCTTCCTACTAGATGAGAACCCTCTCTTTACCTCCTCATAACTTCCTGTACTCCTTCATTATTCTTATGTCCTTTCATGATGCTCTTGTTCAGTATCTGTCCCCTCATCTGACTGTGTCTGTCCTGTTACCTCCATGTTAGCAGTGACCAGCTGGCACAGCACGGTCGTGTGACTCAGGTGGCTCTCTGTGCCCCTCTCAGACATAAAAAAGAACATTAGTCTCATTTATTGAGTGCTTGCTTGCTATGCGCCAAGCATTGTGCTATGCATTCTACATACCCAATCTCCTCTCATCCTCACACCAGCTTTAGCAAGTAGATACCAACACAATTCCCATCTTTCACACAAGGAAACTGAGGTTGAGACAGGTGAAGTGACTCACTTAAAGCCACTCAGCTTGGAAGTAGCAGAGTCACAATTCAAAGCCAGATTCACCCTCTTCCAGATCCCACTTGCCTAGACTGGCTAAAGCAGGGGGTTCAAGGTTAGACTTGGAAGGACTAGCTGCTCAGAGTGTGCCTTGGGACTGGGTTGATCTGAGCTGGGCAGGTGGGTTGACTTCTGCTGAACAGCAAGTGAGTATGGAGGCAGGTAGGTGGCCTAGGAGATGCCTGAGGCTGGCTGGTGTTGGACGTGAGAAGGAAAGTTATGACACTGCACCTTCAATCCTTGCTCTGCAGAAAGCCGATGGGACCTGCAACACCAACTTCAAGAAGACACAGGAGCTGGAGCAGGTGACAAAGGTGTTGGAGGACTTTGTGGATGGGAACCTTGGAATCCTGGTGAGTGGGACACCCATGCTCCAAATTTAGCAGTTTAGGGCCACCACCATCATTGTTGCCCCCGATGGTGGTCTTTTGCTTAGGGCTGAGGTTGGCTGATACTGGCTGGTGTTGCTCACCATCTGTGGTCACGGGTGGCTTGGCCAGGGCTGGCTGGTCTAGGATGGTCCTGCCCACTTGCCTAGTGGTCTCGGATCATGACTTGGCTACTTGTCTCTCATGATCCAGCAGGCTCACCTGGGCTTGTTCTCACAGTGGAAGCAGCTGGCCAAGAGAACAACTGAAAATGCAAGGCCTTTTGGTGGCTAAGCCACCATCACTTCTGCTGTGTTTCATTAGCCAGAGCAAATCATGACCAAGCTTACCTTAGAGGGGAGCAGACTCTACCTCTTTTTAATTTTTTTAGTGATTTGAGAGAGAGAGAGAAATATTGATTTGTTGTTCCAGTTATTTATGCATTCATTGGTTGATTCTTGTATGTGCCCTAACTGGGCATCAAATTCGCAACCTTGGTACATGGGGTGATGATGCTCTAATCAACTGAGCTACCCAGCCAGGGCCAGATTCCACCTCTTGGTGGGAGGAGCTGCTAGGAAGTATGGGTATTCAGTATTATACTAACCTTACCCCTGTCTGCACCACCCCAATGTATCCAACCTCCCCTACCACTTTCCCCACAGCTCCCCTTATCCATCATGGCTGGTATAAGACAAGGTCAGATCTCAAGGTGGGGGAGGACCCCCAAAGTCCCTATGCTAACCAAGAAACTCTCCCTCTCAAACAGAGAAAGTACGTAGCACGCCTAGAAGAACTTCGTGAAGCTCTGGAGAACTCCCCCTTCTTCAAGACCCATGAGGTGCGAGCCCCACCGACGTGGGAGTAGAGGGCCCTGTATGTGTATGAGGTGGGGGTGGGTTGGGGTCCAGGTCACAGTGAAGAGAAATTGCTGACAGAAAGAATTAAAGCAATTAAAATGAGACCCCATATTTGGGGGTCTGCTTTTTTACAGGAGGCAGTACAGGGGATTTCCGGGAGGTGGGTCAGTGAGGAGCATGGACTTGAGCCAAGCAGCCTGGGATGAGGTTGGCTCTGCTATGTGACTTCTCAGCTATGTGGCCTCTCAGGCCTTGGTTTCTTGCTAAGGTGGGAAGGAGCAATACTACCTTCCTCACAGGGCTGCTGAGGCGTGAGACGAGCAACTGTCGAGCGCCATTTGGAGCATGGAAGTGCATTTAACGTCTAGGTTTTTTTTGTTTGTTTGTTTTTGAGAGGGAGAGGGAGAAACATTGATTTTTTTTGTCCCCTGTATTTATGCATTCATTGGTTGCTTCTTTTATGTGCTTTGACTGGGAATTGAACCTGCAACCTTGGTGTATCAGGACAACGTTCTAATCAACTGAGCAACCTGACCAGTGCTAACTCCTAGCACTTACAGTTACTTTGTAATCATAATTATTTACAGTTATTGTTATCTGCATTCCTTGTTCAGTGGCTCTCTCCCTCTTCCCCAGCCTGTTTCTTTGGAAACATTCATCGCTCTGGGGCTGTCTCAGAGAGTCTGGCAAGTGGTGATAGCACCCCTTGCATCCTTTCCTCCCCTCCTCTTGTACAGGCTCTTCCCCCACCCCCACCCAAGCGCGCTCACCTCCTTCTCCTGGTATCACTGACTTCTGGGAGAGTCCTGATCCGGAAGTCCGGCTGGCCTGGGTTTGGACCCCAGCTCTGCAGGCCCGTCTGCTGGCCGGCAGGATGGGGTAACCGAGCACCTGCCTCCTGGGCCACCTGAAGGTTAAGTGGATTAACAGAGGGAACGTGTGGCCCACAGGAAACCCTCAATGTGTGCCAGCTGTTACCATCATGTTTCTTCTCAGAAGTCACCTTCATCGACCTTGTCACCGCCTTTGTGCTTTACAAGTTGCAAAGAGGAGGACGGTGGCAGGGGGGCACATCTCATCTGTCTTTGTGTTTGGTGTCATCGCTCGGTGACTTACATTTTAAAAGATGAGTTGCCAACATTTAAAATGTGAGACTTCACACCCAGATCAGGCTTTCCAGTTTCCCTTGGTACACTGGGAGACGTGGTAACACTGGGCCACTTGCTATCCCGACAGCCCCCCAGAGTGGGGTGGCATCTGCCTCTATTCACAGGCACCTGCTCGCGGGCCCTGTCATTTGGGCTCCCCGGGCTCCCTGGGGGCAGTGGGGTTCCAAACCAGGTTAGGAAAAGGGAGCATTGTGCAAACATGGAATTAGGTGAAGGCAAGGAAACTACTGTTTCTAATTAGAAAAACAAAAGCAGCGTCTCTGAGGGCCGCAGGCCCACCCCACAGGCCTTTGCTAAGCGCATGGAGCATGGAATGCTGCTGACAACCCCAGGAAGTAGGGCTGTGATCCCCACCCCCATTCTACAGATGAGGAAACTGAGGCCCAGGGAAAGGAAGCCACTTGCCTGTGGTTACCAGCAGCAATCCACCAGGGTTGTGTAGTTGCTGACTCTTTCCATGGGGAAGGTGTGAACCACTTTCTTAGTCCCCACGGGGCTCTCCTGACCCATTAAGGATCCTACAGGCATTTGAGTTTGTAACTCAGCTTGAAAAAGGATACTAGTTAACATCTGTGCATTTGCTATACTGGCAAGGGTTTTTAAGTACTTTGTGTGGATTAATTCATACATATAATATGTCCAGCAGCCTTTTAGGTAAATGGTACTATTACTCCATTATTCCCACTTTGTGTATCAGGAGACAGAGGCACAGAAAAGTTAGGTCACCTGCCCAAGGCATAACAGCCAATGAGTAGCAGAGTCAGGATTTGAACCTAGGCATCTTGTCTCAAGTTCATGCTGTCTCCCACCCTGCTCAGATGCCCCCTTGGGGATAGGACCTTCGAGATACTTGCTCTGTCCCTGACTGCTGCCTATCTCCCTACAGGTGGTGGGCAGCTCCCTTCTCTTTGTGCACGACTGCACTGGCCTGGCCAAGGTTTGGATGATTGACTTTGGCAAGACAGTGGCTCTGCCCGACCACCAGACACTCAGCCACCGGCTGCCCTGGGCTGAGGGTAACCGTGAGGACGGCTACCTCTGGGGCCTGGACAACATGATTCACATTCTTCAGGGGCTGGCCCAGAGCTGACCCACTTGCCTGCCGCCAGGTTTATTTATTGGATGGTACTCAGCTGGCTGGAGGAGCCCCGAGCTATGCAGGGGCCTGAGGTCAGCCATGGAGGTCCTGACCTCCGGGACAGGAGAAGTGTTGTACACCACCCAGGCCCAGTGTAGAAGACCTGAAGGGCCTTGGAGACCAGGTAGCGCCCAGCTCTTTCATGATACTGGGTTTGTAAGGGC
This sequence comes from Trachops cirrhosus, assembly GCA_028533065.1. Lineage (NCBI taxonomy): Eukaryota > Metazoa > Chordata > Mammalia > Chiroptera > Phyllostomidae > Trachops > Trachops cirrhosus. The sequence continues at coordinate 35,047,312 of CM052550.1, forward strand.
TAGAGAGGGGACGTGACACGGCTGGATCCCACTGAGTCAGAACCAGACTGGGTCCTCTGGCCAGCAAGGAAGATTCCTGAGGGGCTGCTGGAGGCTACAAGTAAACCACACCCCTGAAAGAACACAGTTCAGATGCTGCAGGGTGCGGGCCTAACACGGCTATTATCATATGAATGACTCTAATCACTGCTCACAGGCCTCCTCCTGCCGTCAGCAGGCTCAAGGCCAGGGACCAGGCAGCTGCATCTGTGGTGCTGGGAGGACAAACGCTGGAGCCAGTGTGAAGCATTATGGCCCCATCACTTCATCAGGGGCCCTTCAAGTGCTGACTGTGGAGGATGTGACACCATGGAACTGGCCTGAGAGCTGACGCTGCTCTCCTGCCTCTGCTCCTGGGAGAACTCTGCTGACACCCTGCAGACCAAAACCCGCAGCCACATCCCATGCCAGCTCTGTGACCAGCACAACCTCATTCCTCCTCGGGCGCCACCTCAGCCTCAGGACTTCCCATGTCCTCCCCTTACCCTTTTAGGTGCCCTTTATTTTAGCTGAGGTGGTGAGAAGGGCTTTCAGGGGCAGGGGAACCAGCTTGGGTATCAGTGCTGCTTTTCTTGGGTAGCCCCCATCTCACCCTGGGCCCCTGCCGTGAGAAGTGCCTGGCTTGAGCCAGATGCTCAGATGCTCAGGGGCTGCCAGCTGTCACCACAGGCTCACAACCTGTCCAAACCAAAGACCCCAGCATCCCAAGGCGTGTGGTGCCCCCACCCTGCCCTGTTGTACCTGTAACTGGCCTCCTGGCCCACAGGGCTGGGCTAGGGGCAGAAAAGCACCTCTTGAAGTCAAAGCTCTAACATGGTCTTCCAGTGCTTGGGAGGCATGCTCCTTTTCTATTGACCTTTATACTTATTTATGAAAGTAGTTGTTAGACGGGGCAGTGCTGGGGACCTGGCAGCAATGTCCCTGAACTGCCACCCCATCCATGACGACTCCCCAGTAAACAAGACGTTCAAAGCCAACTTCATGGAATTTTTTCTTTTTTTTTTGCATCTGGGATGTGTGGGCTCAGAGCACATAACCTTGAGCCTGGGTAACAGGACAATGACCGATTTGGAGTAGAGACACAGGCTTGGAGTCCTCGCTGAGCTGCTCCTCTTGTGCCTGGCTCTGTGCAGGCCCAGGCAGGACAGTGCACGGGCGTGCCAACCTGCCAGGGCTGGGATGGGGGGTTCCCCACTTCTGGTTAGAAACACTAAGAAACCCAAAACACTATTTGTATACAGTAGTCTCTCTAAAGTTCCTTTGCACCACAGACATGGCAGTGATCAAAACACACATGTTCCCTCCCCTCTGAAGGGGCTCAGAGCACATATTGAGCCCTGTTCATTCATTAAACTAACCTAAAAGTATGTATTTATCTAGATATCTGTGCAGGTACTAACCTGGTTCGAATCCTGACCCTGCTATTACGGGAAGGACTCAGGCACAACACCCAGGTGAGGGAATGAGCAGTTTATTACAGGCGCGGGCCCAGAGGAGTCAGACTCCAAATTCTGGGCCACGAACGCCAGTTCTCTATTGGCTTTCATACTCTTAGCCCAGCATGCAGGGGTGGAGCAAGCGGGGAATTACAGAAGCAAAACTTAGAGTGGTTATTTTCTCAAAATGGAGCCAGCCTCAAAATGGCTCCTCTGTATGTGGCCAAATTTTCTGCCACACTGCGATGTGGCAAGCCAGGTGACCTTAGCCAATGACTGCACTCCTCCAAGCCTGTCTCTCCATCTGTAACGTGGGGAGGACCTAGTACCTTACGCACGGGATTGAAGCACATAATGAGTTAACAAGGGTGACTGGGTTGGCACACTCAGTTGCTCTCAGATGCATGTCTTTTTAAAAAAATCAGGACACAGGGAACCTGTCATGAGTCAGGCTGGTATAGAGGTTCAGAACGAGTCACCCCAAGATGTGCCTCTGTGGTATGTGGGTTGTGAACTATGGTAATGAAGACTGAAGGCTCAGGGAAATCTCCACCGCCCGCCCCCCCCCCCCAACTACCTAGAACAATCTGAGTTAGGGGCCTTGCCCATAATGAGATTATCGCTCTTCTGACCCATCTACAGAGCAGGGTAAACTTCTAATTGCTCCTATCATCCTGCAGTGACCTTCCTCCCTCTGAAACCCCCAAGGTGAACCTTAGCTTAGAATGGCACATATACCTCATTTTCCCCGTCTTGGAACCTCTCATATATGTGGGGTTCCCGTTATGTACATATTAAATTTGGTTATTTTCTCGTTAACCGGTCTCACGTAGACTCAATAGACCAGTTGAAGAACCTGAGGGAACAGTTATGGATGACCATCAGCAGAGAGCTGCAGCGGGTGCACTGGGGTCCTGAAAGGCCAGTAGGGCTGGTGGCAGGAGGTGAGCTGGGGCTGGGAGATTAGTTCCTATTCTCTGAGCAGAAAGGAACTGCCACAAGCTTCTCTGGAAGGTTGTGAGGAGCCCAAGTTTGTTTGTTTTTTTGCTCCCTTAGCCCTGACCCCACGTGAACAGATACTGGTGGGCAGCAAGGTGCCTGGTGAGGAGGCAGATGTCCAGAGATGGCAGTTCAGAAGAGGGTGGCCACCAGTGAGAAGCAGTGGATGCAACACTCAGGTGGGGTGGATGGGACTCGGTGCCTGAGCTGTTGTCCCCCCTGGGAGAGGGAGCTTGTCTGTCTGGCTTCCGGCTCTAACCCCAGCCCACACAGTTGGTGCCCAATGCAGAGGATGAGGATGGGGGAGTTGGGATGAAGCCCAGGCTTAAGAATGAATAGTGTGGGGGACCCTGTGTGAAGGATCTCTCGCTGGAGGTCCACGAGAGATCCAGCCCAAGCCCTTGGGTAGTCACACAGAGGAAAACCTGCGGTCTGGTCCCATCACCCCCAGTTCAGGGCTGCAGCAGGCTAGTGGCTGGAGTCCTATGGTCTGAGGAGCACAGCCTGGCCACAGAGGCCAGCCCGCACTCCACCAGCAGGCACCACATACGTCTGGCCATCAGTGGCCCGAGAGGGCGAGAAGTCTGTCAGCTGCAGGTTGCTATCCCGGACCTGGTTGTAGTCCCACAGCTGATAATGCCAACTCTTGCCCTGCTTGGCGAGAAGGTAGACTGCTCCCTCTGAGTCTTCCTCTGGCAGGGGTGGTAGCTGGCGGGGCACACCGGGCACAGGGTGAAACAGGCCTGGCAGCTCAGCGTCCTCAGCATAGCCGGAGCTTGGCACATGCTGCACACCGAGCAGGACCCCTGTGAGAGGGAGAGGCTGTGAGTGGGGGCTCAGCCCTGACGGGTTGCTGGGGCGCATTGAGTTTCCCCCGCAGCCCTCCAGGGAAGGTACTGCCTGGTCCCCACATTACAGAGAAGTTAATGGGGTCAGCAGGCACACAGTTGGGCTGGGATTCGGAGCCGGGGTGTCCGGCTCCAGAGCTGCAGGCACTTTAAGTCCTGCCCCCTACAGCCTGTCAGCACTGGGAGGTGGAAAGCTGACATTAAACAGAGCAAACATTGTCACCCAGTTGTCTCCAGCTACCTAGGAGGGGGATGCTAGGAGTGGGGCCCTCAAGGCCAGAGCCAGGAGGAGGTCCAGCAGAGCCTTCACCTGGGCCACCTGATGCACACAGATCCTTCCTCCTTGCAGGTAGGTGAAATGAGGACAATGATGGTTACAGCTAACACTAACCAAGATGTGCAACATATCAGAGACCACTGTTTGGAGGGTTTTCCATGCTCTGCCAATAAGGCAACCCTATAGGTGGGTTCTACTGTTACCTCGATTTCCAGATAGGCACATGGAAGCCCAGAGTCAGGGCCTGGAAGTGGCAGGACTGAGCCTGGAGTACAGAATGTTTGATTCAAAAATCTGCACTCTGGGCTTGTTTGTGGAAACCCCAACTGGCAGACACTGAAGCACTGCTGCCTGCCAGGTCCCTGCTAAGTACAGTGTCCTGTGTGGACAGGGATGGCCCAGTCCTTGTCCTTGTCCTTGCCTCAAGAGTACTGGGGAGGTACCAGTGAGTACGAGGGTGAGAACGTGAGGAGGAATGATGCAGGGCTGGGGAAATCCAGGGTGAGCACACAGGGACACGGGAGGGGGACTCACCTACGCTCACTGCCCAGTGGGCCTTGTAGCCCTTCCTCTGACATGGCTCGTGGTTGAAGTCTTCGTCATAGCTGGTGATGGGGTTAAGGCCAAAGCTGTGGTGTGACCTTGGGGCTCGCCCTTCCCCATCCCTGTTCCTGTCCTACCCTGGGATACGGGATGAGCAAGGGATGTCCAGTGACAAGGTGCTGCAGGACACGGTCCCTGTTGGGACCGCCTAGGCCACCACGGAGCAGCTCCACTTCGCAGCCCAGTGCCTCCTCAGCCAGCCTGCCCATGTCAGCCACTGTGGGGACACAGCAGACACAAGGGATCACTGTGTGCTTGGTACCATTTCAAGGGCTCACAGGGGTCGACACCTCTAAACCTTACTGTGAACATCACCTCTTGCACAAATGCAGAAAATGAAGTACAGAGAAGGTAAGCTGCTCATGCAGGACCACATAGCAGGAGGTGGCAGAGTTGGGCTGGGACCCCAGGCAGCGTTGCTCCAGAGTCTATCTTATAACATTTGGTGGGGGAAGGGCCTAAGGAATGGAACAAGACCCTCCCACGTACCTTGTCCCACCCAGCCTCTCCAGTCCATTCCTGGTGAAGAATGCCAGGCTTGTGAGCCTTTTGCACCCAACTCACCGGAGAACATTTCTCCCTGGGCCGTGTAGCCTCTCTCCATGGCCATCTGCACGAGTCTCTCTAGGGGGATGCCACTGGGAGGCACCAGGAGAGTGCCTGCCATCCACAGGGCCACCAGCCCACACCTGGTAGAAACAAGCCCAGCCCCTCAGTCCCTGAGTCCACAGCCCCTTCTGCCTTAGAAGCTGGAGTGTGGGGAATAGGTTGGCTGTCTGGGGGAGTTCCATTCCTCTCTCCCAGGGTGGGGAGACAATACCCTTTCATGGCAGAGAGGCTGGCCAAGTACTGAAGGTGAGGAGAAGGGAGGGTAGGGAGACATGTCTCCTGGGCTTCCAGGATGAGTAGCTGTCAAAGCGGAGTTGGAGACAATGGACCAGGTTCATTTGTTCTCTCACTTGCTCACTGATTCCAACTATTTACTGTGCATGCGCCCAGGACCCTGACCTGGTAAGTTCCCCCTCTCCCTCCACTCCCCTTGTCCTCCTCAGGCTACTGGGATGAGATGGACCCATTCCTCCCACCCTCCTGGGTCCACCCTCAGTAAGCACAGCAAAGTCAAAAGCTTGGGACACATCAGGGCACGTACTGAGGGCCTTCTTGGATGAGGGAGGGCAGGTCTGCACAGAAGAGGATCCAATGCAAGTCACTTCTGAAACTGAATCAGAGCCAAAATCAGGTCACACGAGAACCAGCTCCTACAGTGCCCCCCTGAGGTCTGGCTGGGAGTAGTGAAGGGGAAGAATACAGGCCCAGCAGTCCTGAGGCCTGAGCCCGGCTGCGGGCTCAGTCGCTGACTTCCTTCACCTGACAGGGCACCTCCCTGCTCAGCCTCAATTTCTCATCCGCTCAGTGAGAATGACCCTTCCACCTGCTGCTCCCTATTCCTTCTCCTAATTACTGAAGAGGCAAAGGACGGATGTGCAAGAGCTTTGCAGCTAGGAGCCAGTGATAAGAGAAAATTTCTTCGGAGTTTGTGTCTATACTCAGACTCCAATTTTCCCCTCTCAAAACTGTTTTGCAGGCTGTTAAATAAGGTGAAAATTCCTTAACTCAGCCTTGACTAAAAACCAGGTAGCAAGCTCCAGGCCTAGAGAGCATCTTGATAATGAGCCCCACCCTCCAGCCACTCAGAGTTGCCTGATCCCAATCAATTCCTCCGCCTCCGGGGCACAGGAGGGTCAGGGAGATGTGCTTAATTTCTATTCCAAGGCCCGTGAAAGGGCCAGGCCGGTGTGTGGGTGTGTGTGTGTTGGGGGGGGCGGGGGCGGGTACTCTCCTGACAGAAGGAGATGACACTGCAGCATGGTGGTTTAAAAGCATGGAGCCCCACTCCCAGAGTTCAAACTGGGCTGTTCCTCTGTTAAGCACTGTGGCTAAGTCACTTCACTGCCTTGAGCCTCAGTTTCCTTATCTGAAAAACAAGGTAATAGTTCCTACCTCATGAACTTGCTGAGAGGATTAAATAAGTACTTAAAAACAGTGCTAGACATCTATGGTTGAGGCATTTAGGAAAGATTATCAACTTCCCTAGAAAGCTGGAAGTTTCTTATGAATCTGGACTAGTCACTTCTCCCTCTTCCCCTCTGCCAGGCAATCGTTAAGCGGGGTCCACACAGCCCAGCCAGGACTAGGCCCCTCCCTTCCTGCTCAGGTCCCTGGGTGTTCCAGCTTCCTGCTTGGCCCACAGACACCAGTCTCACTACCTCCTCCATTCCCTTGCTGTGCAAAGCCCTCCACAGGACAGTCGCCTTCCTTCACATGGCCCTCCATTCCCTGCCCAACTGTCGCACGCCGTGCTTGTCATTTCCCCTGTCCTGTTAAAGAACATGTCTTCATTTCACTCTGGTTCTCTGCACAAGTTGGTTACTCTCTTCACATAGCTTTGCTAACTTGCTCAATAGCATTCAGGGGTCCTCTTCAGGCAGGCCCCACTGATCCCCAGCCTGGGCTGGGCACCCCCTCCGGACTCCCTCATCACTCCCTCTGCCTACTCTTCACTGTCACCATCTGGTGGAGGGAAGGACATGTTTTTCTCACTGGACTAGGTGCTTGTGAGGGCAGGATCCTTTTTCATGGCTGAAGCAGTCAGGCTGTTTGACCTTGAGGAAATGGGAAACCCCAAAAGAACATGGAGGAAGCTATGTGGGGACAGGTGGCTTGGCGAGCCCCTGGGTGGGTGGGGCAGGGAACACAAACCGTACCGGTCCTTGTGAAGCTTTAGGAGCCTCTTTGTGTCTTCTCTGCTCCCAGCGGTTGGGCCAGCCTTCTCCAAGGCTTCTTTCAGAAGCTGGCTCTTCTCTAGGCCGAAAACATGAGGGGGAGCAGCACCCATGGCAGAAGGTGGAGGTGGCAGTGGTGGTGGGGGGGGAATAAGGGCCTGGAGACTTGAGGAAGAGGATAGAAAGGCTAAGTCTGGGAGATATGGGGGTAGGGGAGGTGGGATGATGGGGGCCTGGGATGAAAGGTTTCTTGGAGGATGGATTGGGGGCTCTAAGGGAGAAGAGTATGAAGAAATCATTCTGGAGTCTCTCAGGGATGGAGATTTTGAAAATTTTAGGGCAGAGTTCCGGAACTGGGGCACTGAGCAACGGCACTGAAAGGACCAGGGCTGAAATTTGGAACCATGGGAGCAAGGATAGGGGCTGACTCAAATCAGTTGGTCTCTGACGGTTAACAGGGCGGTGTCCTTTAATCCAGAACCAGATTTGTAGTATGCATTTGGGTTGCCAGCCTGAAAGAGGGAAATTGAATAGGAGTTAATTTATTATCTGAGCTAGATTTGGAAACTTGGGAGGGTCAGTTTTTGGGATATGACGGCTCACACTGGGGTGAAGCGCTAAGGGTGGGATTTAGAGGCCCAAAGCTAAAGACCAGGTAATAATTTAGGATGTATTCCAGTCCCTCGCCCTCCCCACCCCATACATTCCAAACCCGAATCTGGAAGCTCTGAGCTGACCTTTAAGTCAAAGGTCAAGAGGTCAAAAGCACACCTGGCAGGAAAAATGGCCTAGTTGTGGAGAAGGTTCTGGAATCAGGCCGAAACAAGAAAGACCTGTGGGATAAGGAAGGCTCAGAAACCGAAGGCCATTGGGATCCAAGATACCGCTGGGATGCGGTATAGAGTTAAAAAGTGACACGCACCTCCCCTTCCCGCAAAATGGCGGTCGCAGCATACAACCTTTCCGCTTCAAGTAGTAGGGACTCGCGTGCTTGCCCACCCCTTTAGCGATCACGTGACCGAGAACGCTGTGCATAGGGGGAGAGGTGGGGCTCCCGAAGGACTGCCTCCGGAAGAGACTGTACCGCCAAAAGTGCACTCTTCATTGATTGGTCCGAGGTCAGAGGCGGGAACCAGAGTGGTCTTTTGATTGGCAAAGTATAGGTCGAGATTGATTGGCAAGATCTGGCCCGAGATTTGATTGGCAAAGTCGGGAAAGGTTACTCTGATTGGTCAAGTTACCAAGTTACCACGCGGGATTGGCTTGCAGGACAATAAAGGCGGAGCCAGGAGGGTAAGCTTTGGTCTTGGCATTCGGAAACGCAGCGGGAGCTCGTTGTCGGACTCGTGTCTGTGTTGGTGAGTAATAGCGGGTACAGGCGCCCAAGGGCGGGCAGAGCGCTTGGCACCCGAGTCTTTACTAGTCTCGTGTGGGGAAACTATTTTCCCGTTGCGCATAGCCAGCTCTTCACAAAATTGCCCCTCTTTCCTTAACTGGCACATACATCCGGGTTCTTCTGGCCGCCCTGTGAGCGCGTGGGCCAATGAGAACCACCACTCATTACGCTCCACCTATTGAGTCGCTCAGAGCCTCCTGGGACGCGTAGTAAATCTTTGGAGATTTCCCTCACCACGCGGGAGGGGAGCTGGTGTCCTGCGTTCGCTTTGTTTTCCAAACTGTGGACCCTTTTCCCTCCTTCCTACTTAGCCTGACTTCCTTCTGGAAGGAAGATTCCCGAGCAACCCGTTAATCCCGCGTTCGGATAAAGGATTTTTAGAAACCTGGGGCTGAAGGTACCTTTTTCCATTCAGTTCTACCGCAGCACCTTGCTACATGGCAGTTCCCGAGGCCCGACCCAACCACACTATTTACATCAACAACCTCAATGAGAAGATCAAGAAGGACGGTGAGTTCTAAGCGGAGTGCAGGCTTCAGGCCATTTCACACGAGCCGGCCCCCTCGTTTATCACCAGCATCCACTTTTCTTCCTCGGGCATCTCTTCTAGACAAAATATTAGAGTTAACCCCTCGGTCTTTGCACATGTTGCTTCCTTTGACTTTAATACTACCCCTGTTCATTTTACACTCCGTCCGTTAACCCGGTCACAGTCGCTCATCCTTAAAGGTTTCAGCTCACAGTACCTCTCCTCCAGGAGGCCTTCCCCTTCTGCTTTCCTCTCAAGAGGAGCCTGCCTGGTTTCCCATAGGCTTCATCCCCCCACCCTGCAAAGTCCTGATGATTCTGGTCTGTCATGGGTCTGTGTATTCACTGGCCTGTGAGGGCAAGAACTGGGACTGGCTTGGTCAGTGTCGTGTTTTCAGTGATAGCCCACAATGAATATGTTTAATTCCAAAGTTTTCACAACAGTCCCGCAGGAAGTAGGTATTGTTCCAATTCCTCAGATTAGGACACAGATTCAGGGGTGATGTGACTTCCCCAAGGTCACACAGCAAAGAAAAGAGGTTCAGGTCATCAGTGTGGAATTCTGCGTAAGAAACTGTTTCTTAACATCAGATGTTATTTTTTCATTTCCTTCAGCAAGTTATTATCTTTATTGAACTATTTACTATAAAAACTGGGCAAAATCATAATAACTTCTTTGTATGGATGTTTTGGAGATTAAATTAGCTAAGACTCCATGCAGTGGTTCTTTTTTTTTTTGTTTTTTTAAAGGTTTTATTTATTTTTAGAGACGGGAAGGGAGAAAGAGGGTGAGAGGAACATCCACATGCAAGAGATACACAGATCCGTTGCCTCTTGCACGCCCCCCTGCTGGGGACCTGGCCCACAACCCAGGCATGTACCCTGGCTGGGAATTGAACTGGTGACCCTTTGGTTCACAGGCCAGCATTCAATCCTCTGAGCCACACCAGCCAGGGTGTGGTGTTTTTTTACGATATCCAGCAATTAGGGCTGGGTAAATGTTAGCTCTGATTATCACCTCAAGAAAATTGTGGGAAGAATCGAAGCTTGTTGGATTAAGTTTGAGGTTACTGACAAACTTGCTGTTGAAAACAAAAGAAGGCATGTAAATTGCTTTGTGTGCTTTTAGGGCATCTTGCTCAGGCAGTACTTTTGGTGCTGGGGACACACTGGTGACTGGGACAGTTCTGGTCCTCCCTTCATGGAGCCACAAGTCCAGTGGGGATGAAAAGACCTGCTAGGAGACAGTGATAAACCAGAGTAGCCAGGGGAAGCACAGGGCTGAGATTGGGCACTGAGAAAGAGAAAGTAATTGAGTTTCACAGAAAAGGAGATAGTTTGGAAAAGATTTCCAGGTGGAGGAAGCAGTACAGTTGACCCTTGAACAAGGCAGGCTAGGGGCACTGACCACCCACGCAGTAGAAAATCCACATATAACCTAGGTTGGCGCTCCGTGTAGTATTTATGTCGCAATGAGGGAGAAGAATGTTCCTAATCTGGACCAGCATATGCAAATGTCTAGGGCAGCAATTTTTCAACCAGTGAGCTGCAAGAATTTTTAAAAAATTCAATAGCTGACTATTTAGTCAGGGGCACTGATCTCTTTTTTTCATAATTGTCAAAAAATGACAGCAGCTAACACAACAATAGCAGTCTTGTGTGGATGAATCAAAACTATACCTATTTTTTTTTGGCGTCAGGTTGACAAAAAATATATTTGGTTTGTCACAGAATTGTAGTAATTAGTTTATGTGTGCCACGAGATGGGAAAAGTTGAAGATCATTGGTCTAGGGACAAGAGCCCCGGAACTACAAGTAAACTGTGTGTGTGCCTGAGGCCTGCTGCTGGCCTGTGACTTCCAGAGAAGATTCCAGTGAGCAGTGCACTGGTGGCTCTTGGGGCCTGTGGGTTGGGTGAGGCGTTAGGCTCTGTCTTAAGGGCCTGGGGAGCCAGGCAAGGAACTCGGTTGTGAAAGATCTTCCCAGCAGTGGAGGGAGGGGGCTAGATGGGCAAATGTGGAGAGGTCCAGGGTCCAGGGAGGCAACTGAGGCCCAAACTGGGTTCATGGGAGTGGAGAATGGAAACAAAACCCAGAAATGTCACCAGAATTTTTTTGGTGAATTGCTTCAAAACACTTTTGCTTCCCCTCTGTTTCTCCTGCCCCTACACATTTTGTTTTCTTCCCTCACCTAGTATGTTTTTCACCAAGTATCTTCAGCTCAGATACCCTCTTTGCGTAAGATTGTACTCTGTTCCTGCTGTCAAGTAAGGTGTGGTGATTCTAGGTTTAGATGCACCTGGGTCTGTCCCCTTTCTGGCTCTGTAGGGTCTTCCCAGAACCCTTGGGACACTCCTGGGTCCATAACAAACTTTCTGAAAACCCACTTACATGTTAGCCAAGTTGGGACTGTTAAAGTTGCTACCTCGTGGGGCAGTTGTGAGAATTTAGTGACCTCTTTTTTTGTTTTGTTTTAAAAGATCAAGAGATGTTATTTTTTAAAAATCTGGAGTTTTTCCCCTGGCCGGTGTGGATCAATGGCTTGAGTGCTGGCCTGTGAATCAAAGGGTTGTGGGTGTCCGTTCCCAGTCGGGGCCCATGCCTGCACTCTGAGCCAGGTCTCCAGTAGGTGGCGCTCGAGGGAGAAACACATTGATGTTTCTCTTCCTCTTTCCCTCCCCTCCTCTCCGTCCAAAAAGAAATAAATAAACAATTTTTTGAAAATTTTGAGTTTTTACTTGGTGAAAAAGAGACCACAGACCCAAAATGAAGGCTTTAGTGACTTCCCATAAAACAGCAGTATCTTTATTCATGCAAATATTTTTGGAGAAGTTTGTGTGCCGCAGTCAGAACTGAGCATGGAGATATTATAATGAACAAATGCTTCTCTTCAGAAAGAAAGCTAGACAACAAGTAAACAAAGATGATGTCAGCAGGTGGAAGATGCCAGGAAGGAGAGCAAGTGGGGTATGAGGAGGGGAGTGATGTGAAAGCCATTTCTTTAGATGGTGTTTAGGGAAGGCCTTTGAGACCTGGGTGACTAGAAGGAGACAGCTGTGTATACATTAGGAGAAAGATGTTGCTGGTAGAGGGAGTGGCCAGTGCAAAGATCCTGAGGCATAATTGGTGTGATGGGCTCCGTAAGGGTTAGGAGGCCAGTGCGGCTGAAGATACTGCAGTGAGGTGGAGTATGGGGAGAGATGAGGTTGGAGGAGTTGGCTAGAGCCACACAGCACAGGCCCAGTCCAGGTCCTCCAAGGAAAAGAACTGCTTGAATTTGCAAAATGCTCTTTATATGTGTGACCTGTGTTCCCCACTGCAGAGCTGAAGAAGTCCCTGTATGCCATCTTCTCCCAGTTTGGCCAGATCCTGGATATCTTGGTGTCACGGAGCCTGAAGATGAGGGGCCAGGCCTTTGTCATCTTTAAGGAGGTCAGCAGTGCCACCAATGCCCTGCGCTCCATGCAGGGCTTCCCGTTCTACGACAAGCCCATGGTGAGCACAGTGGGTGTGGAGGACATGTGTGTGCCCTTGTGTGTGAGGTGCTGCAGGAGACTGGATGGGCCTATACCTCCTGTTACCTGTAATGCAGCCCCATAAGGACAAGAGTTTCTCTGGGCTGTTCTTAGCATTTATTGTTCACTGTACTGGTGTAGGGGGACACACAGTGACTAAGGAAGCCCCCAGTGCTGCCCCCTCAGACCCACAAAGCTGTGAGAGAGACTAGCCTGTCACCAGATGGTGACAGCCCAGGGTGGGGGTTAGGGCTGGGATGCAGAAGTGCACAGAGCTGGGCAAACTCAGTGTGGACACCACACCCAGGCTGGGGGTTCAGGGAAGGCTTTCTGGATGAGGTGAGACTTGAAGGGGAAGAGTTAGCTGGGGGAGGAGAAGGAGAAAGAGTGTTAGGCAGGGGGTCCATGTGGACTAAGGCCCAGAGGTAACCAAGAACATATGTAATTGAGGAAGTGAGTCCAGTTCATTTGCTTGGAGTGAAGGGCCAGTGGGAGGTCAGGGAGAGGGTGTGATCTGGAGAGCATGTCCAAAGTCAGGCTAAGGGGCTAGAGTTTGTCCTGAAAGTGAACTTGACTCCAGGGGTGCTGTGGAGCCATGGAAGGGTTTAGGGAGATGTCTGCCTCACTTTCTCAATTACACCTCCCCCAGCTAACTCTTCCCCTTCAAATATCACCTCATCCAGAAAACCTTCCCTGAACCCCCAGCCTGGGTGTGGTGTCCCCACTGAGTTTGCCCAGCTCTATGCATTTATGCATCCCAGAACTAACCTCCCACCCTGGGCTGTAGAGTGGATTGGAGGAGGGAATTTAGGGGGAATTTAGGGTCCAGTTCTGAAGGAGAGGTTGGGTCAGGCTCTGAGGTGGGAGGGCCTGGGATGGGACTAGGGCTGAGGCTGTGCAGTGGGACAAATTGGGTGGGTTGCAGATGTTCCAAGGCCAAATGGACAGCCAGGGGAGCTGCAGCCTTGGAGTTAAGGAGTGGCTTGAAGTCCCTGCCCTGAGCTGCAGTTCCTGCCAGATCACTGGCAGACATCTCTGGTTCTCTGGGCCTTTTCTGGAATAGATTTTGAAATGTGCCTCCCTGAACTAATTTCCTTGGGGAGGTGACAGCAAAGCATCAGTGCCTGCAGGTCTCAGGCAGGTGACCTTAGTGGGAGAGGTGGGTCCTGTGGGTGAGTGTGGGCCCTGGGGCAGTAGAGCAGCCTCTAGCCCCCTCATCCCCATTGATTTGACTCCTCTGTTGCCACCTCTGGGTCTGCAAGCCCAGAGTTGCCACATCTTCCAGTGACTTTTCTGGAGTCGATAGGAATTAGCTGTCAAAGTTTAAAAAGCATAAGTCTTCCCTGGCTGGTGTAGCTCAGTGAATTGAGCATTGGCCTGTGAACCAAAGGGTCGCTGGTTCGATTCCCCATCAGGGCACATGCCTGGGTTGCGGGCCAGGTTCCCAGTTAGGGGACCTATGAGGGGCAAACACACAGTGATGTTTCTCTCTTTTTCTTTCTCCTTCCCTTCCCGTCTCTCTAAGAATAAATAAAATCTTTTTTTTGAAAAAAGCATAAGTCTTTTTTTTTTTAAGATTTTATTTATTTATCTTTAGAGAGTAGGGAGGGGAGGGAGAAAGAGGGAGAGAAACATTGATGGTGAGGAACATCAATCAATTGCTGCCAGGTCGTATGCACCCTGACCTGGGACCAAACCCACAACCCAGGCACGTGCCCTGACCGGGAATCAAACCAGCAACCTTTCGCTTTGTGTAACAACTCCCAACCAACTGAGCCATACTGGTCAGAGCTAATAAACCATAAATATTTCTGTGTTGACCTTCCCCCACTTTTCTTCCCAAGTCACTGCTTGAACCATATTGAGTACCTAGGCATGTGTGAATTTTGTCAGGGAGTCCTGTGAACTCTACTTTCAAAATACCCACCAGCTGCCTGTTTCTCACCCCTCCCCTGCTACCAATCTGGTCCCAGCCACCACCATTCCTTGTTAGTACTGTGGCAGTGGCCTGCCCGCTGGCCCTCCTACTTCAGCCCCTGCTCCTCACAGGTTGTTTGTTCTCCATCCATACGGTGGCCACAGCACTCTTTGTGAAACACTCCTCTGCTTAACACAGCTCCTCGCTTTCTCAGAACAAGACAGTCCTCCCCATGGTCCTCAGGGTCCTTGTTGCTTCTGTGACCTTACGTCTTTCCTCCTTCTCATCCACATTGCCCTCCTTGCTCTTCTTGAATACCCCATGCAAACCCTAGCTCCTTGATGGCTATTTTCTCTGCTAGCATGCTCTTTCCCTAGATGTCTACAAGGCTCCCACTTTCTGTCTTTACACTGTTGTCACCTCATTGAGGCCTTTCCTGGACACCCTATCTGAAAAATTCAATACTTAATGTTTCTCCAGTTCAGTTCTTAATCTTTGTCTTTTCTTCCCCACTGAAGAAGCTCCATGAGGGCAAGACCTTTTGAGTTCCCACAAACAGCTGAGTGGATGAAGTTTAGATTGGGAGACTAAATGCAGGGATGACTGGAAACCCCCTGTCAAGTGCTCTTGTCCTGGCTTGTTGCCTCCTGAGTCCACCTTTGGCCTGATGCTCAAGGCTGTCCCATTTTCCCTTCAAAATTTTAACAGCCCACTCATTGAATGCTAATTAGCCACGTGTCGATACTACTCAGATCACTTTAACTAAAGTAGTCCTTGTAGTCATTCTTTGAAGTGGGAAATACCACAACTCCACTCCACAGATGTTGAAGCCCAGTGATTTCTTTAATGTCACTCACTGAGCTCCCGGTAAGGTCTGCTTTTGCACCCAAGCAATTGGCTCTGAAATCCGCCCTGAACCCTTTGGCTCTCTCTTGGCAGCGCATCCAGTATGCCAAGACTGACTCGGATATCATCGCCAAGATGAAGGGCACCTTTGTGGAGCGGGACCGTAAGCGGGAGAAGAGGAAGCCCAAGAGCCAGGAGACCCCAGCAGCCAAGAAGGCCGTGCAGGGTGGGGCAGCTGCCCCTGTAGTGGGGGCTGTCCCAGGCCCTGTCCCGGTAAGCTAGGGCCCTCTCATCAGGCACTTCTCTGCTACGAGGCCTGGCTGTGCGGTAGGGTAGGGAGGGGTCGCTGCTTGGGGTTTCAGACACCTCTCCCTTCTATTTCCTTATGTAGATTGGGTGCCTGTCCCTATCTGCCGGACTCTTTTCTTAAGATCTTTCTTTCTCTGTGTCTCAGTCTCTGGTTTCTCTCTCCTTGACCTTGATGTTAGCTCTCTGTGTAGAAAATTGAGGAAGCTACTTAATCAACAGTTAGGATTAATAAGTGAGTTTAATTTATTAGCAGGGTTGCTAGGTATAAGGTCAATATGGGGAAAAAAAAGTTTTATTTCTACATGTTAGCCACACACAAGTAGACTTCAAACTGAAAAATAGCTGAGGAGTCAATCCAACAAAAGGTGTGAGCACCCGCCCTCACCCCCCACTCTGAAACTGCAGAATGCTGCTGAGAGAAACCGGAGATGGGCTCTGCAGAGAGCCTGAGAAACTCCCCAGTGTTCGGATGTCAGTTCTTCCCAGACTGACGAGGTCAGCACAGTTCCAGTCAGACCCCCAGCAGAAATTCTGGGGACACTGACATCTGTTTCTCTGTGTCTGTGGAAAGGCAAAGCAAGATAGGTGAGAATAAAGCGGGGTGGCAGGGTGCTGCCACGGTGGTCAGGACGGTGTGGAGTTAGCACACGGGTAGGAAGATGGGCCAGTGGGACAGGAGAGAGTCCAGACACAGCTGCGCATGCGTGCTTACTCAACAAACAATGAAGCTAACACTGTAGTCTGGTGGCAAAAAGGGCGTTTTTTTTCCTAGTAGATGATGCTGGGCCAGTTGGATATCTGTAAGGGAAAAAATCAGCTCTACCTCAACTAGATATAAGTTAATTTGAGATTGATCTGAGTGTGACAGCTAAAACAATAAATGTTGTAGAGGAAAACAGGAAAATGTCTTCGTGGCCTTGGTGAGGGCATGAAAAGTAGGAGTATTCTGTAAACCGAATACAGAAACATGTAGTACAAAAGAAGAGATGGATGAATCTTATCCACTTTAGTCCCAAGTCTCTGGGGTTCACTGAATTATGCATGCACTGATGCCGACTCACTGGCATCAGGAATGGTGTCTGGGTTACTGTCCAGCTTCCCTACTCTTGTCGCTGCTCTGCGCCCAGCTTTCTGTCCACCTTTGACTGTTCAGGTGTGATTCTCACTCTGCCCTCCCCGTCCCTCAGTGTATGTGCTGTGTGCCACTGGGCTGTCTCCTCTTCCCCTTGCTGCCACTCTCATTTCTTTTGGTACCTGCCTTGATCCTCCATGCCCATCTCTGCTTTCTTTTTAAAGAATTTGTTTATTTTTCGTCCTGGCTGGTGTAGCTTAGTGGATTAAGCGCGGGCCTGTGAACCAAGAGATCACGGTTCGATTCCCAGTCAGGGCACATGCCTGGGTTGCAGGCCAGTTCCCAGCAGGGAATGCACAGGAAGCAACCATACATTGATATTTCTCTCCCTCTCTCTTTCCCTTCCCCTCTGAAGATAAATAAATAAAATCCTTAAAAAAAAAAAAAAAGAATTTATTTATTTTTAGACAGAGGGGAGGGAGGGAAAAAGAGAGAGGGAAACCTCAACGTGTGGTTGCCTCTTGTGCGCTTCCCACTGGGGACCTGGCCTGCAACCTAGGCATGTGCCCTGACTGGGAATTGAAACAGTGACCCTTTTGTTCACAGGCTGGCACTCAATCCACTGAGCCACACCAGCCCGGGCCCATCTCTGCTTTCTATTCTTTCTTTTTTTCTCTGTAGGTCTCTGGATCCATTTCTTTGGTTTTACCTTAAAGTTTATTTTTAGAAGCAAAAGTATAACGTTCTCATTATAGTGTTTATTTCTACTCTTTTTAGTTAGCAATTGTTAATAATTAGAAGTTTTCCATTTTTTTCCCACTCATATTTGTAAACAAAGTTAGGTCACACTGACTATAAGTTTTTTTTAACTTCCTGATTTGATGTCCTTGACCCTGGGTCTGTTTTGCTTTATCTGTTTTTCTTGGTATCCTTTGTCTGGGCCTTTCTCCCTGTGTCTCATGCCTGGGTTTTCTCTAATAACCTCTTCTCTGTGCCTCCTAGTGACTCTGAAAGCACATTTCCTCCCACCTGCTGGCTGCCCCACTCAGTCCAGCACTCCCTTTCTTTGCAGGGCATGCCACCGATGACACAGGCGCCCCGCATCATGCACCACATGCCGGGCCAGCCTCCCTACATGCCGCCCCCTGGCATGATCCCACCTCCGGGCCTCGCACCTGGCCAGATCCCACCGGGGGCCATGCCACCACAGCAGCTTATGCCAGGACAGATGCCACCTGCTCAGCCTGTGAGTGTCTAGTCCCCCTGGGGTCTCGGAACATGGGAATCGAAGGGGGCTGGTCGGGGCACTGTTTTAGGTCGGGTGGTCTGGGCAGGCCTTAGGAGGTGCTATTGGGCGATAAAGATGAGGCCCTGGGGCAGCAAGTGATAGGAATGTTTGTTGGAGGAGCTTTGGAAGGTCAGGGTGAGGCTGGACCAGAGGCCAGCACCTTGATTCTTATTCATTGAACTTCTGCCAATCAGCCGCTTCTGGGTGTAGCAGTGCTGTCATGTGGCTCACAGTCTAGAGGGGGCAGAGCAGGGTAAGACAGACAGCACCACGGGGTCGGGGGCTAGGAAGGAATCAAGCAGGGTTGCAGGGGGAGAACAAGAAGGCCACAGATCCCCCTCTGGACTCATGGGCTCCTGTCTCTTTCCCACAGCTTTCAGAAAACCCACCAAATCACATTTTGTTCCTCACCAATCTGCCAGAGGAGACCAACGAGCTTATGCTGTCCATGCTTTTCAACCAGTAAGTGGGGCCGGGGCCAGAAGATGATGGCCAGGAGGTGGCACCATGGGGACAGGCCTCAGAATCCTGCTGGTGGAGCCTGGCTCCTGCTAAGTCTTTGCAGGCAAGAAAGGAGGAGGCTGAGGCCAGACCCCATAGCCCATGGGGTGTGGAGGTGATGAGGCTGGGGGTCAGCAGTGGTCAGGGCATATGTGCCATCCTCTACCCTCATGGGGGTAGGGGTGGAGAGACTCTGGGCCTCATCTTTCTGGTCTGTAGGGTGCAAAATACTTGTAGAAGAAGACTTAACATGACCTCATTGAACACTGGCCAGACTAGCAAAAGTCAGCATACTGAAACAGCAAGTGTGGGAGATGGAGAGGTTTGAGCCCCGTACTCTGCTGATGGCATGCATACCCTATGGGCATTGTGTGGGGTATCCATTCACTGCTTAGTGAATTAGGGGTGTGCTTTCACCTGCTCACTCTGCTTCTGATTGTATATCTTAGAGAAATATATAGTGTTTGAATACAAAATGTGTTTATGGGGATGGTTGCCCGCTCACCTTGATTCAGGTGCTTTAGTGCTGCTTCCTTCTGGAGGAGCATCCTCTGCCAGCCTTGCTGTTCCTTCTGGAGGCGAGTAGGACAGTGGAGCAGTCAACACACAAAATCACCATCTGTGCACAGCTGACAGCGGTGGTGATTTTACAGTGTCCTGGGCTTTCACACCCATGAAGTAGGAACCGGGGCTCTGCACTAGGTGCTTCTTGTGTTTCCTCTTCTCTTCTGGGGAGGGAAGAAGGAGGTCTTTCGTGAACGGCATGTTGTCATGGGGAGGTTGTTATTACCAGAAAGGCACTAAAGAAATTATTAATATAAGCCCCAAGGCTGTGTAGAGGGGACTTTCCTCCCAGTGGTCATGGTGGAGGATTGCTCGGATCAGGGGAGAAGTCAGAGGGTGATACTCACCGCGGTGCCTGTGCTGCAGTTAGAAGGGACAGAGGGTGCCTCGGCCATGGCGTAGTAGTCCTGAGAGGAAATTTGAGAAACTGGGTAAACAAAAATACAGAGTCTGCCCAGAAAGTATCTAGCCATTTAATACGAAAAATAGTGGTATTTATTGAAGAAGATTCAAGAAACATTGTACACAGGACAATGACACCTCAGTCCCCTTCAAAGTAGGCACCTTGGGACCTCACATAGTTCTCCCAATTGCTATCAGCTACCCTATATTATTTTCCTGAACCTCACAGTCATTTTGAAATCTCCCCCCTTTCAAAGGTGGCTTTAGTTTTGGGAAAAGCCAGAAATCACAGGGCACCAAATCTGGGCTGTAGTGGGGCTGAGTCACCTGGATGATTTGATGTTTCACCAAAAGACTACACGAGACATGATGCATGAGCGTGTGTGTTGTCCTGTTGAAGCTGCCAATCACCAGTTGTACATAACTGCAGCCTTCTGAATCATCCAAATAGTTTCCGTGGAGGAATGTTCAAGTTTAATGCATAATTGATGCAGATTTGTTGTTCTACTCAGTCATTTTGAATGCAACAGCCACACAGTGCACATGCTCACTCAATGGGGTCTACCACCCTCACTGACTAGTACAGTGACGTCCATGTCATTCATGCATGCACATTCCAGTCCACTCTCCTTGGCTGCCAGGTTACATCAATGTTTCGCAAATAGTTTTCGTTATATTAACAATGGCTGGAGTTTATCCAGACCTCGTAATACCACACACACATTTACCACATCCACAGAACAAAACATTTTGTAAGAACACTGATGGGAAAAAGGATACCCAGTCAAGATGAGGATGGTTGCCTAATGGTTAGGGGAGGGACTAGGGAGTGAGAAGAGGGGGATGAAAGAAAAAGCAAATTCTAAAAGGGTAGTGGTTGTTTCTGGAGCAGAGGTAGGTGGGATATAGTTGGGGGAGTAGGTGGTGGGGAGAGCAGTGTTTGGTAGCTTGACCTAGGTTATGGTTAGTGGGTATTTGTGTTAAAACTTCTCATTAAGTCATATGTTCATATTGTATGCACTTGTTTCTATTAGGGTTTCTCAACTTAGCAGTATATACATTTTGGGCCAGGTAATTCTTTGTTATTGTGGTCGTCCTCTGTGTTGCAGGATGTTTTGCAAACGTCCTGTCCTCTGTCTACCAGATGCCACAATGCTAGAGGGAAATGCTGACTCTAAATCTTTGTGGTCTGTCCCCTTCTTTCAGGTTCCCTGGCTTCAAGGAGGTCCGGCTGGTCCCAGGGCGGCACGACATTGCCTTTGTGGAGTTTGACAATGAGGTTCAGGCAGGGGCAGCTCGTGACGCCCTACAGGGCTTCAAGATCACCCAGAACAACGCCATGAAGATCTCTTTTGCCAAGAAGTAGCGCCTTTTCCCCATGCCTGCCCCTTCTCCCCTATTTGGGACCTCCCCTCTTCCCCTTGGCTCGGCCCCCTGAAGGTAAGTCCCCCTTTGGGGCCTTCTTGGAGCCGCATGTGTGAGTGAGTGGTCACACAGCATTGTACCCAGAGTCTGTCCCCAGACATTGCACCTGGCGCTGTTAGGTTGGAATTAAAGTGTTTTTTTGATGTTTGATTTTCTACAACCATTTGTCATTTTTATTTTCTTGTTCTCCATGGTTCTCTTTTCTACATATCAGAATATCCTGAATTTTTGAACCTCTCAACCTTGGGAAAACAGAGTATGTAGTAGTAATATTATCCAAGCCAAATTGACCTTTACTACTTTGGCAGATTTCTGTTTTCTCTCAATCAGCACTCAGTGTAGCAAAGTGAAACCCAGGCTGCCATGTACCGTTGGGCAGGTTCTCGGTTATACTAGGATGCTACCTGGAATGTCACACCATTCACTTCGTGAACTTGTATGTTTATTCCTATAATTGTCTAACATAGAGTGTTAAGGAAGAGATTTCCCTTCACTTTTTTCTAGTCCTCAGAAAAGTATCTTCTGTTACAGCAACAAGCCTATAGCAACCATTCTAGGTACTTCAGGGAGAAGGAAGGGGATTTGGTGCTCATGAAATCACTGGAAGGGTAGTAGGAATGGCACTCTGGATTTGAGACACTTGAGTTCAGGTTTGTAACCCCTGACTGAGCTTCCTGGGAGTTCAGGAAGATGCTGCTGCTGCTAACAGGAGGCCCAAACTGATTCGATCACACATGGTAAGGTACAGACCCAACACTAGTAAAGGAGTGTGGCCACTTCAATCACAGCTGACCTCTCTTGCCTGCCGCTGCCAGCCAGAAGACCCAAATTCATCTTCATTGCTTTAGCTGCGGGGGAGCCTGGGAAATGCAGTTTGGGGCTAGATAATTATGTTTCCAGCTAAAGCTATGGATAAGGATAGATGGAGTGCGGGACCTTCCTTAGCCATCTGTCACACACACCTGATTGGAGAATTTTATATTGCTTAAGACCTTTTCTCATACCATATGGATGGGAAAGTTCAATTGTTTGCCAAAAGTAGAAAATTAGCCACAAAAAGTAAATACAGTAAAACATAGTGTTAAGCACTGGCTGGTGTGGCTCAATGGATTGAGTCCCAGCCTGTGAACCAAAGGGTTGCTGGTTCGATTCCCAGTCAGGGCACATGCCTGGGTTACGTGCCAGGTCCCCAGTAGGGGGCACATGAAAGGGAACCACACATTAATGTTTCTCCCTCCCTTCCCCCCCTCTAAAAAGAAATAAAATCTAAAAAAAAAAACCCCGACTCTGTTTTACTCTGTGTTACAGACTCTGGATGCTTTTTCCTGCCAAGTCTAAGCTTAAGCCTGTCCCTGCTGTGCTCTTCCATTAGAGAGGAACATCATCAGTGAAATGATGAGACTTGTAGCACCAAATGCAGACTTTTTCCCTGTGAGATCTGAAAGACTGGAAGCAGGAAGAGGTTGCCCTTTTCACTATGGCTCATGCAAACATCTTACCCACCACACTGGCTCCAAGGTCAGCAGATCTTGGTTTCTGCTGTCTGCATAGGGGGCTCCCTAGCTGTTTCCCTACCCACTCAGAGTCATTTTCTTCCTGTGTAAAGAAAAATCTATGTTAGTACTACAGTCTTGTTTGTACTGTCACTCCTCCCTGCATACACCCCCACTGCCAGGCACTTAGCCGGCACTCAGTAAATTCAGCAGAAACTTGCTGAGTACCTTTTATATGCTAAATATTCTTGCATAGGATATGCAGTGGTGAGTAGACAAGCTAATTTCAAATACTGTGTTCTGATACAAGCAAAACTGATTCTGGCGTGATAAGAGGGTATAGCTGGGCAACTGACTGGGTAATCCAGAAAGACCCTTAAGAGGAATTGACATTTGAGTAGAGCTGTTTAATATTCTCATGGTACTTGGTGTGGGTATGTAGAGATGGCTTATATGCCCGTTTATGAGTTCTTCCCCTCCCCAGACCTGTGTGTATTCATTCTCTTCCCCCTAAAAAATTTTGGACTTGCTGTCCCAGAGGCAAGAATGCCTAGAAAAAGGTGGATGCTCAGGAGAAGGATCTCAGCATGTGGCGCTCTCTTTGAAGCAGTTTTAGAGGTGAGACTTGAATTCAAACCCTCCACTTTCTCATTCTGACCTTGGGCAACTGAACTCTGAGCTCAGTGTGGGCCTGGAACCAAATCTAGCCCCTCCACTTCTGGCTCTGTAACCTTGCACAACTTCCTTAAGGCTCTGCCTCCATTTCCACGTAAAATGGGGTTATGATAGCTCCTCTTGAGGTGATGCAAAGTATTCATTTGAATCAGTAAAATAAAAATACATAATAAAAATGATGACTATAAATAATGATTAGCTTTTATTATCCCCATTTTACAGATGAGAAAGGTGAGGCTCCAAGAGGAAAATATAGCTTAGCCCAGCTCACTCAGTCAGGAAGTGGCTGTGAGGATAAATAGTGATCATGTCAGGGTATCACCTAGTCTGAGGCCCAACATACAACATTCACTCAGTACTTGAAGCTGGGACTATTCCTGGTGTTCAAAGGGCTGCCTGTTCTGTCCTTCAGCACAGGAAATACCAAGCCAGGTAACCGAGAAGATGGAATTGAATATCAGCCTTCCTGTCTGGGCCTCACTAATTCTTGAGGGGGTAGCGGTCACTTTGAGTGGCCTGAGCAGCTTTGGTTCTATCTGGGCATTTCCTTGGGTGGGCAGCCTTCACCCTGTCCTTGAAATGGTTCAGGCTGGGTAGCAACCTCTATGTGGTGTGGGCAAAATAGGGGACTGGTTTAGGGCGGGGACAAGACGGAGAACACAGGTTTCCTTGTATTGCTGGAGAGAGGGAGGGCAGGAGGGAATTGGAGACCCCATTTCTGCCTTAGTCACTTGCTCATAGTCCATGATGACTTGGTCCAGGGTGTTTCTTGGTGTCATCTTGCTGTCTGCCTTACTAGGGCCTAGTATCGGGGGTCGCCCCATGCCCAAGCTTGCCGACCGGAAGCTGTGTGCTGATGAGGAATGCAGCCGTAAGAGTTGGGGGCTGGGGGAGCTGGGGGCTTGGGTTGCCAGCCTGTGTGGAGAATGCTTTCCTTCCCGTCTATTCTTCTCCAGACCCCATCTCCATGGCTGTGGCCCTTCAGGACTACGTAGCCCCCGACTGCCGTTTCCTGACCATACATAAGGGCCAAGTTGTGTATGTCTTCTCCAAGCTGAAGGGCCGGGGTCGGCTCTTCTGGGGAGGCAGTGTGAGTCTTGGGAGAACAGAAAAGGAAAGGGTATGGGGTAGGGTGGGAGTACACCCTAATTTTCCACCTAAAGGGAAAATTAGGGTGAACTGAATAGAGTTTGGGGTGCTATTGTGATCTGTTTTCACTTTGTTGAGCAATAATTACAGGGCATCTCCTATGGTACCTAGTTCTGTTTTAGACACCAAAGATACAATATCGAATAATCCCTTTTATTATAATGGAAGAAGAGAAGCCATTAAAAATATCAGCATATATGATATCTTAGAAAATTAATATAGAGTGACTGGGTGACTAACTACATCAGGCGGTCAGGGAGGCCTCGAACAAGTAATGTTAAACTGAGATGTAATTGACAAGGATGAGCCAGCCTTGTGGAGATCAGGGAGAAGAGTTAGTTTAAAGGTCTAAGGCAGGTAGGAGCTTGCTATCTTCCGAGACCTTGGCTTTTAACCCTTTTCCCCCTAGGTTCAGGGAGATTACTATGGAGACCTGGCTGCTCGCCTGGGCTTTTTCCCCAGTAGCATTGTACAGGAGGACCAGATCCTGAAACCTGGCAAAATCGATGTGAAGACGGATGTGAGTGTGCAGGGGTGGGGTGAGGGGGGCGGTGGCAGGGATGTGGAGGGAGGACCCCGAGTTTGGTGATGGGAGAGGCTCCTACCCTTGGCTCCGTGGCAGCCTAGCTCTGTGCACTGGAACAGGTTCTCTGCCCCAGTTTTCTCATCTGCAAAATGGGGCGTGATTTCTAAGTTTTGCTGCAGTTGAGAGGTGTGAGATTAGAGGGCTCTGGGCTACGTTGCATAGCGTTTATGTGGCCACACCTGGCCCCTGCAGCTGTAGTCTTTGCTAAAGCCAACTAGGTCCTTTGTGGTGTGACCGCTGGTTTTGTCCCCACTGTTTTCCCTTTCTCTTTTCCAGAAATGGGATTTCTACTGTCAGTGAGCTCAGCCTAACGCTGTCCCTGCTGTTTTTTTCTCCCAGCTTTATGCAAATACATCAGCCAAATGCAAACTGCCAAGTCTCTGTTGTCTTTTGTGGTGGGGATCTATAAAGGAAATGGGTCCGCGAGTTCCTCAATCTAGCCAATCAACCCACAGATGGCGAAAACGTCAATCGTTGCTAGGCAGAATTTCACTGACTAAAAGCCCTCTGCTCTAACCTGGGTTCCAGAGGTGGGCTCCTAAATTTAGATATCGCACACAAGCGAATGGGAAGATGCAATAATCTGAACAGCACAGTAGGGGAGTGTGATGTCTAGAGGACCAAAGGAAGACAGTGGAACCATTGGGAATGAGCCAGTCGGATCATGAGGAAGACAAATCACGGAGCAAAAATTTTCTTGGAAGATTATCTGCAAAGGGAGGTGGGAGGTTGTTAAATTGAGTGTATCATCCCAATTTTCATCCGTCCTGATTTTGAGGTCAGAAATCGCACTCGCTAGGCTCTTCATCAATTCTGCTCATACCTCCTTTCTTTGCATCTGTATGCCCGCCCCCAAGTCCACTACTACCCAATGCGGAGTGTCCACTCTGTCCCCGGACTCCTGACCAAATCCGTTTCTCGGCTCGCTAAGCGTCTCTGCACCACCCCTTCCCACTAGCTCCGCCAGTCGCTCACCTTGGTCCCACCCCTTTCGGCTGGTTCCCTCACACCGCCAATCTGCGCCTTTTGTCCCACCCCCTGCCACCGAGTCGGCCAATCCCTGCCTTTGCGAAGCGTGGCCGGGTATCCCGCAGGCCTAGCGGGTAGTGCCAGGGACGGGTGGAGGCGGAAGTGGCGGCCCGGGCCCCAGGAGTAGGAAGGAGCCGGGGCTGCACCCGGAGTGGAGCGGCTGCTAACTGAGGAGCAGGCGCGGCCGCGGCGCCATATTGCGGCCCTAAGCGGCCGCGACCGAGTCATGGCCGAAACCTACGGTGAGGGTGGTGGGCCGAAGCTGGGATGTGGAGTCTGGTGTCTGGGCCCAGGAAGGATGCGGCCTGTGGAAATGGGGCGGGACTTTATGCCAGGGGGCGGGGTCTGGTATTATGGGGTAGGGCCTGGTCGATGCTGGGAGGGGCTTAGTGGATCTGATGCTGAACTTAATCGATTTTGGCGGAGACTGAGGGTCTGGCTGTGGGTTTAACAGTTTGGGGCGGGATTTGAAGGAGTCAGTCATGATGGATCAGGGTAGGCATTGAGGAAGAGAGTGGGCCTTAATATGTCGGGGCGGAGCCTAGGTGGATGGGGCGGGGCTGACTGAATGGCAGGACTGGAATTTTATGGGCTGAGGGATGCCTGAAGGGATGGTCTGGGCTCTGGGACTGCTGTGGCTTGAGAGGTCTGGAATAGGGTTGGGGACTAGTTGTCCTTGAATTAGAGGGTGGGACTAGTGGCAGCGGCAAGGGGTGGGGCTTAAGCTTGACATTTAGAACAGGGCCTTGGATAGAGGGAGGGGAAGGAGGGATTTAGATTTGGAAAATCACGATGGATGGATAGGAGGTGGGAGGACGGGGTGCGGTAGAAAGAGCACTGGTTTAGCAGTCAGAGGGAGCTACGTTCATTCAGAAAATAGAGAAAAGCATAGGAAATAAATGCAAAGACCCTGAGGTGGGAACTAGCTTGTCATCTTCAAGGAATAGACTGAAAGCCAGAGGCTAGAGTGGAGTAAGTAAGTCAGAGTGGTAGGAGGTGAAGTTGTGAGGAGCAAGGGCAAGATTGTAGTCCTTTTTTAAAAAAAAAATTATTGTTCAGTTACAGCTGTTTGCGTTTACCCCCCTTTTATCCTTGATAAAAGAGGCCTTAGCAATGTAATAGCTAAGATCTTGGACTCGAACCATTTGGCCTGGGTTTGAATTCCAGCTCAGTCTAGCTCTGAGGCCTTGGGCAAGTCAGTTAACTTCTCTGACCTCAGTTTCCTCATCTGGAAAATGAGGATAATAATCAGTGTATCTCCCTCATAGAGTTTTCCTGAGGATTAAGTGAGCTATTGATGTAGATAAAGAACTTTAGAACTATGGCTGGTAAATTGTAAGCATTATATAAGAATTATCTGTTACTGTTTGTTATGTACTGCTTTGTTTTTGCCGGTGTCTGTTTCTTTCCCTGTAACTCTGATGGCCTCTTGGTTTCCATATTTTCTCTTGTATCTTTCTCTTTGCCTCGGTTTTCCTGATTTTGGGTCCATTTGCTCAGACTTCCTCTTCAAATTCCTGGTGATTGGCAGTGCAGGAACTGGCAAATCATGTCTTCTTCATCAGTTCATTGAGAATAAATGTGAGTGTCTGGGAGTGACCCTGGGAGCACTGAACAGTGGGCGTGGGCATGGTGTGGGCAAGTGGGCAGCTGTTGGGGTGGGCACGGGCAGGGCTGGCTGTAGGTACAACTTCAGTGCTGGCTGTCTGGTCCTTGCCATGGTGTATGCTATATGCCAGATCATCCTTGAGCCTCAGTCACCCCAGCAATGAGAATAGGATTGTATGTGGTGAGGAGGCCTTGGAGGACAGGGAATCCTCTGAGCCTCTGTACTGCCTCTTTTTGTCCTCCCACTCCCAGTCAAACAGGACTCCAACCACACGATCGGTGTGGAATTCGGATCTCGGGTAGTCAATGTGGGAGGGAAGACTGTGAAACTACAGATTTGGGACACGGCTGGCCAGGAGCGGTTTCGGTAAGTGGGCTGGGCTTTCAAGGAGAGGGAGGGTTGGGGGGAGGGAGGAAAGAGGAGAAAAAATGAGAGAGAGGTGTGCAGAGACACTTGGAGACTGAACAGTGGGAGCAAGGAGACACAGAGAGCAGGCAAGGCAGAGGGAGAGAGACAGAAACTGAGTAGCAGACACTTATATCCAAAGAAAGAAGGAGTCCTGGAGAGAGTATGACAGAGACAGAAAGAGGAAAAGAGACGGAGAAAGAAGCATAATAAAGAGTGAGAGAGCCAAGGAGAGACCAACAGGCCACAGAAAGTCTATGGTAGTTAGACCCACATGGCTGGAGGGATGGAGGGAGACTTGTGCCCAGGGAGAGAGACCATGTATGAAGAGAAAGACACACTTGGGGTGGGCATGAGAATGCAGAGATGGAAAGAGAGTGACTAAACAGAAAGAAAATGGAACACTTGAAAGAGAAGGAGAGACAAAGACTGAGAGAGAAGAAGATAAAGAAAAAGGAGACAAGGAAATAGAGAGGACAGAGACAGACAGGGAGAAGTGAACAGGTGTAGCAGAGAGATGGAAAAATCTTTCTGTGTTGGTTGGTGGGGGAGAGAAAGGAGTAGGGCTCAGTGCACAGAATGTCTCAGGAAATGTCTGAGGAAAAGGTGATAGACACATAGAAACCCTGAGTCTGAGAAACAGACAGAGAAGAATAAGGGAATATAATCCATGAAGAAGAGCCGCTAAGTTAATAGTCATGTGTTAGTTCACTGTGTGAGGTGCACAAAAGCCAAAGACAGGGAGAGGGCAAAGGAAGGACAGGTGTTTGACACGAACTGGATTTGCAGTAAATGCTCACTAAATGCTTGTGGAATGATTGCATGAGTTCCAGAGGGACCCAGGATGGTGACACAGGGAGATGCAAACAGTTGGCCACACTGGGAAAGGGCCACACAGCAGGAGAGGGACAAGCAGATGTAGTTGCATAGCATCTGGCCAGGACTGGGCAAAGAGGAGATGACCATTCAACAAAAATGTTGAATGAATGAATGAATGGTTGGGAAACCAAGAGTGAACATGAGGGAGCCAGAGTCAGAGAAATAGAGATTTAAAGACACACACACACCAGTAAAGAAACACAGAAAGACAGGTACACAGAGAGAGTCAAAGATAGGGAGGGACTCAGAGGCAAACAGATAGAGAACTAAGTGTGATGGAGATTGAGGGAGACAGAGACTGCGAGGTAGAGAGACACTGTAGTGAGATCAGACCATGCTAGGTTTGGGGGGATGGGCCAGCAGTGAAGGGGGGCCTTCGAACCACCAGTCTCTCTCCGCAGAGGGGGGCAGTCTTGGGACAGACCCCAGCCTCCGGGGTGACTGGGTCCTCCTGGCCCCACAGGTCAGTGACACGGAGTTACTACCGAGGGGCAGCCGGAGCCCTGCTGGTGTATGACATTACCAGGTGGGTGTATGAAATGGATGAGGTGTGGTGGGGCCAGGGTGGCCCCTCTCCTGTGCCCACCTCCCTCTTTTTCCCTTCTCCACAGCCGGGAAACTTACAACTCACTGGCTGCCTGGCTGACTGATGCCCGCACACTGGCCAGTCCCAACATCGTGGTCATCCTTTGTGGCAACAAGAAGGACCTGGACCCTGAGCGTGAGGTCACTTTCCTGGAGGCCTCCCGCTTTGCCCAGGAGAATGGTGAGAGCCATATGGTGGGCTTACAGGGACAGAGGGCAGTCTACTGGGTCCATGGACCTCCTGGCTCTCTACGGCTGTACCCAGCAGGCGAATGTGGGCGTTTAGAGGTGTGCATTCAAATGCGCACCATGTGACTGCTCTGGTCCTCAGTTTCCCCATCTAGAAAGTGGGGCTCACAATGTTTCTGTCTCTCATCCTGTGTGATGGGTAAGGGACATGGTTCATGGAAAGCCTTCAGCACCATTTGGATGGAGCAGGTAGTTGATAATAATGGCTGCTAAGAAGGTTTCAGCCACTGCGGTGAGGCTCAGGGTATTGGTGTTAAGGTAGAGACTGCAAATTCTAATGGTCCTAAGGGACAGGTACATTTTGTGAATAAAGGAGCTAGGACAGGGTTGACCTCAGGTCAGCAGGCACTGGCATTACGGGAGTGGACAAGACTCACACTCATATTAAAAGGTATGCAAGTATAAACCCATTTGGAAATATCATGTTGGCCAGATGTCTGCCCGTGTAGGGTCTGTCCACATTCTTCATTTGTAACCTCCAGATTTAGAGGAGGTTTTACCCTCAGAAAGATGTAGGTTTTGATCCTGGCTTTTAACTTACTCTGAGGCCTTGTCACATGACTGATGAGTGGACTTTGGTGGACCTATGCCTTGCTAGTTGGTGCTGAGGGCACAGCGATGAACATAGTCTTGGGCCCACCTCTCAGTCCAGTGGGGAATAGTTGGGCAGGCCCATTTCCAGACAGTGATAGCCCAGAGGGGTCAGGGCTGGCTGGGGAGACACAGGGGCCCATGGGAGCCCTGAGAAGGCTCCTGATCTATTCTGGGAGGTCAGGGAGGACTATCTGGAGGAGGAGATGTATAAGTGGAGCTATGAAGGAAGAGTTAGGTGGGGAGAAGGGCATTCATGGCAGAGGAATGGTGCGTACAAAGGCAGGGAATGAAGGCAAAGGTGGCACATTTGAGGAACAGAGTGAGAGGCAGCAGGTTATGGTTGGAGTGGAGGATGGAGACATTTTGAGGCCCTGACCTTCTGAGTATCTGCCCCCAGAGCTAATGTTCCTGGAAACTAGCGCTCTCACAGGGGAGAATGTGGAAGAGGCTTTCCTGAAGTGTGCCCGCACTATCCTGAACAAGATTGACTCAGGTGAGGCCTGGACTGACCAGAGTGGGGATGGCAGGCAGGAGTTAGAGGTTTCCAAGAGGCCAGTCCTGACCTCTCTCCTCTCACCTAGGTGAGCTAGACCCTGAGAGGATGGGCTCAGGCATTCAGTACGGTGATGCTTCCCTTCGCCAGCTGCGGCAGCCGCGGAGTGCTCAGGCTGTGGCCCCTCAGCCCTGTGGCTGCTGAGACCTGTGGAACCAGGTGGGATACTGGGGACTCAGGGACTTCAGGGGTGGTCTCCTGGCAAGGGGGAATGTGGAGCAGAGACAGAGACACAGAAAAGGAAAGATGACAAGAGAAACAGGGAGAAAGAAAATTGCAAAAATACTTGAGTTAAAGCCACAGGGAAGTCCTTTCCGTCCCGCAGCTAGCTCTCTGTCCTGGATCTCTGATCCTCCCATTCATTATTTATCAAATATTTATTGAGCATCTACTATGTGCCTGGCTCTGTTTAAGTCATTAGTGAAACAGACAAAAGTACCTGCCTTCATGGAGGAGACAAACAAATACATAAGTAAATTACATAGTTGTTAGGGAGATAAAAGCTTTTCAGGGCAAGTTGGGGTGGGGAGGTGGAGGAATGGAATTTTGAACAGGATGATGAGGCAAGGCCTCACTGATAAGGTGACATTTGAACAAAGACTCAAAGTAGGTAAGGGAGGGGGTCATATGAGGGCCTGGGGGAAGAGTTCTAGGCAGAATGAACAACCAGTGCAAAGGCCCCGAGGCAGGGTCATGCCTGGAATGGGTGAGAAAGACCAAGGAGGCTAACGTGAATGGAATAGAGAGTGTGTGTGTTGAGGGGGTGGTATAGCATGAGATGAGGTTAGGAGTGGAGGCAACCAGATAAATTAGGGCCTTCTGGGCCACAGGGAGGAAGGACTCTGGCTTAAACACGGGGTAGAATGGGAGCCATAGGATCTGAGTCAAGTATTCACAGGGTCCTTCTGACTGCATGTAGCCGGGTACTGTGGGGGGCATGGGTGGTTGCTAGGAGACCAGAGAGGAGGCTACTGCAAAGTCAAGGTGAGAGACGATGGTGGACAGGACTATGGTGGGGGCAGAGGAAGTGTTGAGATGTTGATAAGTTCTGTATCCTCCCTATTCTCTTTGGCCAGTCTTGTCCCATTTTGATGTAGCCACTGGGCCTTTCTAAAGCACATCCGATCCTGTCCCTCCCCTGCTTAAAACTATTTGTGGCTCCCAGGGTCCATGGGACACAGCTGAGGCTCCTCAGCCTGATATTTGACTCTGCAGGGCTGGCCCCTGCCTCCCTCACCTGCCTCCACTTGTATCTCTCCCCACCTCTCAGGACACTGCAGCCAAAGTGAAGCTCTTTCTATTTCTCTGGGTCTTTGCTCATTCTGTTCCCTCTGCCAGGAACACCATTCCTTCCCTCTCTTTCCTGCTAACCTCCTCCCCCCTCTTCAGAACCCCTTGTTTGTTTCAAACTTTTTGACAGGCTTACAAGATCCTACAGGATTTGGTCCCATCCTTACCTCTCTGGGGGTGTGAATATCTTCCCAGTTCTTCCCTCTGTGCTTCATGTCCACTTCCCTTCACAGCAATTGGCAGCTCCAGAGTGGCTGTGGGGAAAAGGGGTTATACTGGAATATGCTTTGAAGGCAGGGCCAACATGATTTCCTGGTGAATGAATATGGAATTTGAGAGAGAGGAGTCCAGGGTGAGTTCTTCAGGCAGTGCTCTTTTTCACTTCCTTGCTTTTCCATCTGCTGTGCCTCCACTGGGTGCACCTGGCCTCCTGCCTCCTTTCTTACACCAACTCCCACTCATCATCTGGCCTCTGCTAATATGACTCCTGCTGCAAGAACTTTTATCCCAAACGGGGTCACTCCCTCTTGCTGGTGGTCTCACAACTTATTTTTTGTACAGTGTTTGTCTTCCCCCTCTGAGAAGGAAAGGAGGTGACAGATCACAGAGTCCAGAGCTAGACTGTCTGCATTTAAACTCCAACTTGCAGCTAGGTGACTCTGGGCAAATCATTTAACCTTGCTGGGCCTTGGTTTCCTCAGTAACAGTACCTGCCTTCTGTGGCTGTTGAGAGAAGATAAATAGTTAATTCATGTAAAGTGCTTAGAATAGGGACTGACACTGGTAAAGACTCATAAACAAGGGCTGTTTATTATTTTTCTTCTTTTTATCCATTTAAAGACTCTGGCTGTGCAGAAATGGATGAGTATATACTCTTCCATTTCTGTATACAGATCTAGGACTGTATACTCTTCAACTTGAGGGTCTGTTGGGTCTGTTTCAGGGTTTGCCCTCAGGGAATCAAATATAAGACGATGCTTTTTCTTTTCTTTTTTTTTTTTTAAAGATTTTATTTATTTATCTTTTAGAGGGAAAGGGAAGGAGAGAGGGAGAGAAATATCAACGTATGGTTGTTTCCTGTTCATTCCCTACTGGGAAATGGCCAGCAACCCAGGCATGTGCCCTGACTGGGAATCGAACCGTGATCTCTTGGTTTACAAGCCCACGCTTAATCCACTAAGCTACACCAGCCAGGGCAAGACGATGCTTTTTCAAACTTTGTTAACTGCCATCTGCAGGAGGAAATATGTGTTAATCTCATAGTCACACACATATAAAACCGATACACATGTTTTCCTAGCACTAATATTCTTTTAAAAAATTGGGGGGATATTTACATAAGATAAATATAGACATTTTAAAGTGTATCCTTCAGTGGCATTTAGTATTTTCACAAGATTGTACAACCACCACCTCTGTATAGTTCCAGAACATTTCATTGCCTCGAAAGGAAACCTCATACCTATTAAGCAGTCATTCCTTATTTCCCCCAGCCTTTGGCACCTGCTCATCTGCTTTCTATTTCCATGGACCAGTATTATTACATATGATGCACTCTGATATTTTCTTTGTATTCCATTTTATTCTTTTTCAATAAAACATTGGTCAGGGCCCACCAAACTGATTTCCTACCCCACTAATTCAATGATGCACATTGGAATCACCCAGAAAGCTTTAAAAGCTGCTGAAGCCTGGGCCTCACCCCAGAGATACTGAAGTGATTTCAGGATTTCCGGAAGCTCCCAGGTAATGCTATCTGCAGCAAAGCAAGAACCACTAACAATGTGTCTCCTGAGTTTGGAAAACCCTGGGATGAAACCTGGACCCAGCATGATCCAGGACTGTAGAAGGACACAGAGATACAAATGTGGGGATATGATATTTAGACACAAGGAGATAGACTCAAGGAGACAGCTCTCTGAAGAAAATAATCAAGGAGAAACCCTCAAGAGAGAGTGCCACAAATTACATGCAGATGAGAAATAGAAAGATAGACAGATGATGTAGAAACTCAGGGAAAAGAAAGGTATGGAGAGACAGACACAGGTAGGAGGGCAGAAGGATACCTAGAAATGAGACAGACACACAGGCTGGACAGAGCCAGGATATATCCAGTTCACCTTACACTTTTCTTTCAGCTCACCTGTTCTCCAGGACCAGCCCTGTCCTTCCAGCTGGGGTCCAGACCCAGGCCCTTGGAGGCTGAGCCCCTCACCTGCCCTGGCCCCACAGAAGCTGCCCGGACACCTCTCCCCCTTCCCTTGCCTGGTGGGACCTGGCTGAGGGGCAAGACTGAGCCACAGGGGAAGGGGGAATCCGTACCTGCTGCTGCTTCCTCTGTCTTGGCTACCCCCTGTCCTCCCTGAACTCCTAACCATTCTCAAAGAGTTCCCAAAGCGTGAGACCAGGGCCATTTGGCCCCAGCTCCCCTGGCCCTGCCATTGTGAGTACAAGTTATTTATTACCTGGAGGCCTGTCCCCCCACCCCACCCCCATAAAGCATTGTTTATACCTGTGTCTTGGCCTCCATCATGTTGGGGTGGCCAGGAGGGAGGGGAGGCAGAAGAGGTACCTGATAGAAAAATATCAAGGGTCCGGATGTTCAGAGCCATGTTTCTGGGTAGGACATGGTGTGGAGGTACACACTGACTCCGTGACTCAGGTGCCTGTTGTAGAGGGAGTCTGTCACTGTGTACACATTTTGTGACCATCTGCGCTGCAGGCCCACATGTGTATCACGGATGTCCCTGTGTTTGTGCCATGATTAATGGTATCTGTAGGCATGTGTGTTGTTTGTGTACACTGTTGTTTTTGATGACTGTGTCTTCAGTGATTGTATTCATGAGGCTGGTGTTGCTTGGGACACCAAAGAACATGAATAAGAATTCAGGCCTGTGGGTAATACCTATGTAGGTCTAATGCCTGAAAGTCCCAGTGTCTTACTTGTGTGTGAGTGTGCATGTATTCCCCTGAGGTCTCAGTGTTTTGATGTGAATTTGGCTCCTTTGATACACCTGTGGGTGACCATGAACCCTTTCTGTGTGTGTCCCTCAGCACTGTGTGGGCCTTTGTGCAACCTGGACTCTCGTGCATACTGGAGTCTGGCATGTATCTTTGTGTGGGTGAACAGTGCACACCAAATGCTCTGCTGAGGACAGGTGAAGTCCCCTCCGGACACTCCCAACTGCTCTGCCACCCCCAAGTCGGCTTTAACCCACACCGAAGAGGCCTGAGTCTCTGCTCAGCCTAGGTTGAGGTGGAGGAGGCGGGACATTTAAATGACCTCATCAGCACAGTCCTTCCAGTTCCAGTAGCCAAAAATGTGCTTAAAACACACAAGGCTATCCTGCAAGTATCTTATGTGCAATACCTTTCCTAGGTTGCTTTATTCTGACTCCCACAATTGTCTCAAGAGGCAAGGACTGAGTGGCTTATGATACATCTGTACATCCCTTTCAGTGCACTCTCCCTCCTCTCAATGACGCTTCTCACGTTTTTCCTCTGTTATATAAAGGCCTGCTGTAAATTATCATTGACGTGTTAATGTACATACATTTCCCAACTACCTGTGCCGACATTTCTCCATATCTCATCCCTATTTTTGATCTGTGAGAAGGCGGAGCTTTCCATGTAAATTATATCAATAATATGCATTCCACACCCCAACCCGGCTACTAATTCCGCAGCGTTCTCGCTGTGAGGGGGTGGGCTTGTCCATGTAAATAACTCATTTGCATAGCCCCCCCATGTCGTTTGCATAACGCTCGCAACAACTCCCTTTCCCTAATTCAGCCCTTTCTTACTGTGTTCCCTCGTGAGCAAAAAGGGCAGAGCGTACAATGCAAATGAGCCTTGTGTCCTGCCGGCCCACCTCCTCTTTTTCAATTGGGGCTGTTCTGAATGTCCTCGCCCCGCCCCGCTGACGCCTGCGCACTGTGTCCTCCGCTCGGGCGCGGTCACGTACCCACCGGGAGAGGCGGGGGCGGAGCTTCGCGGGTGGTGGGGGCGGGGTATGGCGCGTTGTGCGGCGCAGGGCGGCTGGCACAAACGGCGGCGCCGGGGTCGGAGGAAAAAGCTCGGTGAGGAGAGCTCGGGGAAGGGAAGGGAGTAGGATTGAGAGGGTGTTCGAGTCGGGATGCCGGCGCGTGCTGGCCAGGGTGTAGGGGCGCGCGCCGGGTCAGCAGTTGCGGAGCTTGGCGACCCTGGGGAGGGGGAAATGGGGGTGGGGCGTAGGGGAGGGATCGTGCGATGGGCACGTCGAGTGTTGGCTTTGGTGAGGGTTGAAGTGGCCGCGGGGAGCGCAGGCCTGGCGGAGGGGGAGGGGAGGGGCAGGGGTCTTAATGGTCCCTAGGTCCTTCCTCCATCGCCCGCTGTGCCCCGACAGGGCCTTAGTGCCCGTGCCGAAGGGAGTTGGGAGGGGGTGCTTTTTTTTCCCTAGTCCTGTTCCCGAGTGCGTGAACCCATCTCCGCCTTTTCTGTCTCTGTGCACCCTCCTCCCGCGACTCCCTTCCGTCCGTCCGTCTGTCTCAGGACCTTCCTTCCGTCAGGGTGTGTGTCAGCCCCCAACACGCTTCCTCCCGTTGGGGTAGAGTCGACCCCGTCACCCCGGTCTGTCCTGCCGTCTCAGGCCCTCCCTCCCAGCTTTTCTCTGGTTTGTTTTTCTGTCTCTGTCCCCACCCCACCTCCACAACCCCTCCTGTTCTCTTTGTCTCTGAACTCCCCAGTTTCCTCTGTGCACCCCCACCTCCTCTCTTGCTTCTCTGGAACCCCCAGGAAAATCAACCCCATTCACCTCTGCTCCCCACTCCTTCACCGTCCTTTTCTACTTCAGGCCCCTCCCTCTTTTCTGTCTGTCTGTCTCAGTCTGAGGATGATCTCCCCCAGCCCCCACGGTAGTGCTCTGTCTTGGGTCATCTCAGCCTTACTGCTCCAGCTGTTCCTCTCACTGACTCTTGTCTGTCAGTGATTCCCCCCAGAATTCCCAGGGTCTTCTCTCCCCAAGTTGGCTGAGGTTTTGGGGTCTCAGAAGCCAAGTTTGTCTGCTTTTCTACTGCCCCTCCACCCCTCACCCTTCCCACCAGCCAGCCTGCCTCTAGCTCCTTGCACATCCCTTTTTTTTCTCTCTTCCTCCAGGCACCCTGACAGGTCCTTTCCCAAGCCCCTAGGGACAGCAGAGGACTTGGGGACCAGCGAGCACCCCCAGGGCACAAGAAGAGCCTCTGCCACCTGCCCTGCCTCACCCTGCCCCACACCCGGCCCGGCCGCCCTGGCCCCCGGCTGCATCAAGTGGAGGAGGAGGAGGCAGTGCAGGAGGGTGGCACCATGGGCCTGGGCCGTGCCCTCCATGCCCGGGGGATGAAGACGCTGCTGCCATGGACAGCCCGTGCCAGCCACAGCCCCTGAATCAGGCTCTCCCTCAGTTGCCGAATTCTGTGTCAGAGCCCTTGGAGCTTGGCCGGTCCAGGATGGGGGTGGAGAGGTACCTGCCGTGTCCCCTGCTACCTTCCTATCACCGTCCAGGAGCACCTGCTGAGGCCTCGGCAGGGAGTGGGATCCTCAGAGCCACAGCCACTTCCACCACAACCAGCCCCCTGCCAGAAAGCTTCGGTGGGCAGGATGGTGGCGAGCTGCGGCCACTGCAGAGCGAGGGTGCTGCGGCACTGGTCACCAAGGGGTGCCAGCGACTGGCAGCACAGGGCGCCCGGCCTGAGGCCCCCAAGCGGAAATGGGCAGAGGATGGTGGGGATGCGCCTGCACCCAGCAAGCGTCCATGGGCCAGGCAGGAGAACCAGGAAGCAGAGGAAGAGGGGGAGGGCGGCATAGGTTGCAGCAGTGGCCGTGGTGAGGCCAGTGTTGGCCTGAGGGAGGAGGAGCTGCCCGCTGCACCTGAGCGCCTGGCCCTGGACTATATCGTACCCTGCATGCGGTACTATGGCATCTGTGTCAAGGACAACTTTTTGGGGGCGGCACTGGGCAGCCGTGTGTTGGCTGAGGTAGAGGCCCTGAAGCGGGGCGGGCGCCTGCGTGATGGGCAGCTAGTGAGCCAGCGGGCTATCCCGCCACGCAGCATCCGTGGGGACCAGATTGCCTGGGTGGAAGGCCATGAGCCAGGCTGCCGAAGCATCGGGGCCCTCATGGCCCATGTGGACACTGTGATCCGGCACTGCGCTGGGCGGCTGGGCAGCTACGTCATCAACGGGCGCACCAAG
The DNA here is from genome assembly GCA_028533065.1 of Trachops cirrhosus. NCBI lineage: Eukaryota > Metazoa > Chordata > Mammalia > Chiroptera > Phyllostomidae > Trachops > Trachops cirrhosus. The sequence goes on from CM052550.1 coordinate 35,085,365, forward strand.
GTAAGGCTGCCCAGCGCGCATTTGTTGGATGCCTTTTGGTCTGAGCTCCAGTGGGTGTGGAGATGCTTCTGGGGTCACAGAAGGGTTTAGGCAGCTCCGGTGGAGGGAATGATGGAATTTGCTTTGGGCTCTCACTCCCTGTGGAGACGGTGTTTTCTTTCTGTGGGCCATAGTTCGTGCACCTATATATCAGGGGTTTGGCCTGTAGCCACAGTGCTCCTTGATCTCCAGGGATCCTCTTGACGAACCCGAGGAGAGGTGCTGACGTTCATAGCCCCATACCTGTGTATGGGCCATGTTGGGGTTCACAACCTACTGGTGTCTGTTTACAGGCCCCAGACCAAGAACGGTCCATGTAGATAGGCACACGTTTCTGCCCCTGTGTCTGCGTGCACCTGTCTGTCCCTGCCTTCATCCTTCCCTGTTGCCCCATCCTTTCATCCATCCCTGTCTGCTGGCCTGTCTGTCTAGTTCGTCCTGTCCCCCATCTGTTTCTGGTCTGTCCGTTCTCTCTCAGGCAGAACCAGGAGGGGATGGGGGAGGGTGGCAGTAGTGAGGCCAGTGCCAGGCTGAGGGAGGAGGCACTGCCCGAGGCTCCCGGTGCTGGGCTGCATTGTGCTCTGTGTGCCATACTATGGCATCTGCGTCAAGGGCAGCTTCCTGGGGGTGGCACTGGGTGGCTGTCTGCTGACTGGGATGAAGGTCATGTCCCCGTCTTTGGAATTCTTCCCCATCCTAGTCCCTGTTCTCCATCCTTTCTGTCTGACTGTGGTCCGTTCCTTGAACCCATTTGTGTCTCATCTTGGTCCCTTTTTCTTTAACATAGTAGTTATTAATCTTTTTTTAAGGCTCTGGACTTTTCTGAAAATCTGCCATTTTACATTATTCTCTTAAGAAAAATGCTGATTTGATTAGAGTTCATGGCAGTTTGTCAGAGTTTCCTGGGCCTCCAGCTGCTCTGCTTGTTGAAGAACCTGGGCCAGAAGCTCCACACAGGACAGTGGTCCATAGGGCCTTTCCAGCCTGTTGACACAATAGTACTCTTCACCGAGGGGTGTGAGGGCCCCGGCCTTGAGTCCAAGGCTTGGTGTCATTTGGGAAAAGCTCTGTAGTGAGCGCCCACTACACAACACCACTGATGCGGGGCTGATGGCACTGGCTGTGTTCTGCCCTTCAGGCATGAAGTTGTGCTCCTGATGTCCCCTCCCTGCTTTCTCAGATCGCATCTCGGGTTCTGCCTCTGTGCAGCGTCCCTCGCAGGCTGGAGCTGGCTGGGGGACCAGGGCTCCCCTGGGGCTGGGACCAGTGTCCTCCCCACCCCAGCTGGAACTTGTCCTACTTCCCTCTCCCTCCTGTTACTTGATAGCTGGAGAGCCAGAGGGGGCCCCTCCCTGGCCTGGCCTGTGAGGGCAGGAGAGATTAGTAGGAGTTTCCCTGGTCACAGGGTGCTCAGCAGCTTCAACCCAGGGTCCCCTATCCTTTGCAGGAGGTAGGTCACAAAGGCTGAATGGCCCAGGGCAGGAGACTTCTCTGAGCCTTTGCTCACCCACAGGGTAGGAAAACCAGGCTAAGTCCCCAGCTAGTCTGTAGCATTTTGGAGGGAAGGGGAGAGTTGAAGGAGCAGATCTTGCTCTCCTTGGTGCCTTGGATGTGGTTGGGGATAGGGCCCTAGCTAGGATTTGAGGGGGGGACTTTTTTAGCCCTAGGTGACCTCTGTTTCCCTGGGAGGTAAGCCAGGCTGGACTGAGAAGGGAGGGGAGGAGCCACCCAATCATTGGAGTTCCTCTCGGACCCTCCTGCCCCAATGAGACAGTAACTCCAGGCTTCCCTGCCTTCAAAGGGCTGCATCTGGGCTCCCTCCCCAGGCTCTGCAGCAAGATAGTGTGGGGTGCTGGGGTGGGTGGCCGTAGTGTTGTTGGGTACACTGATCACCTGTATGACTAGGGCCAGCAATAGCCTGTTCTATCTTGGTGGTTCTGAGTAGAGCTCCTCTTCTTCCCTGGTCCCTCTGCTCAGTTGGCCTATAGGTGGGAGAGCATTGACCTTCACTTGCATTAGGGACCTCTGAGAGGGCCTGGCAGGATTGCTTTGCCCCTTAAGAGTAGCTTGGGGATGGGGCCTGCTGTCATTGGCTCAGTCTCCAGCTTCAGGGAGGGGTGTGTGTGTGTGTGGCTTTGGGCACACTGTCACCAATAGCCTTTAACTCTTCAGTTTGCTGGCTCTGATCCTAGTTGTCCCTTCCATGAGGTGGAAGGGTGAGGAACAAGTTTCCATGTTTCCATGTCACTTTTCTTGTTGTGCCTTTCCCTTGTGGGGGAGGAAGTAGATGCTTCTCTGGGGCCAGAGTACGCTTCCACCCTCCACTCCCTATGGTGTGTGTATGTGGGGGCAGGGTGCGGCCTTAAAGGGGCTGCTTCTGTGCCCAGCCTTTGTGTACAAGTCCTATTCCATGCCAGGCTCCAGAGGGTACCCCTGCTGCACAGTGGGTGACCCTGCTGCACAGTGCCCAGGGCAGAATGCAATGGAGGCCCAGAGGAATGCTTTTAGTCAGCAGCTACCTCCTGGGTGACAGGAAGACAGGCCTGGCCCCAGGGGCTTCCATGGGACTGCTTGTTGGGCCAGTACTAGGTAAACAAGCACCTGTGTTGATTTCATACTGAGGGGTGGAGTGGAAAAGCAGCCCAGGTACCTTCAGCTAGCGTACTCAAGGTGCCCCTTGACCTGAGATGGGAATAACAAAGGACGGGGGAAGAATGTTCCAGTCCTGTGCAAAGGCCTTGGGAATGAGCTTGGTCTGGTCAGAGAACAGTCATGAGACCCCAGAGGCTGGAGCAGAGTGACAGGGCTAGGAGTTGAGGTTGGTGACCCCTTTGGAGGCTGTGGTCAGGACTTTGTATTTTGTATGTTTCCGGGATGCATTGGGTGTTGGAAGGGGTTTGAACAATGAAGAGCTGAAGAAAAGGCCTCTGACTGCTGTGTGTGGGGATGGGTTGTTGGGGAAGGGGTCGAAGCACTAGGCCCTCTTGCCACCCTCCTCATGCCAAACCAGCAAAGCCTCTGCTTGCACTCTAACTGGAAGGCCTTGCCCATCCCTAATCAGTGACTCACTGATTCCAGGCCACTTGGGCCACAGCATGTTCTTTCTTCTTGGTGAGGTGCTTGCTCAGAGTGCTGACCCATGTGCAGGGAATGAACAGTGTAAAGAGGGGGCTCCTTCCAAGCCTTGTGGTGTGGGGGCTGCTCACTACCTGTGCTCTGGTGCCACCAGGGAGAGGAGTGCTCTCCACTCCTGGGCGGCCTCACCCCGGGGCAGCTCTCCTGGCTGCTATCCTAGGGCAGGTGCTGTGGTGGATCAGGTGCACACGTTTAGGGCAGTGTGGTTTACATCCATGCTGCGGTGAGCCCTGGGAATGACATGTTGGGATTGAGTTCACCCGGCCTGCCTTGGGGTGCTTAGCAAGCTGTTTGGGCATGAGACACTGATCTTTTTGATCAGTAATGTTTATCTCATGGTTATCTTGCCGGACTGTGCCCCACAGATGTAGCTGAGTGTTAGTGGGGAGCAGCGGCCTGGCCTCCATCTGAGTCCAGGTGTCAAGACAGACGGTCTCCAGCTGGATAGGAGCTTGAGGGTCCTCACGTCAGTGTTTCCTCATTTGCCTCATCCAGTGGCTTTGGGCAGAGGGTAGGACTGGGACTCTTTATTTCAGCCTGTGATTTGGGTTTCTATCATGTGGCAGGCACCATGCTGGGTGCCTTCCCATTTATATCTTGTTTAGTTCCCACAACAACCTGCGAAGTAGCTGTCAACTCCATGTCATGGGTGAGGAACCTGAGACAGGAAGTTAAGTCATTTTCCCACCTCCCCCCAACATTATAGCTTATGTGGCTACTCTGAAATGAATCTGGGTGTTAGGTCTGCAGGGAAACCTGGGCCCTTTTCCTTACACCACATCCACCTTTTTGTCAGGTTCTTGATGAGAAGACAGGCCCTGAGTGGCTAGGCCAGGCATTGGTATGGGTGGGGCTGGCCAGGGCAGTGGCAGCCATCAGGGAGAGGAGGCGAGAAACTTGTGGCTAGACCTGTGCACACAGAAGCCAAGACCTTGAATGAGTCCTATTAGATCTGTGTTGTCAGGAGCAACACATCCAAAGTTAGGTTCTCAGAGGGGTTCATGTCCCTGCTATAAACAGAGCAGGTATTATTGGCCCCATTATATAGACTAAATAGTTGAGGACTCTTCAGGTGAAAGGGACTGTTGAGGGCTACCCAGCAAGCTATCCTTGGAGTTGAGATTACATCTCAGATTCTAGTTACACTGTAGGTTTTGGAACTTGTTCAGATGTGTAGGAGACATAATTTACTTAGCAGGGACTCTTTGTAGTCAGGGGCAGCAGTTCTCAACATTGCTGTGCATTAGAATTACCTTAGGAACCTTTAAAAATTGCAGGCTCCTGGAATTCCTGGCCATTGTAGCTTAGTTGGGCATCCTCCTGTAAACTGAAAGGTCAAGGGTTCAGTTTCTGGTCAGGGCACTTGACTAGGTTGCGGATTTGGTCCCTGGTGTAGGGGTGCATATAAGAGGCAACCATTGTTTCCCTCTCTCTAAAATCAATAAGCATGTCCTTGGGTGAAGATTAAAAATATAAATAAATTCCAGGTTCCAGCCCTGGCTGGGTGGCTTAGTTGGTTGGAGCATCGTCCTGTACAGCGAAAGGTTTGATCTCTAGTCAGGGCACATACCTACGTAGATGGTTTGATCCTCTGTCGGGCCACATACAGGAGGCAACCACCTGATGTTTCTCTCTCACATTGATGTTTCTTTCTCCCTTCCTCTCTCTCTAAAGTCAATAAACATATCCTCGGGTGACGATTTAAAAAAAATCCAGGTTCCATCTTAGACCAAGTACACGAGAACCTCTACGGTGAGCCTGGGTGTCAGCATACCAGGTGGTTCCACTCTGCAGCCAAGGGCAAACACCCCTGATGTAGGACTGTGAGGCCACACCACTGCACACAAGACACGCTTTACACTGGCTTTATTCTGCTGAAATGTCTGAGGTGGGGTCGGGTTATCTTTAAAAAATGAAACACGCAGTTCCTCGTTGGACCCCTTCCCTGAGGGCCAGCATCTGTTGGGGGTGAGGTGAGGGAGGGGCTGTTGAGGCCCTGGAGCTGAGATTTCCAGTGGGTGGAGGCTTGGCTAAAAAAGGTGAAAGTTTGGGAGCTGGAGCCCTTGGAGCCCAGGACACCTGAGGAGTCAGAGATGAGGGGCAGGGAGGATAAGAAAGAGGAGGTAATGGCTGCTTCCCCAAATGTCACTGCCTAGCTCCAGTAAACCACTTCCATCTGTCTCTGCCAGGCCATGGTGGCGTGTTACCCAGGCAACGGGCTGGGGTACGTGAGGCACGTTGACAATCCTCATGGTGATGGGCGCTGCATCACGTGTATCTATTACCTGAATCAGAACTGGGACATCAAGGTAGGGTGTGGGGTTGAGGATGGAGGTGGGGTGTCGTGCATCTACTTCGTTTTCCACTTCCAGCTCAGCTTCTAGCCTTCTCTGGTTCTTGTCAGCCCACAGTGGCGGGGCAGTCTGTCCCCTGGCTCTTCCGCCGGGACTGGTGCAGTCTGCCCACCCCCTGGTCTGATGAACCCTCCCCTCCATTTCCTGTCTTTAGTAGCTTCCTGCCCATCTCCATGGGGATGCAGACTCTGGGCTGTCATTCATTTTTAAGAGGCTGAGTGGTGGGAGAGTGATCTGTGTTGTTGCTATGCCTTTGGTGGGCTCCTGGGGGGCAGGCAGTGCCAGCCTCCCGCCTCATCCTCTGGTCTGCCCTCAGGTGCATGGTGGCCTGCTGCAGATCTTCCCTGAGGGCCGGCCTGTGGTAGCCAACATTGAGCCACTCTTTGACCGGCTGCTCATTTTCTGGTCTGACCGGCGGAACCCCCATGAGGTGAAACCAGCCTATGCTACCAGGTATGACCCATACTTCTGGGATATGCCCAGGTGCTCCCCCCGAATGACTGTGATGTGATCACGTACTCAGAGGGGGCCTAGGTGGGAAGAGAACCGGGCTCGGAGGGTGGACTCTAATGTCACTGTGGGTATGGTGGCTGGAATTAAAGAAAAGTGGTCTCTCACTGCCCTCTGGCACTGCTCTGGTCCCCAGGTACGCCATCACTGTCTGGTATTTTGATGCCAAGGAACGAGCAGCAGCCAAAGACAAGTATCAGCTAGGTACTGGCTTCCCAAACAGTGTCCCCTCCCTCAAGTCCTTCCTATTCCATGACCTCACCAGGCCTTGAGTCACCTCATCCACCTTGTCAGTCTTTTACTAAATTCTGCCACCTTTTTTCTCACCTCTGACCACCTTCCCTAGACAGCCCCTGTCCCAGTACCCCAGCTTTTCTGTGGCCTCTTTGTCCCTTCCCGGATGACTCACTATCTCCTGTCCCTCTCCCCCCCACCAGCATCAGGACAGAAAGGTGTCCAAGTACCCGTGTCTCAGCCAGCTACGCCCACCTAGTGGCTGTCGCAGAGCTGCATGGACAGAAAGCTTGCCCTGACTTCGGGAGAGCCCTGGGCCGGTGCTGCCCAGCCAGCAGCCCACCAGTCTCAGTGTCTGCTCCTTCCCTGCCACCGCTGCTGCTTCCGACTTTGCCTCTGTCCTGCCTGGTGTGGAGGGTTTCCTCAGTCGCTGAGGACCGAGGAGGAGGAGAGACTGCTGCCCTGTTATGGGGACTGGGGCTGTGACTTGGGGGTTACCATTACTGGAGCTGGGGGTCTATGTCCTGCCCTGTCTGGCCATGCTACTCTCAGGTGTGGAGAGCTGGAAGGGGGCATTGCCACCTCCCACCAGCATGCAGGATTTGGGGTCGAGGTGAGTCATGGCCTCTTGCTGGCAAAGGTTTGTGGGGGTTAGTATCCCCAAGCCCCCCCCACTCCTCCAGCCTGGAATGTGAAGTGACTCCCAACCCCTTTGGCCATGGCACCCTTATGACTAGGCTGCCGCTGCTTGGGCAGGATAATAGGTGCTGGGAGGAGCATGGGTGTGAAAGTCCTGTCAGCCAAGAAATAAATAAGTTTACCTCAGAGGTGCACACATCTGACTCCCTCTCCCTCTACTTGGCAAGGAGATTCCTCCATCTACAGTTTAGGGTCTTTATTAAACAAAGTACGTAAGGAGGGCTGAGATTGGTGGGCAGAAGGTGGCTGAGCCTAACTGCAATGGGCCACCAGGCAGAGCTGGAAAGCGAAGGGGACATTGCCCAGGCCAGTGCACTGCAGGGTGAGGTCTGTGTTGGCGGGGCTCCCCACAAGCAGGAAGAACGCTGCAGGATAGTGATGAAGAGGAAGATCTCCAGTCAGGCCAGGCCTGTACCCAAGCACATCCACTTTCCTGGGGACACAGATTCAGGGGGAGAACCCCACGTACCCCAGGAACTGGCCCTTCAGAAAGTTGGCTGGGGTGTTGAAGCAGTATGGATCCTTGAATAGGGTCCCTGTGTGCAGGCACAAGCAGGAAAGTCAGGAAGGTACTCTAGAAGGATTCGCAAGTGTTACAAACATGGCAAGGTTGCCTTTCATCCATCCAAGACACCGTATAGAAGTCACCAGGAAGGTGAGGTCTTATTTCTTGCACACACGCTGATGCCTGCTGATCTCAGTACTAGGTGCTCCCCAGCCTTGCACACAATCCCTAGACTCGGTGGATACCTTGGGCTGAAAGTGGCCGCACAGGTGAAGGTATGTGACAGTCCCAGGGGCAGCACTCTGATGAAGTGCTGGGTCTCCTGCAGCACTGTGTTGGTGTAGGGCAGGCGCTGGTGGTCCTCCAGGCCTGGGAGGCGTGCCTGACCCACCATGGTATCGGGCTTCCCTCTGCACCTTGGCTGGCGCCAACAAAGTGAGAGCCACGCACACCCTGCCCCTAGCCATCCCCAAATCCTAGCCCCCTCAACTTGGGCTCCTGCTGGCAGACATGCCAACTCTGGGAATTTGAGGAGAATGAGGGTGGTGTGTGTGGTCTCATGCTGCAGGAAAAATGGTTACTTGTGGTCATCACAAAAGTTTCCTTCTGGTAGTGACTTGGTCTTTCTGTTCCTGCGGATAGAGAGGGGTGCTAGGTGCCTCCTCATGGGCAGCATGGATAGAATTTAGAGTGGCAAGGGCCTGCACCTTACCCATTTGATCTGGGAAGCAATCAATTAAATCACAGGTCTCCCCAGGCTGCTGTGTCTCCTGGATTGGCTCAGAGATGAAGATCCGAAGCTCCACGAAGTTTAGGTGGTGTGGGCCCGGGAGCCAGTTCAGGATGGAGGGCAAATGTACATTGGGGTGAACAGGATCTTAATAGGACCCTGATGTAAGTCCTAGAACTCTCCCATTCCAACATTCTAAGTCCTTTCCTAATGATCCACTCTGGGTAGGTCTATGTACTCGGGATTTGGCATAGTTTTGAACTCACCAGGAGGGATTGGGGCTGGTCCTCTCAACTCACCCCATCTGGAACCCAAGCGGAAGTTGTCATTGAAGAGGTCCAGGAGCCTCAGGAACTCTGGGTCCTTGTAGCCATAGCGGTTCCCAAGGACCGCGGACCAGATATTAGATGCAGCATTATCTATTAATAGCCGCTGGGGGTCGCAGGACCAGGTCGTAATGCTCTGGCTCCGCCTCCAGCTAGCTCGTGGACTTACCTATTTCGATCCACTCAAATGCCTTCCTGCAGCCCCTCCCACCCGTTGGCCACACCCACACCATGTCCTCTGCAAACAAGCCTCACCAATGGTGGCTTGAAGTTCGCTAGAAAAGCCGCCTCCTCCAGCGTAAGCGCACCCAACCTGAACTTAAGCGTTCCAAGTCCAAAATTGCTCAGCTTCCGCCAGCCTGGCCCATTGGAAAACAAGACAGCAGGGAGTGAGGCAGAGAAGGGGTAGGCCAGGAGCTGGCCACGCCCTTTCAGGCAAGCGTCCAGCTACCGACCAGACTCCCTTGCAACTCCTTCGCTCAACTTCTTTTCCAGCCATCTTGGTTGCCACCCCCGCCTTCCTGGCCCTCCGCACACATTGGCCCCACCTCTACTGGTCCCGATCCCTGACCAGTGCTTGCTTTCTCTGGCTCTCCTATTGCTGCAAAGGAACCAACCCCTCAGTCTCCCTACACTTTAGCTCCGCCCACCTTCCCCTCACCACCTGTGCTTTTTAGCGCTGAGCCTCTATTAGGCCCCGCCCTGATTTCCCGTCCCCAGTCCTTTAGCAACCTGACCGAATTCCCAGGTCTGCTCTTCCACCTCCCGGGACTTGTCGCTTCCGCATGAAGTGTTCAAAAGGCGGCCGTGTCCTGGCGACTGTGGAAGGTATCCGCGTGCGGCACTAATACATCCCACAGCGCTGCGTAGCCGCACAGCACCATTGCAGGGCACGGGCCCAGCTGCCCGTGAACACCGGAGCCCCGCGGCCAGAGCGCTATGTGGAGCGGGTGCTTATTGGATTCCGGGTCGGAGATCCTGACACCCTCCTCCATCGAGACCCCAGAGCCCCGCTCACAACTCGTTCCCCCTTCAAACCCAGGAGTTCCCGTCTCAGCCCCTTATTCCAGGCTCAGGAGTTCATATCTCGAGCTTCCTGTCTCAGACCTAGGAGTCCAGGCTCACGCTTTCTTTTTCCGTCAGGATCTAGAAATCTATCGCCAGTCCCTTGCACCCACAAAACTAAGCATCTGGACCCTCAGTATCCCTCCCTCCCAGCCTTGAACCAGGAGAACAGACCCTTCTGCTCCCCTCTCCCTCACTGTACTGCCCACGCCAGGCTCCTCCTCCCTCAGGATCCAGAAATGGAGGTTGGGGATAGGGCAGTGCGACTCTGCTTTTAACCGGGAGCTCAGGCCTACACTGTGCCTCTTCTCTGGAGATCTGACTCCCCCACAACCCCACTTTCCACTCTACCACCTCCTCTTCCTAAACAACCAGAAGTCCAGGACCCCAGCTTCCCACCCCACCCAGAATCCTTTCCCAGAACGCAGGACTCCAGGCCCCTCAACCTTCCTCAGGACTCAGCTCTCTCAGTTCTCTTCATTCAGAGAACCAGGAGTTCCAGCCGCCAGGCCCACCTCCACGAATCCAGAATTCTGTACCCTACCCACTGTCGAGACTAACTCCACGAATGCACGATGCAGGCTGCTGCTGCCCAAGTTCCCCAGCAGGGGGGTAGGGCGTGGGGCCCCAGGTGGGGGCGGGGGTGGATAGGGATCTCAGTGTCTGAGTGTCCGCACTTCAACCTCGCCTGCCCAGCGCCAGCAGCAGGAGCAGAAACGACAGTGCTGTGATTCTTGTGGCCATCATGCCCTCGATTTCTGATGCCTGCACTCCTTCGCCTCTATTTGATTCCCTTGGAGTCTTGGAGAGGAGACGCAGAGTGGGAGGGCTGGGCGTCTGTGGCCTCTCATTCCCCAGATTTTCCAACCCAAGGTTACTCCGCCCCCAAAGCCCTAGCACTGCTCTGCCTGGCTATGCCTAGACTTTTTGTACCAGCCTCAGCCTGCCCTGTTTTGCAATTTGCATGCACCAGCATTTCTGTGTCATTACACTTGGCCAACAGCAGCATCTTCCTGAGCCCCTAGCACCTTTGGGCCCATCTTATTTGGCCTGTAGGAGTGCATTTTTAAATTTCTCTGGACCATGGCCCCTGAAAACTGTACCCTGTACAGTCATGTACCCAGTAAGGACATTTAGGTCAACGATAGACCACACATACAACTGTAGTCCCACAGATTTTAATAGAGCTGGAAAATTCCTGTTGCCCATGGTAAGGCCGTAGCACAAACCCATTGCTCACGTGTTTGTGGTGATGATGTAAATGAACCTACTGCACTGCCAGTTGTCTGAAAGCATAACACATGCAAGCACATAATACTTGATGATGGTGGTAAATGACCATGTTACTGATCTCTGTATTTACTACACTTTTAAAAATTGTTATTTTAGAGTGCTTGCTTTCTACTTGTATTAGAAGCAACCCCCGCTGTAGAGCAGTATGTCGCTCACACTGGAAGCAGCTGCAGACGTCGTTGCGTTTACCGTGTTTCTTGATCACTTTCTCTTGCGCTTGACTTAAGCTCATGTTGTTTTTTACAGTAACTTCCTGTACAGGCTTTTAGCCTAGGAGTGACTGGCTGTCCCATGCAGCCGAGGCGTGTAGCAGGCTGTGCCATCTAGGTCAGTGTAAGTGCACTCCATGATGTCCTCGCAACGACAAAATCACTGAATTTCTCATTTCCCAGAATGTGTTCCATTGTTGACTGGTGCATGACTGTACTTCAGATTGCTAAATACACTCCTGAGTCCTAAACACATAAAAACCAGCCCTGGTAATGTACCGTTAGCCTGGCACTCCTGTGGCCTATGACTGTGATTCCTAGGGACTCACACCTGAGTCCTTGTCACTTCCATGCCCACTGCTCTTAGAGCCCTGTATGCTGGACTTGTCTCCCAGATGCTCACTGAGTGTCCTAGCCTCCTGGTGTCCATCAGCCTGATACTTCTGTACCTATCCTTATGACTCCCAGGTGCCTTTCCATATGATGGCCCCTTGTATCCCCATAGTTATGCCCTGCCCTGAACTCCTGCCTTCTCTATTCCCAATACTCTGGCTCCCAGATGCTCCCAAATGTCCTATGCTCCTGCTGTTGCCAGTCCCCTAAGCCCCTCAGTGGGCACATCCACCCTAAGGCCAGGCTGTGATGACAGATAAACTTATGCATCATTCCCACTTATCCTTGGGGTGGGTGGGCTGGAGGGGGCAAGCCCAGGCCTGGATGGTCCAGTGGTAGGGGTGTGACTGAGCCAGTACTTGGAATAGACTGTTCAGGAATGCGGTCCAACCACCTGCCAGCCCTTACCTTGCCAGGTCCAGCCTTCTACCAGATGCCTGGCACAGAGCCCACACCTGAGGAGAGGGTAGGGGCTTTGCAGAGTCTAGGACTGGGCTTGTCTCTAGGAGTGCTTCTCAGTGTCTCTGTGTCTCTTCATTGATTCATGTTTCATCCCTCAGTGTCTTCTTCCCCTCATTCTCGGCGTTTCTGTTTCTGTTCATCTCTCTCTTTCTCTCTCCATCTTGGTTTCATTCTCAGTGTCTGCCTCTGTTCATGTCTGTTTTCTATCTTTTGCTCTCTCCTTTCTAATATGTTTTTATCTCTGTAACTCTCCTAATTTGTCTTTACCTTACTCTTCCAGTTTGTGCTTCCCTGTCTCCCTGCCTCTGTCTTGGTCTGTGTTGTAGGTCTTCCTACCTGTCACCCTTCCTCTGTCTAGGAACCTGGTGACTGGGAGGGGTTGTGGGACAGGGTGCTGACTCCACAGGCAGTGGGGGTGCAGTGGGGCACAGCAAGCGTGCACTGCCCTGATCCCACCCCGTCCCACTCTATCGGGCTCTCTAATGAATCCTTTTCATTTATTAGGGTGTCTTCAAGAGCAGGCATTTGTCTTGTTCATGTCTGCATCCTCTGCACCTAAAATAATGCTCAGCACACAGTGGACACTCTGTACATATTTGTTGAATGAATGTGTGATTTTGTCATCCCAATTTCTGTCTCTGTCTCTATTGCTCTCAGTCTTTGTCTTTTTTAAAGATTTTATTTATTTTAGAGAGAGGGGAGGGAGAAAGGGAGGGAGAGAAACATCAATGTGTGGTTGCCTCTCACATGGCCCCCACTGGGGATCTGGCCTGCAACCCAGGCATGTGCCCTGACTGGGGATTGAACTGGCGACCCTTTGGTTCACAGCCCACGCTCAGTCCATTGAGCTACACCAGCCAGGGCTCAGTCTCTGTTGCTCAGTTCCTGTGACTGTCTCTCTTCCTGCCTGTCTCTGTGTCTTATCTCTTGAGGCTTCTGTCTCTCTATTTCTCCCTTTTCTTCCCTCTCAGACCTGTTTCTCTTTCTCTCTGGTCCTTCTTAATTTCTCTGTTTTTGAATCTCCTTGTCTCCTTCTCTCTGGGCATCTCTGTCTCTCCCTTTCTCCCAGTGCTTCTCCTCCTCCCCTGTTTCTCCTTCTGTCTGACGCCCTCCAGTCTTTGGTTTTCAGGATCTCTTTCTGCTGTCTCTACGTGTCTCTCAGTCTCTTCCTGTCTCTTTCCACCTCTCTGTCTCTTTCTCAGGATCTCTATGTGCTTCTCTTTGCCATCTCTCCATCCTTCTCAGGACCTCTGAGTCTCTCCTTCCCATGGCTGGGCCCTAGGGCAGACTCTGGTTGTCCTATGGTGGGAACAACATGAGGATCAGGGAGAGAATGCCCTGTGTGGAGACTGCATATATGCCTCACCTAGCTGGCCCAATGTTCAGCAGAGCATGTTCCTGCTTCTGGACAGCCTTGAGGGGGGACCCTGGTCAAGGTAGGGCCTCTCAGGCCACCTTTGCTCATGGCTGGGGGCCCAGCCCCACTCTGCCTGCCTCTGGCTCAGTAAAGCCTATGGAGAAAAGCTACTGTCAGCAGGGTGTCAGGGGGCTGAGTCCAGTCCCAGGTTGGGAGGCCCCAGGACTGGGCCTGCTACCCAACCCCAAAGGGAGGAATTGCCAGACAAAGGAATAATCCAAGGAATAGGGTGAGAAAGGGGGACAGTTTCAGTCTTCTGCTGCCTCACTTTCACATTCATTGCCCTTCCTCTCTGTCTTTTTCTGGTCATTTGTTTCCTTCCTTGTCTCTGTCTTCTATCCTCTTGCCCCCTCCCCACCCCCTACTTCTTAGTCTGTGTATCTCAGTGCTTTCCTCTGTGTTTCCACTTTGTGAGACTGAGAGGAGCAGTGTTGAAGCCAGATGGTCTGTGCTCCATTCCCAGCTCTGCCTGTCTCTGGCTGTCTTATTTTGGGCAAGTCGCCTCACCTCTCTGACCCTCAGTTTGCTCATCTGTAAAAAGCTATAATGACATTGCTTTGTCTCATAGGGAGATGTAAATGAGGAATTTAGAACTGCGTGAATGGGAGGTACTATGTGTTAGTACCCGTTATTTCTCAGTCTCTGTGTCTGTTATATCTCCCTGCCTCTCCCTTCCTCCCTGCGTACTTACATTCCATCTTGGGGCAGTGCCCTGCATCTCTTGCAGAGCTGTTCAGTGTCTCTCTGGGTGCTGTTTGTTTCTCTGCCTCTCTGTCTTTGGGCCGTCACGGCCTCTATATTCCAGCCTATGTCCAGGTAACACTTTCTGCCAATTTCTAGCTGCCCCAAGGGTAAGGGTGAAACTAGTCACAGCTGGGTGCCTTCTTTCTCTGCTGCCAGTTCTCCCTTCTTTCCATCCTAGGGACCTGTCCTTCTCCCTTTATTCCACCACAGCAGGGTAATTTACTAGGAAATTATACAAAAGCTCCCAAAAGGGTGTGTAATACAGCGAGTTCTGTGGGTAAAACAAAGCATGAACCTCATCTTCCCCAAGTCTTTGCCTCTGGGTGTGCAGACCCGGTAAAGATGGGAGGATGAGGGATGGGCACGTGGCAGGCACAGAGTGAGGGAAAGCAAGTGTGACAACGAGAGGGATGGGGCCACAGTGGACCGAGAAGAGGGGCAGAACAACCTCTAGGGGCGGGCCGCATCGCCCAGATACGAATCTGGAATGGCTCGGTTTCATCGCGCGCAGGCACGGCTGGAAGGGCCGCGGCAAATTGCAGAGACCAGAGCTGAGCGGGGTCAGGTCGATGTTCTCTGGCTCCCCCAGAGGCTGCAGCGAGAAGTTCTGCAGGATGGTGATGAGGTGGAAGAAGGGCTCCATGCCCAAGAAGGACTAGCTCAGGCACAGCCAGCATCCTTCGCAGGTGGGAGTGGAGGAGCGATGATGTAAGAGGAGGTGAGGGGCTCCAGCCCCAAATTCCCAGAGGAAATCATATGAGGACAAAGATCTGGGAAAGATGCTGTAAGTAAGTCCTGAACCAAAATGGCTTGATATTGTACAAGTGCAACTTTATGGATTCAAATCCCGGCTCTGCCCTATTTTTGTGATCTTGGGCACACCACAGTTTCTGGGTATTTATTTATTTATTTTTAATATATTTTATTTATTATGCTATTATAGTTGTCCCATTTCCCTCCTTCACTCCCCTCCACTCTGTACACCCTCTCCCACCCACATTCCCCTCTTTAGTTCATGTCCATGTGTCATACTTATAAATTCTTTAGCTTCTACATTTCCCATACTATTCTTGCCTTCCCCTTGTCTATTTTCTACCTACCATCTATGCTACTTATTCTCCGTATCTTTCCTCCCTCTCTTCCCTTCCCCCTCCCCTGTTGCTAACCCTCCATGTGATCTCCATTTCTGTGGTTCTGTTCCTGTTCTAGTTGTTTGTTTTTGTTTTAGATGTGGTTGTTAATAATTATGAGTTTGCTGTCATTTTACTATACATGTTTTTTATCTTCTATTTCTTACATAAGTCACTTTAACATTTCATAAAATAAGGGCTGGGTGATGATGAACTCCTTTAATTTGACCTTATCTGAGAAGCACTTTATCTGCCCTACCATTCCAAATGAAAGCTTTGCTGGATAGAGCAATCTGGGATGTAGGTCCTTGCCTTTCATGACTTGGAATACTTCCTTCCAGCCCCTTCTTGCCTGCAAGGTCTCTTTTGAGAAATCAGCTGACAGTCTGATGGGAACTCCTTTGTAGGTTACTGTCTTCTTATCTCTTGGTGCTTCTAGGATTCTCTCCTTATCTTTAATCTTGGCTAATGTAATTATGATGTGCCTTGGTGTGTTCCTCGTGGGGTCCAACTTCTTTGGGACTCTTTGAGCTTCCTGAACTTCCTGGAATTCTATTTCCTTTGCCAGGTTGGGGAATTTCTCCTTTATTATTTGTTCAAATAACTTTTCCAGTTGTTGCTCTTCCTCTTCCCCTTCTGGTACCCCTATAATTCGAATGTTGGAATGTTTAAAGGTGTCCTGGAGGTTCCTAAGCCTCTCTTCATTCTTTTCTGGCTGGATGTTTCTTTTTTCCTTCTGGTCCACACTGTTAATTTGAGTCCCAGTTTCCTTCCCATCACTGTTGGTTCCCTATGCATTTTCCTTCATTTCACTTAGTGTAGCCTTCATTTTTTCATCTAATTTGCGACCAAATTCAATGAATTCTGTGAGCATCCTGATCACCAGTGCTTTGAACTGTGCCTCTGATAGCTTGGCTATCTCTTTGTTGCTTAGTTGTATTTTTTCTGGAACTTTGATCTGTTCTTTCGTTTGGGACATTTTTTTTTGTCTTGACCCGCGTGTTGTGGTAGTGAGGGACGGAGTCTTAGGTATCTACCAGGGCGGGGCAACCCGCGTGGCTGGGTTGTAACGTTGTATGTGGGGGCGGGGTCTGAGAGGGAACAATGGCTTGCTCTGCTCTCTGCTGGATTTCAGTCCCTTCCCCTGCTTCCCCCAAGCAAACTGGGCCCTTCTGGTGCTGATTCCCATGTGAGTGGGTTTGTGTACATTCTAGAACCCTGTGGGTCTCTCCAAGGAACTCTCCTGTGAGGCTCTCCTGAGAGTTTTTCCCGGCACCTCAACCTCCACAGGTGATTTGAATTGGTGTTTTGAGGCCTTATTCCCCTGCACTGCGACCCTGGGTTGAACGGTCTGTCTCGCTCCCCAGTTTCGCCTGGTTTATCAGCACAAGAATGTGGGACCACTCGGTCCGCCGGCTGCCTTGCACGCACGCCCCTCCATAATCTGCCACTTTGCTGGGTCCACCAGCTGCTGCCTGTGCACCTAGGGTCTACCAGCCACTGCCTTCATGCCCGGGGTCCGCCAGTTACTGCTTTTTTTGCCACGACCCTCTGCCTGGCTGCCTGACTCTGCCCCTCCTATGGGTCTGGATGAATGTGTCTATTTTAACTCCTTGGTTGTCCAACTTCCATACAGTTCAATTTTCTGTCAGTACTTGTTTTTTTGTTTCTAAATTTTTGTTGTCCTTATTTTGGTTGTGCGAGGAGGCACAGTGTGTCCACCTATGCCTCCACCTTGGCCGGAAGTCCAGTCTCTGGTTATTTAAAATGGGGATAATAGTGCCTCAATAGGTTGTTGTGAATGGTAAATGAAGATAAAGAGGCAAGAATATAATGCTTATGTAGGTTTTAGCATGTGCCATGCACTACTCTAAGCACTATATGGCTGTTAATTTAATCCTCATAATAACTCCGACAGGTGGACCTTATTATGATCTCCATTTTGTAGATATGGACATCGAGGCACAGAGGTGAAATAGCATCTCCAAGGCCATACACCTGGGAGATGATGGAGCTGGAGTCTGGCTGCAAAGCCCAGTACTTAGCCACCACTCTTAAGTCCTTCTCAGAGGCAGCGCCTGACACACAATATGCAATAGGCTAAGTTACCTATTATTATCTCCCCCAACTTTTTTCCCTTTCTAATGCTGACTTACATAGGAAAGATTTTTATTTAGCAGAGTGAAGATGGAAGCCAAGAAAAACTAGAACCACCTCACCTGCGCCACCCAGTGGAGAGACTGAAGTGACCACAGTCAAGTGAAATTACTCTTCTGCCTCTTCACCTCCCTCCACAAGCATTTTAGTCATTATCTGCCTGTAGCAGAGTTGGGAGGGGGAAGGGATGTCTCATCCAAAGCTGAGGATGGGTGGTATGAAGTGAGAGGGTTTGGAGGACTGGGCAGTGTAGGTGGGAATCAGGGGTCTGAATGACTGACTCGTGTCCTCACCACCCTCACCGGCTGAGAAGGGCATGCAGGCAGGGCTTTTCTTGAAAGACTGATTGGCATCCAGAAGGATGCTCAGGGTTGAATTCCTGGTGTGTCAGGAACTGGCTGAGGTTGTAGTGGACCGTGTGGAGGAGGGTGATGGCTTTGGTGCCCTGTGTGGGTGGGAGGCAGAATTAGTGGTGCAGAGAGGGCTGGGATGTTCCCCAACTAAGATTCCCACTCTACAAGGCTGAGAACTTGATGGGTGTGTGTGTGTGTGCACAGCATAGGACTCCATCAGGGTCTGAGAAATGTGTTTGGGTGTCTGGGGTTCCCAGTGATGGTGTTTCCAGTGATGGATGCTGAAAGCAGTGTTGTTAGGGTCTGAGGCAGGGGCGTGGAATACCCTACCCACCTTGAGGGAACAGATTTAGGTTTCTTGGGGAGGAATCGAGTCTCTGGGAACAGTGTTTAGGCACAAGGGATCCCAAGGAGGAAGTCTCAGACCCTGGGGATTCTGGAGAGGGGTCCTAGAAAGGGGACCTGTTATGGGGAAGAGGTCTGGGGTTTAGGACAGGGTCCGACACACCGTAGTGCGGGCGGGGTCTTGGGCAGGAGCTGAAGTTCTGGATTTAAGGCCTCAGATGTCTGTTGCTAGGGCCTGGTGAGGATGTCAGTTGCTAAGGTCTGTGGTGTGGATTGCTAGGGTCTGGGATCCTTCTTGCAAGAGCCTGGGATGTCTCTTTTTACAGTGTCAAATGTAATTTGTCGAGTACCCAGCGAACTTCAGGTAGCAGGCAGCCTTGAAAGGTCGTGTCCTGAATGATGTGGCGCAGCAAGTTTATGTGGGATGAAGTCTGTGAAGCGCTGCACCTCGGGGATCACAGCATCTGTGTAAGGCGTGGCCATTTGGTCTTCCAGAGCCGGCAGCTGCTAGCGTCCGACCCATCTCCAGGACGCGGGCTGGCGAGAGAGGGGGGCGTGTAATCGAGGGTGTCAGTGGGCTCTACTGGGCTGGGCAGAGGTGTGTGCGTGTGTGGGAGCAGTCGACGCTCCCCAGCCGGGGGCTACCGCTGGGGTGCCTGTGAGGGCGAGCTGAGACCTCTGGGCGGCGAGAGGGTTGGGTTCAGAGAAGTCCGTAAGGGCAAAAGTTGGATTTGTGCACGGACTGGTGCAGTCGGGGCTTGGGGGTGCGGGGGCTGGAGTCCAGAACTCGCTGGGATTCAGAGATCGGGGGTGCGGCAGGTGGCGAGAGCCCCGTTGGAAGCAGTCCTGGAGGCCAGGGCTCCGGGATAGACCCGGAGGCTGGGCTTGGGCAGAAGGGGTCGCACAGTGCTGTTAGGCGGGGCCAGACTGTGTGGGAGAGGTCAGTTTTCGGGCAGGCTACGTGGCTGAGGCTCAGGGGCCCAGCTCTGGGCGTCCTGTGGGAATGGGGCTCGGTGGCAGCGTGGACAGGGTCAGAGGTGGCCCGCAAAGCAATGCCATGTGGTCGGGGTCGGGGTTGAGGCAGATTGTATGGACCGCGGGGGCCACTTGGGTGGGGCCAGCTTCTGGGTGGGTTTGTGGGTTTGTGGGACCAGGGGTAAGCGGGAGGCTCAGACTTTCAGGACTGCTGGGCTCGCTTTGTGTGGGCGGCACGGCGCTGTGGGAGTGTCTCCTGGCGAGGAAGTGCACGTACCTAGCACTTTGGGGACTTCAGTAACTCGAGGAGTCGGTGGTGGCGCAGCCTGGTGCTCACGCTCCTGGTGCCGCCAGAGAGAAGGTTACGTGTGGTCATCAGCAGGGTATCCATGTGGCAGTGGCTCAGCGGATCCTGCGTCTCTTGCGGGGGTAAAGCAATGGAGATATGAGCCAGAATCTGGAGATCCTGCCCCCGCATTGACCACGCTCTCGGAGCCTGGGGGCCCCATTCCCCCCAGAGCTATGCAGATGCTACTGGGCGTCAGTTTCCGTCCCTCCTCTGTTTAACTTCTCTTTCTCGGGGGAGCTGGGAACGCGGGTGGACGGGGCAGGGAAAAACCTCAGCCGCAGGGTCCACAATCAACAGATCAGTGAGCTTTTAAGTGGCAGCCGCGCCGAATGGCTCTGGGCTCCAGTGCAGCAGAACCCAGTGTTCAGCTTCCCTTCCCAATGTGGAGAGGTCACACGCAAACCTGCTCAACCGGGATCCCTGTTGGTTTCAGGTAAGGGAAGCAGTTCAGACCAAGTGGGACTTCTAGGCAGGGCTTACCAGTTCCATCTTGTTGAGGAAGCAATCGATGAAGTTTCGGGGAGAGCTGGTGTCGGGAGAGGCCTGGTGGTTGCGGAAGCTGCGGACAATGAAGTCCTTCGTGCGCCCGAAGTTCTGGAAAAGGCCTCGGTGCGCCCGAGCACCCAGTCCAGGAAACTCGGAAAGATATACCACTGGGGATGGGGCGGACTCGGGGGCTCTGGAGGAGCAGGCAGGGTCTGTGGGAGTGAGGGTCAGGGTGGTCAGGGGGCAGGGACAGGGACTTGAGGGGCTAGTTCTGGGGAGGCTGTCATGGGACAGAGCTACATGCAGGACCTGGCAGCGCTGCAACCTCACCCAGCAACACCACACCTGGCACCTGTGATCCAACAACCAAACTTAGACCACAGGAGATAACACTGAAACAACACACACTCCAACACAGTAGCCACTACATAACAGCCCAGCCGGAAAACCAGGGCTGCAGTTCAGTAGGTATAGTATGGATCTTGGCTTGGCCTTTTTGTCTTGGTGTGACCTGAGTGAACTGACTGCTTTTCTCTGAACCTCATTTTTCTCATTTGTGAAGTGAGCTTGATGACAGTTTTCTGATGGGGCTGTTACAATGGAGTGCGTGGTGGGGGAGTGCGTGGTGGGGAAGTGCTTAGCTAAGGGCCTAGCCCATCGTGAGCCTGTTGCAGACCAGGGTGTTGCGATAGGCTGGCTGAGTAATGGCTCCCCAGAGATGTTCATGTGTTAATCTCCAAGAACCTGTGGATATGTGGTTAAGTTAAAGTTCTCGAGATGGGGAGATTATTCTGGATTATCTGGCCTAATGTAATCACAAGTGTCTTTATAAAAGGGAGGCAGAAGACTCTGAGAAAAGGCGATGTGATGATGGAGAGAGAGAGAGAGATTGCCTCGAGGATACTATGTTGCTCTCTTTGCAGATGGAGAAAGAGGTCAGGAGCCAAGAAATGCAGGTAGCCTCCAGAGGCTAGAGAAGGCAAGGAAGTGGGTTTTCTCCTAGAGCCTCCAGAGAGAACAAGCCCTGCTGACCTGTTTTATGCTTTGGAACTCCAGATCTGTGAGACAATGAATTTGTGTTGTTTTAAGTTGCTACATTTGTGACAATTTGTTACAGCAGCAATAGGAAACAAATACAGGCAATTATTTGTCTGTATTTATACTTACCTCACATCACTTAATTAATCTCTGCAGCATCACCTACCACAGTTCACCCCTCCCCCTAAACCAGCAGGATTTGGAGATTAGGCAAGAGTGCTGTTACATCTCTGTCTCAGATTCTTCTTCTATAAAATGGGGCCTATAATGGGACCTACTTCTTAGTCTTGGGTGATTTTTCAAGGAAGTAATATGCATAAAGTTTTTGGGGCAGATCTGGCATATGGAAGACATGATGTAAATGTTCGAAATTTTTATTAACTTTTTCCCATGGGTTTGTATCCCAGCTCAGCCACTTCCTGGGAGTATGACTTAACCTTTCTGGGACTTAGCTTTGTCACTGTAACAACTGCCGAGGCTTACCGGGAGGGCGAAGCAGATTATCATGTGTGAAGAGTTTAGCACAGTGTGTGGTATCCAGTAAGCGCTTCATAAGTGGGCGTGAGTGTGTTGAGTGTGTACTTGGTGTCAGTAAGGCACAGGTTTAAATCTTGGCTCCTCCACCTACTGGCTTTATTACTTCAAGCCTGTCACTTAACCTCCACATGCCTCCATTTCCTCACCTGGAAAACGGTGGATTGTTCCAAGGCTTACGGGGCCTGTGTGTGGAAATGTGCTTCACACAGGGCCCCACGCCTGGTGAGTCTCAAGAGCATCATCGTCATGATCACCCACCAGCTGTGCTGAAAGTACCACACAGAGTGCTGCAGAGTGGCCACCACTGTCACATATTCTTCCCTTGAGCCTCAAGGAAATGCAGCGCCCCAAGCTGGTCCACCTCCAGGGGACACCACTTATTGTGGGCTAAGCAAAGAGCCTCCTGTTCACACCCAAGTTGTGGTATCTGGCAGTCTTGGCCACTAAGTAGGATAGATGTGACTTAGGGACATGGACAGCACTCCAGGACCCCGACCTCCAGTTTTCCACAGCTCCACCAGCAGGAAGCTGCCTTCCTGCACGGTCTGCTCTTCAAAGCTCCTCTTCCCCATCCTGAAGTTCCACAGAATCTGGATAGAGAACTTCCTGAGGACCTTCCACTGGTCCCCATTGGAATACGTGATGCCTGGGGAGAAGAGGAAGAGCCAGCTCAACCTCTGACTTATCTCTGAGACCACTGCCATCTGAGTTTCCTTTCCTGTCATTTGCTAGGAGAGAGACTATGAATGTGCCATCTCCCCCCGCACCTCCTGGTAAGCCCTCCCTGAGTCTCCAAGCTAGGTCTGATGCCTCCTTTGAGCTTCCATAGGACCCTGGGCATTCCCCATCACAGACCTGATCACCCTGGGCTGTCACAGTCAGGCGATGGGGCTGCCTCCTTCACTAAACCGTGAAGGCACAGTGGCAGCCTACCTTGGTCACCACCATGTTACTAGCATTGCCCAGGGCAGGGGTTATCACACAGGAGGTGCTGGTGATAGCTTATTGATTAATGAACATATGAATTAGGGAAAGAAGCAAGAAAAAGGAACACTGAGACATTCTGAACTCATCGGGAAGCTAGAAAGATCCTATTGCCTTCTCTCCCTGGTATCAGGGTCTGTTCATTGGCCGGCTCTTCTTCCCACACCACTCTTCATCCCTTGTCTGCTCCTGACAGGTCGTGTTCATCTTTTAGGTCTCAGCTTGGAGGTCTCTTTCTCCAGGGAGCCATTTCTGGCCCTCCCTCCCTGCTGGGTCAGGTGCTTTCTCTGGACGCCCCCCGTCCCTGCCCTGCCTGTGGCTCTGGGCTATAGCAGGCTGGTAGTGGGGCTGTGTCTCCTACTGGACTGGGAGCTACAATAGGATAAGGCCTTGGGTAAAGAACTAGATGCTAAGGAAGAAAAATTGCATTATCTCATCAATTTCTTACAACAACCTTCTCATGGTAGCACAGGTAGGGGCAGGGGGTGGGGGGGGGGCACATGCCCAGAAGTACAGTTAATAATAGGCTGAACCTCGATGTTACTTTTGTGCTCTGTATCTAACCATTAGCTGGTAGCTATTTTTAGTAATGGATGATATATGCACAGATATTTTCTGTGCAAAAGTATCAAGGTGCGTTTCTCAACTGTCTTGTCTTCACCTCCTTGCATCTGGTATATCTGGACAGGTGAGGTCATAAGATGAAGCCTAGGGAAGGGGACATAAAAGAGGAAAGTATACTCAATACACCATAAGTGGTGGCAGGTTTGTTTGTTTATTTATTTATTTATTTATTTATTTATTTATTTATTATTTATTTCCAGAGCTCTTCAGTTCACAATCCAGGGGTACCTGGGACCCATCTAGTGAAGATGCTAGTTCCTGGGGATTCTTTAGGAGGAGAAGAATAGTACAGGATGCAGGGCTCCAGGACCCTTTTTAAAATCAGAGCAGCTTTTCTTTCTTCCTTTCCTTTTCTTTCCTTTTTCTTTCTTTCTCTCTCCATCTCCCCACCTCCCTCATTTATTGGGCCTTGTCATATGTCTTCCTTTGACTAGGAGATCTATGTTTAAAAAAAAAAAGAAAAGAAAACCACCCTAGCTGGCGTAGCTCATTGGATTGAGCTCAGAGTGCAAACCAAAGGGTTACTGGTTCGATTCCCAGTCAGGGCACATGCCTGGGTTGTGGGCCAGGTCCCCAGTGGGGGCATGTGAGAGGCAACCACACATTGATGTTTCTCTCTCCCTCCCTTCCCCTCTCTAAAAAAATAAATGTATAAATAAAATCTAAGGAAAGCCATAAGACGAAGTGATTTCCAAGCCTAAGGAGAACAGAATATTGAGACAGGATGGTTTTGTAGTTAATGATATGACTGCTGGGTGGATGGGGATAGAATTGGGTTTGGGTTGGGATGGGTATGGCAGTGGGGCATGAAGGGAGTCTGGGAATTGATGATTGATCGGGTTTGAGGTTGGTGATGGGGATGGAGTTTGGTAGAATGAGAAGAATTGGTAGACGGGGATTGAGACTGAGCTTGGGGTTGGATAGATATATGATGGGGTTGTTTTGAGTGATGGTAGCAAGATTCAGGTTTGAAATGGAAACTGGGTACTGACAACTTCAACAGGTGATTGGGATAGAAGATGGGGTGGGGCTGGGAAAAATGACAGTGGAGTTCAGTTTGACTGAAGTATTAGGGTGAGGTTGATGGTATACCTTAACATGGCAGTTGGGAGAAGGTTCATAATTGGAATGGAGGTTGGGGTGAGATGCAGTCAGTCTTGCAGGTGGAGATGGAATTGAGAGTGAAATGGGGGACACAGAGGTAGGACTGATGGACTTCGGTTGAAGTGGACAATATGAACCAGGGCTGGATAATTGGGTCACCTGACTGAGATGAAAAGTTGATGATGTGATTGGGGTAGAGATAGGGATTGGGAGGAGAGTGGAGCTGCAGTTGGATGGAGATGGGGATTGGTACGGAAGTGCCATTCAGTGACATGGTGGTAGGATTTGGGGGTGGGAGAGGCAGGTCAGACTTCACCCTAGACTAGCACTGCCTGGCTCCACCCCATCTGGTGTCATCAGTGAGTTCAGTGACTCTGAGTGTCACCAAAATTGGGAGCACAGTCTCCTGCCTTATGCCCTCTCTCCATGGGCTGGGGGTGGGGGAGATGGGGAGTAAGCTTACTGTTGCCCTTAGCAAATTTGAAAAAGGTGTGGTAGCTGCCAGGGCCACTAAACTCCTCTGCCTAGTCCACAAGGACATCCTTCATGGCTTGGTACCTGCTGAGGACCACCACCGGCCTGGGCCCCAGGTTCACTGCATACACAGAACCATACTCCCTGCTCAGCTTGGGGTGGGAAGGCAGAGGTCACAGGGGTGTCTGTGGACACCATGGAACCCCTCCCCTCTCCCAAGCCTAGGCCCTTGCACCTTGGTGAGAGAGGTCAGCATGCCATGCCAGTGAAGCTGCAGCAAGTTTCATAGGAATAGGAGGGGCCCGAGGGCTGGGGTCAGCTGCCCCTTGCCCCTTGAGCTGAGGGTCAGGAGCAGACAGGTGAGAACCAGAAGCAGGAGCAGCATGGCTGTGCTTATACTGTCCATGGTGAAGGCAGCTGCGGGCATCTGGGGGAGGGGAAAAGTGGAAGAGGGTAGGGCTGGGGAGGGAGTTGGATCCCTTTACTCCTCATTTCCTCTGGAACATACTTCCCCAGGTCCTGGAAATGCAGGTGCATGGAGAGAAGAAAGGAGGTACTTGGTAGCAGAGACAAGGAAAGGCCGGAGGATGGGGAAGGGGGAAGGGAGGGAAGGGGAGAGAGAGAGAGAGACAGAGAGACAGAGAGACAGAGACAGACAGTCAGATAACAGAGGCAGAGGTAGTCAAAATACAGGGAGACAGACAGTAGGAGAGACAGAAATAAAAACAGAGACAGATGGAGATGGAGAGAGAGAGACTAAGAGACAGATATACATGGAGTTAATGAGGGACACAGAAAAATAGAGTGAGATATCTAAATAGAGTGAAATATTTAAATATCTATAGGTGTCGGTCTGGCATCTGTCTATCTATGCATCCATCATCACTCATGAGACTGACTCTCATGCAGAGACAGCGATAAAGACAGAGACACACAGGGACAGAGCCAGGCAAATGGAGATACAGGATAGAGAGCCAGACTGAGAAAAACCATAGAAAGAGGGATGGCAGAGAAAGACCAGAGAATAAAAGAGAGAGAAATAGAGACACAGAGCATGACAGAGACAGGAAGGGTAGATACATAGAGACAGAGATGTAAACAAACAATAACAACAGAGCCACTTTAAAAGGGAGTCAGAGCCCTGACTGGTGTGGCTCAGTGGGCTGGGCATCGTCTCACAAAGCGCCGGTTCCTTTCCAGGTCAGGGCACGTGCCTGGGTTGCAGGCAGGGTCCCTGGTTGGGGCCGTGTGAGAGGCAACCGATCCATGTGTCTATCACACATCAACGTTTCTTGCTCTCTCTTTGTCCCTCCCTTGCCCTCTCTCCAAAATTAAGTAAATAAAATCTAATAAAAAATAAGAAAATAAAACAGAGTCAGAGCTGCCATCCCAGAGGAACTGCCTCACACCTTTTATGCCTCAGACCTTCAGAATGTTAACACAGGGAAAAATTACCTTTGCACACTGTGTCCCAAAGAACCATTTGCAAAGACAACAAGAAAGCAGATATTATGAATACTGGACTGAAAACTAGATACATTCTTTAGAATGAACACCACTCTGTTATGTAATCTGCACCAGCAGAAAGGGCGCATGTTCAGTTCTCTTTCAGTGCACACACCTGGGTTGCGGGTTTAGTCCCTCAGCCAGTGTTTCTCTCTCACATCGGTGTTTTTCTCCCCCTCCTCTCCACTCCCTTTCCGTCTCTCTAAAATCAATAAGCATGTCCTCGGATTAAAAAAAACAACTAGGAATACCTTCCTCTATTGATATAATTGTTCCCCTTGCTGTTCTCATGAATACCCCATGGTTTTGTCTTGTAATTGGAACACCATTTGGGCTCTGGCTGAATCAGTGCTTCCTGAATAGCTATTCTCATTGATCTCAAATAGATGCTTGTTGTCTCTCACTTTGGCCTTTTATTCTTAGGTTAACAGAGAGACAGAATAGAGAGATGCACAGAGACGGATATGGGGAGAGAGAATGAGAGACGCAGGGAGTATTAGCCAGAGACACAGAGGGAGGGCAGTAGCAGAAACAGAAAAGAATCAGGTGTCTGAACTGAGGCTTCACAGTCCAGAGAAAGATGACAGTACAGAAACCCCAGGGATAAGACCACAACACTGGTCAAACAAAGCAACAGCTTCCCAGAAAAAGCCCCAGAAAGACCGACTCAGAGATCCAGTCAGCCCTCAGAGGAGATGATGAGGGAGATCCCAGCCAGTCCTAGGGACAGGGAGATGGAGCCAGGGACCCTTTTCTTGAGAGCCACCTCTCTTCTCCTGGGAGCTGCCTCTGGCCCTTCACCTGGTGACTGCAGGGATGGCGGAGGTGTGCTCTGGCCCTTGTGACTGTGGCTGCTCCAGGTGTGTCCTGTGCCTGTAAGAGTGGTGGGTTGGGTAGGTGGGAAGGGCAGGGGCTGCTTTTAAATCCCCTTCTCCACACCCCTTTGCCCCCTTCCCTTTTTCTTCCTGTGATCTTTAATCCCTTCCCATCTCTGCCTCCTTACCTGGTGCTCATACTCAGCTGCCATGCTGTTCTGGGGAACTACTTTTGCCCTCCTGGACCAGTCTGGCCAGCAGTCTGACTTCAGCTCCTCTCACTGTGGTCAGTGGTGGCGATTTGCCCTGAAGTGGGGCAAAGGCTTTTTCACTTTTGCCATTTGGGGCCCCAGGTCTGGCTTTGGGGGGCTACGTTTGTGGGGCTGTGGCAAAGTGATAGACCAGGGATGGGGGCCTGGTCTCTTTGGTGTTTTGGGTACTTGGTTCTATTTTCCCGACTGGCTGTGTGACCTTGGCAAGTCCCTTTCTGTCTTGAGCAGGAGTTTCTCATCCCCCAGGGCCTGTTTCCACAGCTCGTCCCACCGCTCTCTATTCCTCACAGTTTGTCTCTGAAGTCCTGTATGTCTTACTTTACTTCTGCCTCTCTCTGTGTCTTTTTGGCTCTCCTTAGGCTGCTGTCTCTCCCTCCCTCTGTGTCTCCGGGTCTTTGTCTCTCACTCTCTGTTCTGTCTCTAATCCTGTCTGCACCCTTTCTCTTTCTCTCTGCTTCTCTCTCTCTGTAAGGCTTTCTCAGTCACCATCTCCTTCAGACTCCTGGGGTCTCTCTCTTTCTTTCTGTCTCTTGTGCCTCCACCAGTGAGACTGCAGTGGGCAGGACTGAAGGCAGAGTCTGAAGCAGGGTTTGGGAGAAGGGCAGGACAGGTGGAAGCCCCAGGAGAAAGAATATCAGACCTGAATGACCCTCCCCCTTGCCCACACACAGTCCTTCCCCACCCCCTGCTCTCCTAAGCTCCCCCACCAGCTGTGGCTGCTGTTGGCCCCTGCCTGAGAAACTGGACTTAGTTACCCAACCCCTGGGCAGGTCACAAGGGCAGGATGCCAAAACATGGAGCTGGGCGAGGACTTCAGTGCTCCAGGCAGTGAGCTCCTGAGTGTCTGCAAAATGTCTGGGAGGCCAGGAGCTCCCTCATATGTCCAATATTTTCACCATAGCATCTTTGCTGTAGACATCTTTGCCACAAACATTTTAGCTGCAGACATTTTGCTATATAACTAATTGACTGTAAGGCAACTTAAAAATTTTTTTTATTTATAATTTTTTAAAATTACTTTATTGTTGTTCAGTTACAGTTGTCTGTATTTTCTCCCCACCACTCCCACCCCCACCCCAGCCAAACCCATTTCCCTCCCTTATTTCTTCCCTCCCCCTTGGTTTTGTCCATGTGTCCTTTATAGTAGTTCCTGAAAACCCTGCTCCCCACTGTCCCCTACCTGCACCCCCTGGCTATTGTTAGATTGTTCTCAATTTCAATGTCTCTGGTTATATTTTGTTTGCTTTTTTAAAAATATATTTTATTGATTATGCTATTACAGTTGTCCCATTTTCCCCATTCACTCCCCTCTACCCTGCACACCCTCTCCCACCCACATTCCCCTCTTTAGTTCATGTCCATGTGTCATAAGTTCTTCAGCTTCTACATTTCCCATCCTATTCTTACCCTCCCCCCCGTCTATTTTCTATCTACGATCTATGCTACTTATTCTCTGTACTTTCCCTCCCTCTCTCCTCCTCCCACTTCCCTGTTGCTAACCTTCCATGTGATCTCTATTTCTGTGGTTCTGTTCCTGTTCTAGTTGATTGCTTAGTTTGTTTTTGTTTTTGTTTTAGGTGTGGTTGTTAATAATTGTGAGTTTGCTGTCATTTTCCTATACATGTTTTTTATCTTCTTTTTCTTAGATAAGTCCCTTTAACATTTCATATAATAAGGGCTTGGTGATGATGAACTCTAACTTGACCTTATCTGAGAAGCACTTTATCTGCCCTTCCATTCTAAATGATAGCTTTGCTGGATAGAGCAATCTGGGATGTAGGTCCTTGCCTTTCATGACTTGGAATACTTCTTTCCAGCCCCTTCTTGCCTGCAA
>CM052550.1:35114962-35141207 GCA_028533065.1 Trachops cirrhosus
CACCTATAAGTGGAACCTAATTAGCAAAATAAACAAACAAGCAAAATACAACCAGAGACATTGAAATAAAGAACAAACTGACAGTAACCAGAGGGGAGGTTGGAGGGGATAATGGCGGGGGAGGGGGAAGGGCTGTCAAGGAACTTGTATAAAGGACACATGGACAAAACCAAGGGGCATGGAATCAGGGGAGGGAGGTGGAGGTGGCTGGGGTGGGGGGTGGAGTGGTGGGGGGAAATGGCATACAACTGTATTTGAACAACAGTAAAATAAAAATAAATTTAAAAAACTAAGCAAACAAGAACAGAGACAGAATCATGGATATGGAGAGCATTTTGATGGTTGCCAGATGGAACAGAGGAGTGGGGAAATGGGTGAAGAGGTGAGGGGATTAAGAAGTACAAATAGGTAGTTACAGAATAGTCACAGGGACGTAAGTCGCAGTATAGGAAATGGAGTAGCTGAAGAACTTACACACATGACCCATGGACATGGATGATGGCATAGGGATTGCTTGAGGGAGTGGAGGATGCTGGTGGAAGGGAACAAAGAGAGAATGATTAGGACAACTGTAATAACATAATCAATACAAAATAATTTTAAAAATGACTGAGGAAATAGAGTAAAGAATGTGCATCAGATTTTGCATTAGGCCCTGGTTGGTGTGGCTCAGTGGATTGGGTGCCAGCCTGCGAACCAAAAGGTTGCTGGTTCGATTCCCAGTCAGGACACATGCCTGGGTTGCAGATCAGGTCCCCAGTAGGGGGAGTTCAAGAGGCGACCACACATTGATGTTTCTCTCTCTCTTTCTCCCTCACTTCCCCTCTCTCTGAAAATAAATAGATAAAATCTTTAAAAAATGATTTTAAAATTTTCATTAAGCTTGAACATTCCTCTGTGGAAATTATTCGGATGATTCAGAAAGCTTTTGGGGATGATGCAATGAGTGATTGGCAGCTTCATTACAACAGTGAGCTCACACATGCATCACACCTCATGCAGAGTTTTATGGCCAAACATCAAATCATCCAGGTGACTCAGGCCCATACAGCCTTGATTTGTCATCCTGCAAATTCTGGCCTTTCCTAAAAAGTCACCTTTGAAAGGGAAGAGAATCAGATCATTATGTGATTCAGAAAAGTACCATGGGGTACTTGATGGCGATTCTAATGAAGGATTTTTCTGAGTGTTTTGACCAGTGGAAGAGACACTGGGAGAACTGATGTCCCAAGGTGCCTACTTTGAAGGGGACTGAGCTGTCATTGTCCTATCTATAACGTTTCTTGTATCTTGGTTCTTCTTCAATAAATGTCTCTTTTTTCCCAAGTATAGGGCTGGATATTTTCTGGACAGAAAGTATGAGGGAGACCCCCAAAAAACTGGCTTCCCCTGCTAGATGAGTGTTCTAAGAACCCATCTCTACCAGTGTACCAACTGCTATTGTTGTGAGAGGCTGCATTTGGCTCCAGTGATTTTTTTTTGAAGACTTTTAAAGCATTTGCCCATTTCATGATGGGTGATTTATGAGCATACCTGTCCACACCACACTGAATGTTCAGTATTTTTTAAACCAAAAATGGCATGACCCACCCCACCTATTTACCTGGTATCACCCCAAGTGGCTATATTTTTGGTTTCCTAGGATGGAAAACATCCTCAAAGGAAAGTGTTTTGTTGATGTGGAAGAGGTAAAACAAAAAATGGCAGAAGCAGTGAAATGCATCAAAATCAATGAATTCAAAAACTGTTTGGGCAGCAGATTGCATCAAATGGGGAGTACTTTGAAGTGGCTGAAGTTTAAACATGTTAGTATAAGTACACAATATTTTGTAAACAAATTCCAGTGTTTTGCTCCCCGCCTTGTATATTGTACAATGAAATATTACTCAGTCATAAAAAGAATAAAATGTTGCCATTTTGACAACATGGATGAACCTAGAGGGTATTATGATTTCACTTACATGTGGAATCTAAAAAAACAGAATGAATAAACAAAACAGAAACAGAGTCATAGACACAGAGAACATTTTGATGGTTGGCAGACGTGAGGGACTTGGGGGAATGGGTGAAAAAGGGGAGAGGATTAAGAAGTACAAATTGGCAGGTATAAAACTAGTCATGGGGATGTAAAGTACAGTGTATGGAATGTAGTCAATAATATCATAACAACTATGTATGGTGCCAGGTGGGCACTAGATTTATTGAGGTGATCACTTCATAAGTTCTACAAATGTCTAATCATTGTGTTGTACACCTGAAACTAATATGATATTGCATGTCACTTGTAGGTAAAAAGAAAAAATTATTAAAAAATAAACATAAAAAATTCTGGAGTTTCATGGGAACTGGAATTTTGAGGAATTTCAAATGTCTTTGACCAGATTAAAAAGGAAACATACTGTTTGATTACATTTACATGAAGTTCAAGACCAGACAAAGGTGATAAAGGTCACAATAGTGGTTACTTTGTGGGGGTTAAAAATGTTTTATATCTTGATCAGGGTAATGGTTATAGGGGTGTACAGAAATATAAAAATTCCTCAAGCTTTGCACTTTAAAGGTACATTTTATTTTATGTATGGTGTACTTCAATTTAAAGAGCATAAAGTTCATCTTTTGGTCTAACTGGAGACTGGCTTGGTGCCCTGAGACCCAAGGAGAAGCAACTAAATGGGGGGCATTAGAAAAATTTACAACACACAAAAAGAGCTTACACCAAGGGGCTGGGGTCTGTGGTAGATTTTAGAAGATTTCAGAAGTCTTTATTATTACCTGCTATAGTTTCTTTCACTGCAGGAATCCAGGTCAAGATTATGGTAAAAGTGAAGGTTTAAAAAAAATCGCATACTCATTTACATGTTGAAAGGTGAAGACCTGGGGTGCGAGTGTCTTAAGCTTTGCTCACCTATCTCCACATGATCGCTCCCTAATGCTGAAAACAAAATTAGAGGTTGACCGAGATAAAAGCTAGGGGGGTTCTAAGAGGTTACGGAAGTCTCTCTTGCATTCCACCTACAGGCTGTTGTAGCATGATGGGAGTTCAGGGGAAAGTTACAAATAAGGAGTGCAGTGAAGGATGGTTAAAACACACAGCACAGAGGAGTTGTGGTTTGGGGCAATTAGTGAGGGGTGATGGTAAAGAGTTTGGGAAGACCTTTTTATTGTCTGATTAAAAAATGTCACCCATGGAACATTTCAGAGGAGGATTAGAAATGGCAGGTATTTGAAAAATCTTTAAAAATCATAGACTTTGAGCCCTGGTCAGTGTGGTTCAGCTTGGCCAGCATGGCTCAGTTGGCTGGAGCATCATCCCATTAACTGAAAGGTCATGGTTTCCGTCTCCGTCAGGGCAAATGCCTGGGTTGTGGATGTGGCTCCCAGTTGGGTCGTGTGCAGAAGGCAACAGATTGATTTCTCTCACATGGATGTTTCTCACTCTCTCTCTCCCTGCCCCTCTCTCTGGAATTAAAAAAAATCATACATATTGAAATACTTTCAGAAGGACAGAAAAGTTGCAGATAGTACAGAGAGTTTTGTTTATTCTTCACTCGCTTCCCCTGATGATAACAACTTGCATAACCATGGTACAATGATCAAAACCAAGAAATTAACATTGTTACAACATTATTAGCAAACTACAGACTTTATTTAGATTTCACCAGTTCTTCCAGTCTGTCCTTTTCCATTCCAGCATGCCATCCCATGTCTCACGTTGCATTTAGTTTTTATGTCTTTCTAAAGCTCTTCCTATTTGGGGCAATTCCTCATTTTTTCATGACATCGATACTTGAAATATTATGTTTTTATTTTTCAATTACAGTTGTCATATAATATTAGTTTCAAGTGGACAACATAGCAATTAGACATGTATAGACATTAGATCATGAGGGGCTCCTTCAGGTTGGCTTCTGTTTCTTTTTTGACATGCTCCATCTTTTTTTAACCTATTAATTAATAGGTTAAAAAGATTAATAAATTAATATGCTGATTTATTTCTGTAAGGATACACTGAAACATTAGATGATAATAGCTAATGACAAAATGTAGAAATGAGGCATTGGCTTCTCTAACCACTGCTACGAGAATGTTAACATGTATCATCATTACTTGTTCACTTTTAATATCGCCTCATTCTACTATGCAATATAACAATGTAGCTAGAATACAGTTAGTAGGTGCTCCTGACTCTCAGGTAAGCAATGCAGGGAAATCCACCTGTGAAGATGGTGACCTCCTCACTCCTCCAGAGACGCAGTGAAGCTCTTGAGGAGCAGTCCTAAGAACCACAAGAGAAGGGGCGTTGGCTGGCCTCTTTAACACAGGGAGAAAGAGCAGATAACTACTGTGTTACAAGGCATTCAACTCGCTACTGTTTTGAAATGTTGGATCCATGTCAGTGACAGTCCTGGCAGCTGCTCTGCTGCCCCACTACAGTTTTATGGTTACTGCTGTAGGATGATTTCAAAATTGCAGGAATGTTTGAGTGGGCTATATAATGTTTTCATGCAAGTCTCAAACCCATAAAGTATGTTGCTATTAATTAAAACAAAATGTCATTTTTTTATCTTATTACATTTGATTGATTATCCTCTTAGACTTGTCCCAATTTTCCCCCCTTGACCCTCCACTCAGCAGCCCCCAGTCCCTCTGGTGAGCCCTCCTCCTTTGTTCACGTCCGTGGGTCATGCGTATAAGTTCTTTGGCTGCTCCCTTTCCTATACTGCACTTTACATCCCCATGGCTATTCTGTAACTACCTATTTCTACTTCTTAATCCCTTCATCTTTTCCCCTATTCCCCCAGAACCCATCCTAACTGGCCACCATCCCAATGTTCTCCATATCCACGTTTCTGTTTCTGTTCTGCTTGTTTGCTTAGTTTCTTTTTTAGATTAAATTTTTTAAAAAAGATTTTATTTATTTATCTGTAGAGAGATGGGAAGGGAGAGGAAAAGAGGGAGAGAAACATTGATGTGCAAGAGATACATCATGCCCCCAGCAGGGGACCTGGTCCACAACCCAGGCATGTGCTCTGACTGGGAATGCAACCAGGGACCCTTCGGTACTCACGCTGGTGCTCAGTTCACTGAGCCACACCAGTCAGGGCTAGATTCAATTATTGATAGTTGTGTGTTTATTGCCATTTTCATGTTCACAGTTTTAATCTTCTTCTTCTTAAAGAAGTCCTTTTACCATTTCATACAACAATATTGTTTTAAAGATTTTATTTTTGGAGAGAGGAGAAGGGAAGGAGAGAGGGAGAGAAATAGCAATGTGTTGATATGGACTCTGGCCTGAGAAGTCTGTGTGTTGTGGCCACAATGAACAAATTCACACGGACTACAGAAGTCCTGTGGAGAAAAAGGGACAGCATGACTGCTCTCTAAGTAAGAGAGAGGACCCTGGTCCCCGCCTGCACAGGCTGTTATTGCTTTTCTGGGTACATTACATTGAGGATGATCCTTATTTACTATGCACAGGTTTGCTAATACCTGTAGCCACTAGTAATGTTGCTAATTACTTCAAAGAGAAGGATGTTACAGATCAAGGGGAAAAGTGGTTGAACTGGTTACACTCCATGCTTGGGAGGTTTAACTCAGATTTTAGGAAATTACAGTAAGCACTTTCTGTCTCAATTCAGGATGAGGGAGTTTAGCAAAAGCAAATCTCATAGCAGTCTAGGTGCAATGCAGCCTGATTCCCCACTGGAAAACCTATCAGTGGGTGTGGGTCCTGTATGCTGGATCTTGCTTCCCACTGGCTTTTCCAAGTGGGAGTTGGGCTACATTCCCATGCCACTCAAAATGGTTCCCTATAATGTGTGGTTGCCCCTTGTGTGCCCCCCCCCCTACTGGGGACTTGGCCTTGCAACCCAGGCATGTGCCCTGACTGGGAATCGAGCCAGCACCCCTTTGGTTTGCAGGCCAGCACTCAATCCACTGAGCCACACCAGCCAGGGCTCATATAAAAATGTTTTGGTGATGAACTCCTTTAGCTTTACCTTGCCTGGGAAGCACTTTATCTGCCCTTCAATTCTAAATGATAGCAATTCTAACAGCAGTTAGGTTGAAGATCTTAACTTTTCATCACTTTGAATACTTCTTGCTTGCAGTCTTCTTGCCTTCTAGTCTGCAGATTTTCTTTTGAGAAATCAGCTGACAGTCTCATGAAAACTCCTTCATAGGTTATTATTATGCTTTTTTTCTTGCTGATTTCAAGATTCTCCTTCATCATTAACCTTTGGCATTTTATTTACTTAATTATTTGGCCACTGGTATTTATTTGTTCTATATGTGTGTGTGAGGGAAGATGCTGGAAAGCAGAGGAATTAAAAAAAATAAAATGAAATCTCAAAAATTTCACAAAAGGTATACTAAGATAGCACATTTAGCAAGTTGTGTTTTCCCATATACTCTCCAACACTTGAGATCAGTTACAGAAATGTTCACCAATTTGATGGGTGAAAAGTGGCATCTCACATTATGTTGATTTGCATATACCCCATTATCTGTGAGGTTGACTAGATTCTCTTTTCTAAAAATTCAATCTTCATTGTATTTTTTCCATTAGCATTTAGTTCCCCTATACCGCCCTCCCTTAAACTTTTGGAATTTTAAATACGATGTGTCTTGGTGTGGTCCTCTTTGCATCATTCTTGTTTGGAATTCTCTGTACTTGCTGGGCTTGCATGTCTATTTCCTTCACCAAATTAGGGAAGTTTTCTTTCATTATTTTTTCAAGTATGAAAGTTTTCAATTTCTTGCTCTTTCTCTTCTTATTCTGACCCCTCTATGAATGTGAACGTTAGAATGCTTATGTTGTCCCAGAGCCTCCTTGCACTATCCCTGTTCTTTTGGATTCTTCTTTCTTCTTGCTGTACTGATTGGATGTCTTTCACTGCCTTATGTTCCAAATCATTGAGTTGATTCTCAGCTTCATCCACTCCACTGTTGACTCCCTGTAAATTGTTCATTATTTTCATTCGTGCCTCCTTTATTTCTGATAGGATCATTTTAGTGCTGTTGAGGTACCCACTGAGATCCTTCAGCATCCTTATAACTAGTGTTTTGAACTCTGCATCTGATAGATTTCTTATCTCCATTTTGTTTATTTCTTTTTCAGGAGTTTTGTTCTGTTCTTTCGTTTGGGCCATGTTTCTTTGTCTCTTCATTTTTGGCAGCTTCCTTGTGTTTGTTTCTGTGTATTAGGTAGAGCTACTTTGACTCTGTGTTGATAGTGTGGCTTAACATAGTAGGTGTCCTGTAGGGTCCAGTGGCACAGCCTCCCTTAATACCCAAGCTGGGTAGTTGAGGTGTGCCCTTCGTGTGGCTGAGTACACCCCTACTCTTGTAGTTTAGTCTTGATTGCTGTCAGCAGGTCATGGGAGTCCATATTTATTGGACTTCCAGTCAAGATGGTGGCATAGGCAGACATGACTCACCTCTTCACACAACCACATCAAAATTACAGCTAAAATATAGAACAACCATCACTCAGAAATGGAGTTCCATAGAAGTTTGACAACTATGGAATTAAAGAAACCACACCCATGCAGACTGGTAGAAGGGGTTCAGACATGGAACAGGCTGGTTTCACATATACCAGCCTGTTATCTACCAGTGTCTATATTCAGGTGTTGGTGATTTCCCATCAGGAAAGGATAAAATGTGGAAGATAAAGTCTGGGAGGGATATCTCAGTAGAGAGGAGTCCCAGTCCCATACAAGGCCCTACATCCCAGGGTGCCAGTGCCAGGAAGATAAGTTGCCACAACTTCTGGCTGCAAAAACCAGTGGGGATTGAGTTGGTGGAAGAAACTTCTGGAGCTCTAAACAGTTCCTCTTAAGGAACCCATACATGGGCTCACCTGCTCAGATTCAGGTCCTCTAAGCCCTGGCACTGGGGTGGCAGCTTGGAAGACACCAGTGGCATGCTGGGAGAGACTGAGGTGTCTGGCATCAAGGACAGCAGAGGTCATTGTCTGTCTTCTGGGCCTTCCTCTCACAGAGCCACAGAACCAGCAGGCTGGTGCCATATCTTAGACTCCATCATCCTGGTTAAGACTGTTTCACTCACCTTGGAGATCCCCAGAGCCACTCTCCCACCCAACTGAGGGGCTCACCCAAGCTGCTTTTCCAATACTCTCAAACAAGCAACAGCTGGCCTTGGTGAGCCCCAGGCCTAGCACTAGCAGCAGCCAGACTAGATTCACAACTTGGCTTCACTTGGGAATCTCCAAGCCCAGCAAATCAGCGGCCTTTTCAGATTGTTTTATAGCTCAGAAGGGGTGGCCCCAGACAAAACAGGTTGGGGGCTGACCTTCACCTGCACCACTCAGGAAACCCCAGGGCCAGAGCAGCCAGTGGACAGCTACAGACCACTTTGGAGCAGTGCCAGCCTGTCCCTGCATGGAGATCCTGCATGGAGAGTGGACATTGGTGTTAAGTGGTCACAGCCAATCCTTGCAGCTTACTGGACTGGGGAAATCTCTCACATTGATCTGTCAATAGCAACCAAGGCTCAACTACAAGAGGAGGGTGTACTAAGCCTACTAAGGGTGCATGTCAAGTATCCAGCTTGGGCGATAGGGGAGGCTGTGCCACTGGACCCTATAGGACACCTACTTCATTAGGTCACACTATGAAGACATGGAACCAAAACAGCTCTACCTGATACATAGATACAAATGTAGGGAGGCTGCCAAAACTAGGATACAACAAAACATGGCTCAAATGAAAGAACAGATAAAAACTCCAGAAAAAGAATGAAATAAAATGGAGATAAGCAATCTTTCAGAAGCAGAGATCAAAACACTGGTTATAAAGATGCTCAAGAAACTCAGTGGGTACTTCAACAGCATAAAAAAGACCCAGGAAGAAATGAAGGATTTACTCACTGAAATAGAGAGCAATTTATAGGCAACCAACAGTGGAGATGATGTAGCCAAGAATAAACTCAATGATTTGGAACATAAGGAGGCAAAAACACAAACCAATCAGTATAGCAAGAAGGAAAAACAATTCAAAAATCAAGGATGACTTCCAGCCAAGATGGAGGCATAGGTAGATACACTTTGCTTCCTCACATAACCAAAAGAAGGACAACAACAAAACAAGAAACAATCAGAACTGCCAAATAATTGAACTATATGGAACTCTGACAACTAAGGAGTTAAAGTAGAAATATTCATTCAACTGGTAGGAGGGGTGGAGACAGGCAGGCAGGATGGAGAGGGCATGGGGCAATGCAACAGACCAGCCATGAGAGATGGTGGCTGGTGGATTGGGGTGTCCCACATTCACATGCAGATAAGCCAGGAGGAACAACTGGGGAGCAAGACAGACAACACAACCCAGGGTTCCAGCATGGGAAACTAAAGCCTCAAACCTCAGGCTGCAAAAATTTTGTGGGGGTTGTGGTGGAGGGAGGAACTCCCAGTCTCACAGGAGAGTTAATTGGAGATATCCATGGGGACCTAGAATTAACACAAGGCCAGCCACCCTGAAGTCAGCACAAAAAGGCCCAGTTTGCTTGTGGGTAGTGAGGGTAGTGACTGAAAGTGAGGCGAGAGCCGAGGAAGCTGCAATTTTCTCTCTGACCTCTCCCCCACATACAGCACCACAACACAGCAAAGTGGGTTGCCCCACCCTTCTAAATGCCTAAGCTCCACCCCTTAGAATGTAACAGGTGCACAGAGACAGAGAAGTATGGCCCAAATGAAAGAACGGATCAAAACTCCAAGAAAAGAATTAAACAACAAGGAGATAGCCAACCTATCTGATGGAGAGTTCAAAACACGGGTAATCAGGATGCTCACAGAAATGATTGAGTATGGTTGCAAAGTAGAAGAAGTTAAGGCCGTGCAAAGTGAAATAAAGAAAAATATACAGGAAACAAAGAGTGGAGGGAAGAAAACTGGGACTCAAATCACCAATCTGGACCAGAAGGAAGAAACAAACATTCAACCGGAACAGAATGAAGAAACAAGAATTCAGAAAATGAGGAGAGGCTTAGGAACCGCTGGGGCAACTTTAAACCTTCCAACATCTGAACCATAGAGGTGCCAGAAGGAGAAGAGGAAGAACAAGAAATTGAAAACTTATTTGAAAAAACAATTGAGGCCCTGGCTGGTGTAGCTCAGTGGACTGAGCGTGGGCTGCAAACCAAAGGGTTGTTAGTTCAGTACCCAGTCAGGACACATGCCTGGGTTGCAGGCCAGGTCCCCAGTAGGGGGCACAGGAGAGGCAACCACACACTGATGTTTCTCTCCCTCTCTTTCTCCCTCCCTTCCCCTCTTTCTAAAGATAGATAAATAAAATCTTAAAAAAAAAAAAAGAAAAAACAATTGAGAACTTTTTCAATCCGGCAAAGGAAATAGACTTCCAGACTGTCCAGCAATCTCAAGGAGTCCCAGATAAGTAGGTCTAAAGCTAAGAAACATCAAAATTAAATTTTCCAAGATTAAAGATAAGGAGAGAATCTTAAAAGCAGCAAGAGGAAAGGAGAGAGTTACCTGCAAAGGAGTGTCCATAAGACTATCAGGTGATTTCTCAAAGGAAGCCTTGCAGGCAAGAAGGGGCTGGAATGAAATATTCAAAGTTATGAAAGGCAAGGACCTACATCCCAGATTGCTCTATCCAGCAAAGCTTTCATTTAGAATGGAAGGGCAGATAAAGTGCTTCCCAGATAAGGTCAAGTTAAAAGAGTTCATCACCACCAAGCCATTATTGCATGAAATGTTCAAGGGGATTATCTAAGAAATAGAAGGTCAGAAAACTATTAACAGTAAAATGACAAACTCACAACTATCAACAGCTGAACCTAAAATAAAGAAAAACAACAAAAACAAAAACTAAGCAAACAACTACAACAGGAACAGAATCAGAGAAATGGACATCACATGGAAGGTTTTCAGTGGGGAGGGGAAGGGGAAAATTGGGGGAAGGTACAGGGAACAAGAAACATAACTGTTAGGGTTAAAATAGATGGGGAGAGGTTAAGAATAGTATAGGAAACAGAATTTAAAGAACTTTTATGTACAACCCATGGACATGAACTAAGGGGGAATGCTGGAGGATTGGGGAGTGCAGGGTGGAGGAATAAAGGAGGAAAAATTGGGAAAACTGTAATAGTATAATCAATAAAATATACTTAAAAATAAGAAAATGTCCAGGAAACATTCTAATGTGGCTAAGCAGGGTTTGAAAGACTGTACACATGAGACAGCCTTTCGAATATCCATCTATTGGGGACTTGTATGTCACACAATGAGATGCTATGTAACCAATAAAGAATCAAAATTGAAATTTAGACACATAAAATTACACAATGATTTCTAGTAAAACATTTGTGTTATAAAACTACCTTCTGGAATTCTTTGGACAAACATGATAGAAGACTATGTTTCTTACCAGGCCCTAAATAAATTGGTACTTTTCCTTATATAAGAGAAAAATTCAGAACTTGAGAAAGACATTACTAAAAATATTTTAATGAAGTCTCTTTCATTTCCTACTTAATATAAAATCAAGTAAAATTGGATGTTAACTGCACAACTTTCTTCTTTTATTTTTTTTAAAGATTTTATTTATTTATTTTTAGACAGAGGGGAAGGCTGTGAGGAAGAGAAACATCAATGAGTGGTTGCCTCTCTCGCATCCCCAACTAGGTACCTGGCCTGCAAGACAGGCATGCGCCCTGACCAGGAATTGAACCAGTGACTTTTTGGTTCTCAGGCTGGTGCTCCATCCACTGGGCCACACCAGCGAGTGCTTAACTGCACAGTTTTGTTAGTTTTCTGCTTCTGGGTTTTCCTCCCTTGGCTTCAAGTAGCTGAGCATTGGAAGGGGCCTCCCAATGTAAGAGGAGTATGCAAAACAGACTCCTGTGTAAGGGGGGAGGATGAGCACTCCACTGCTCACAAGGAGTGAGCTATCAAGACTCTGTTTTTAAGCACTGAAATAAGTGACTTTAATGACACCTAATTACAAAATTTCTTGTCCTATTTTGGCTGAAGGAGGAGGAGTATAGTAGTATAGACACTCTGGGAAAGAGTTTGTTAGATTCTTAGAAAGTTAAACATACACTTATGAAATGACCCAGCAATCCCCCTAAGTGTTTACACGAGATAAATGAAAACTTGTGTTCACACAAAAACCTGTATGATGCCCTGGATGGTGTGGCTCAGTTGGTTGGAGTGTGGTCCTGTAACCAAAAGGTTGCAGGTTCAATTGTTGTCAGGACACATACCTAGCTTGCAGGTTGAATCCCAGGTCCTGGTGCGTGCAATCCCCAGTCTGCTTGTGTACAGGAGGCAACCAATCCATGCTCATCTCTTGTATCAATGGTTCTCTCTCTCTATTCCTCTCCCTGTAAAAGCAATGAAGAAAAAAAAACATGTCTTTTGGTATGGATTTTTTAAAAGTTAAATAAAAAGCCTGCATGCTAATGTTTATAGCAACTTTATTTTTAGTTGCCAAAAACCAAATCCAACCCAAATGTCCTTCAGTTGGTGAATGGACTTTATTTTTTCCTTCTTTTAACTATTGCTCAATTACAGTTATCCCCATTTTTCCTCCACTACTCTCCCCTGCCCTACCCACACCCCACCTCCCACATTCAATCTGCCCCCTGCCCCAATGTCTTTCCCATGGCTCCTTTATACATGTTCCTCCCCTTCTCCTTCTTTCACCCATTATCCCACTGACCCATCACCTCTGGTTACTCTCAGTTGTTCTTTATTTCCATGACTCTGCTTTTATTTTGCTCATTTGTTTGTTTTGTTGATTAGTTTCCACTTGTAGATGAGATCATATGGTATTTGTCTTTCACCACCTGGCTTATTTCACTGAGCATAGTACCCTCTCCAGTTCCATCCATGCTGTAGTGAAGGGTAGGAGCTCTTTTTTTCTGCTGCATGTATTCCATTGTGTAAATGTACCACCATTTTTTGATCCACTCATTTGCTGATGGGCACTTAGGTTGTTTCTAGCACTTGGCTATTGTAAATAGCACTGCTGTGAACATTGGGGTGCATAGCAGTGTTTGAACTGGTGTTTCAGGATTCTTAGGGTATAATCCCAGCAGTGGATTTTCTGAATCAAAAGGCAGTTCCATTTTTAGATTTCTGAGGAAATTCCATACTGTTTTCCACAGTGGCTGCACAAGTCTGCATTCCCACCAACAGTGCACTAGGATTCCCTTTTCTCCACAGCCTCGCCAGCACTTGTTGTTTGTTGATTTGGTTGTGATGGCCATTCTCACTGGTATGAAGTGGTATCTCATTGTGGTTTTAATTTGCATTTCTCCAATGGCTAGTGATGCTGAGCATCTTTTCATGTCTCTGGGTTCTTTGTGTGCCCTCCTGGGAAAAGTGTCTGTTCAGGACCATTGCCCATTTTTTAACTGGATTGTTTGTCTTCCTAGTGTGGAGTCCCGTGAGTTCTTTATATATTTTGTAGATCAAACCCTTGTTCGAGTTGGGTGAATGCAGTTTAGTATATACATATAATAGAATATTACTCAGCAATAAAAAAGAAATAAAGTACTGATACATTTTATGAAATGGATCCAGCATGCCATGTGAAAAAAATCCCAACTGAAAAGCTTCATACTATATGCTTCCATTATATGAAATTAGAGAAAAGAAAAAATAATAGGAGCCGAAAATGGATGTGTGGTACCCAGGATTAGGAGTAAGAAGGGAATTTGACCACAAAGCATGTGGAAGGCAGAATTTGAGGCTGTGATATAACTGTTTTGTATCTTGACTCTAATCATAATTACATGACTTTATGCATTTGCCAAAACTCATAAAACTGTATGTGGAAAAAATGGATTTTACTGTATGTAAATTAAAAAATAAATTTTAAATTACATATGCAGCATGCATTATTGTTCTATTGAACAATAGCTGCTCTAGAAGAACTATAATAGAGAAGCCAATATGTATCATGTTTTCTCAGGACAGAGAGCAATATATAAAAATTTCATAGTATATCATGCTCTTACTTCCTCCCTTTTTCATAAGTTATAGAAGTTAAATGTGGGCAAAGGAATGACTCAAACTTATAGTAGATTGCCCTAAGAATATTACTTTAAGTTTTATAAAAAGTGTATTCTTTCAGATAAAGAAAAATATCACAGAGTGAATGTATTCACCAAGACACCAAAACTGCATGTTTATATTTTCAAATTTATGTAAAGTAGTACCCATTCATTCATTCATTCATTCATTATTTACTGTGTATTCATTCTGTTTCAGGCAGTGGGGATTTGGCCATGAATGATACATTCTAGTAAGAGGATCAGGAGACAGAAATTAATGCAAATTAACACATAAACAGGATGTCCAGTCAAGATGGAGGCATAGGTAGATATACTTTGCCTCCTCTCACAACCAAAAGAAA
The DNA here is from genome assembly GCA_028533065.1 of Trachops cirrhosus. Taxonomy (NCBI): domain Eukaryota; kingdom Metazoa; phylum Chordata; class Mammalia; order Chiroptera; family Phyllostomidae; genus Trachops; species Trachops cirrhosus. Next base: position 35,129,368 of record CM052550.1, read on the forward strand.
GACAACACAAATTTAAAAACAAAAAAAATAACCAGAACTGCCAGAAAATCGAACTCTATGGAAGTCCAACAACCAAAGAGTTAAAGAAGAAATATTCGTTCAGACTGGTAGATGGGGCAGAGACAGGCAGCCGGGGTGGAGAGGACACACAGCAAGGCAGCAGCTGGAGGACCAGGAAGGCAAGGAGACAGCTGGTGGACAGGGAGGTTCCATATTCATGTGTGGATAAACCAGGAGGAACAACTGGGGAGCGAGACAGACAATACAACTGAGGAATCCAGCATGGGAAAGAAAGCCTCAAAACCTCTGGCTATCAAAACCTGTGGGGGTTGCAGTGGTTGGAGAAACTCCCAGTCTCACAGGAGAGTTCATTGGAGAGACCCGTGGGGTTCCAGAATGTACACAAACCTACCTTCCTTGGAATTAGCACCAGAAGGGCCCAATTTGCTTGTGGGTAGCAGAGGAAGTGACTGGAAGGCGGCCAAGAGGCACCGAAAGCAGCATTGTTCTCTCTGAACCCTCCCCCACATATAGCACCACAACACATTGATGTGGGTTGCCCTGCCCTGGTGAATGCCTAAGTCTCTGCCCCTTACAAGATAAAAAGTGCACTGAGACAAAGAAATGTGGCCCAAATGAAAGAATAGATCAAATCTCCCAAAACAGAACTAAGCGATGAAGAGATAGCCAACCTATCAGATGAAGAGTTCAAAGCACTGGTAATCAGGATCCTCACAGAAATGGTTGAGTATGGTAGCAAAATAGAGGAAAAGGTAAAGGCTATGCAAAGTGAAATAACCAGGACTCAGATCAATGATTTGAAACAGAAGGTAGAAATAAACATTCAAACAGAAGAGAATGAAGAAACAGGGGGAGGTTAAGAATAGTATAGGAAATGGAGAAGCTGAAGAACTTATATGTGTGGTCCATGGATATGAACTAAAGTGGGGGGAGAATGCTGGTGGGAGGGGGGTGCAGTGTGGAGGGGAATACAAGGGAGAAAAAAAATGGGACAATTGTAATAGCATAATCAATAAAATATACTTAAAAAAACACATTAACAAAAACTTGCAGTAGAAGAATGAAAGAACACCTCTTGGAAGAAACTCTGCAAGGTGGTAGTTTAAGAGTTTCCAATGCTTGTCCCTTCCCGAAATATGAATTTGAACAGCTAACCACACATGAAAAATATCTTCACAAGACCTAAGGATTCCAAGTAAGATATAGCACCTGGGTGTGGCAGAAAAATAAAAAATGATGCACTGAGGTCAGTATGAAAGAGAGTTTTACATCATCTCAGGAGCCCACTGCAGAGAGACTCACTCCCCATGGAGGAGGGAAAGTGAAGTGAGTGCTTAACTTTCCCATGGACCCCAACACTGGCTTGCACCAAGTTGGCTCCCACAAACTCCCAGCCTGCCCCACAACTGCATGTCCTCTGTACTGTGAATCTAAGCACAACCCACAGACTAAGATCTCAGAGTGGCCTCCACAAATCCTAGCATCATGTCCTCCTACCTGCTGACCCAGGCACCAGATCTGCCTGCCCAAGAACTCCAGTCAAGAGCCCACCCATGGGACACCACAGATGGCCCTCCCAGACTCTCTGCAAGGGCTGACAGGTGATGGGATTTTCTAAGTCAGTCTGTGAAGACTAGAAGAGGTGCCTACTCCTCCAGTGGTATACCAGGAGAAGCTAAAGGGTCTGGCATTGGGGCAAACAGAAGCCATTGTCCATTTTCTGAGTCCTCTCACCACAGACGCACAGAACCAGAATGCTGAAGCCATATTTGATACTCCATCAAACTGGCTAACACTGTTGACCTGTCTTGGAGATCACCAGAGACTCTGCCTCACCCAACTTACAGACCCACCCAAGTTGCTTTTCCATATGAATAACTGGTCTTGGCTCAGGCTTCAAAGCTTCCTAAATCTTATCAAACAAGCAACAGCTGGCCTCAAGGAGCCCCAGGGAGGGCATTAGCTGTGGCTGGATTAGTTTCACAGATGTGCTTCATCCGGCAATCTCCAAACCCAGCACAAACTGCAGAATGCTTTATAGCTCATGCATGGTGGCCCCAGGCCAAACACAGGTGGGGGCCTACCTTGGCCTGCACCACCAGGAAACCCCAGAGCTGGCGCACCTGGTGAATAGTTACAGACCACGTCAGAGCACCACCACCCTGCCCCTGCACTGCTGATCCTCCACAGAGGGTGACAATTGTTGGTCAGTGGTCACCGCCAGTCCTGGCTAAATCCCTCCCACTGATCTGCCAACAACAATCAAGGCTTAACTCCTGAGTTGAGCAGGAGGGCTCAACTCAGCCCACATGAAGGGCACACCTAGAGTATTCAGCTTGGATGATACGGAAAGCTGTGCCACTGGACCCAACAGGACACCTAGTACATTAGTTCATGCTACCAAGATAGGTAGTCATAGCACCTCTACCTAATACATAGAAACAAACATAGGGAGCTTCCAAAACAAGGAGACAAAAAACAACAACAACAAAACATGGCCCAAATGAAAGAAGAAATCAAAACTCCAGTAAAAGAACTGAATGAAATGGAGATAAACAATCTATCAGATGCAAAGTTCAAAACACTGGTTATAAGGTTTCTCAAGGTTGAGGACCTCAACAGTATAAAAAAAGATCCATTCAGAAATGAAGGATTCACTAATTAAATTAAAGAAGAAGTTGCAGGGAAACAACAGTATGGTGGATGAAGCTGAGAATAAAATCAGTGATTTGGAACATAAGAAATAAAAAAAAACACTAATCAAAACAATAAGACAGAAAAAGAATTTTAAAAGTGAGGATAGTGTAAGGAGTCTCTGGGACAACATCAAGCATTCCAACATTCTCATTATAGGAGTGCCAGAAGGAGATGAGCAAGAAACTGGAAACCTGTTTGAAAAAATAATGAAAGAAAACTTCCCTAATTTGGTGAAGGAAATAGACAGGCAAGCCCAGGAAGCACAGACAATCCTAAACTAGGTGGATGCAAAGAGGCTCATTCCAAGACACATCATAATTAAAATGCCAAAGGTTAAAGATAAAGAGAGAATCTTACAAGCAGCAAGAGAAAAGCAGTTAGTTACCTACAGGACCGTTCCCATAAGACCGTCAGCTGATTTCTCAAAAGAAACTTTGCAGGCTAGAAGAGATTGGCAAGAAATATTCAAAGTCATGAAAAGCAGGGTTGGTTCTACAGCCAAGATTTCTCCACCCAGCAAAAATATCATTTGGAATCGAAGGGTAGATAAAGAGCTCCCAAGACAGGAAAAAGCTAAAGGACTTCATCATCACCAAACCATTATTCTATGAAATGTTAAAGAGACTTATTTTTTAGAAAAAGATCAAGACTATGAACAATACAATGGCAATAAATACACATCTTTCAACAATCTTTCAAAAACAAACTAAACAAAGCAGAACAGAAACAGACTCATGGGTTCAGAGAGTCTTTTGATGGTTGACAGATGGGATGGCAGTGTGTGGGAATGGGTGAAGGGGTGAGGGGATTAAGAAGTACAAATATGCAGTTACAGAATAGCCATGGGGATGTAAATTAAAGTACAATATAGGAAATGAAGTAGCCAAGAACTTATACACATGACCCATGAACATGAATGATTATGTGGGAATTGCCTCAGTATGTGGTGGGTGCTGGGTGGAAGAGAGAAGCAGGGGGAAATTGAGGCAACTCTAATAGCATATTCATATATAGCATAGTATATAAATTTTTTAAAAGCAAATTAGACACAAGCCTTAAATTAGTGTATTTCTTGTATTTAACCTTAACCACCTTGAAAATTATTTTTAAAAATAAAACTCTAAACACTTTTGTGACTTATTCTTGCACAAATAAGCCACAATGTGATAGTTTGCTTAAAATTGTGTTTTCTGCCATTGGAGGCAATGAGAAGTGGATTTAATGAGATAATGGTTGGTTCAGCATCTGGCACAGGACGGGCATTGAGTGTGCTGTCCTTACCACTGTGATAAGTGGCATTTGCTGAGTGAATAAAAGATAGGGCTGTTGTTGACTTGGAATCTGTGACTCAGCAACCTGTTCACCTTTCCACCTCCAGCTCCTAGAACAGTACCTGCTTAACCAGCACCTTCCCCTCACAGGACAACCACCCACCCCTACCTGTGACTCACTCTGAATCCACCTTATGCAACTCGGATACATCCAGAGGCTGTGAAGTACAGCATAGGGAATACAATCGATGATATTGTAACAACTATGCATGGTGCCAGGTGGGTACTAGACTTACTGGCAGGATCACTTTATAAGTTATATAAATGTTTAACCACTATGGTGTATACCTGAAAGTAATAAAATATTGAATGTCAACTGTAACTGAAAATTTTTAATAAATCAACTCCTAACTCTAGAAAATAAAAAATTACATATATCAATTACTGTGATATACCACACTAACAGAAAGATAAAATATGTATGATAAAATTTCTACACCCTTTCATGGTAAAAACTCTCAACAATCTTGGTATAGAAGGTTTGTAGCTAAACAAATAATGGCCATATATGACTATCCCATAGCTCATATCATAAATGTAAAAAGATTTTTCTCTAAGTTCAAGAAGAGAAGATGCCCAATAATCTCACTACTTCTATGTAAATAGCACTAGAAGTCCTAGCCAGAGAAATTAAACAGGAAAAAGAAATAAAAGTGTTAACTAACCCTATTGTGATAATCATTTTACAATATATTGAAATATATGTGTATCAGATGATCATTTTGTACACCTTAAACCTACAATGTTACATGTCATTATATCTCAATGAAGCTGTGGTGAAACTTAACTTCGTTTAATCCTTAAATATTATAAAGTAGCCTGTCACAAAATGTGGGGGAAGGCAAAGAGAACAGTAAATGTAGTTGCATATGTTTATTTATTTACATTCAAGAATGTCTGACAGAAAAAGTATACCTAAGTAGAAAGTCTTATTTTTATGGGAGTGGATTTAGGGTCATATCACTTATCTCTCCTGGGTAACAGAGAACAACATCTCATTCAACAATAAGTACATATTCAACTAATGTTTCTGGGGGTTGGCTGGTGGGCTTAGCTTGGCTGAGCGGCTCTACTCTACATGCCTCTCACCTTCCTCTCCTCTATACCCTAACCTAGTTCTGTTCTCGCAGTGATGGCAGGGGTGTAAGAGTGAAAGCCCGATTGTACAAGTGCTTTTTTATGATTATGGTTTCTCCACATCCATTACTCAAAGCAAGTCAAAGGGCTATGGCCAAAATCAAGGTGTGAAGATATACATACTATCCATGGGGATTGAGAAGAGGAAAAAGCAAATATTTCTAAACAATAAAGTAATCATATATAAAGGTGACTTTTAGTTTTTTCTTTGTAATTTTCTGTGATTGTTATTATTAATTTTAATAACCAGTGTATATGATTTTAGCATCAGAAAAATAATAAATCCACCATTTGTGTTTACAACAAGGAGAAGAGACAATATCTATTATTTTCCTGTGTTCCCTCTGCCAAAGCAAGACCAGGAACAGATTGTAGTATTGGTCACTAATTGTTGTTTTAAGTATATTTTATTGATTATGCTGTCACAGTTTACCCAATTTTCCCTCCTTTATGACCCCTCCACCCTGCACCACCAACCCTCTAGCATTCCCCCCACTTAGTTTATGCTCATGGGTTGTACATATAAGTTCTTTGAATTCTCTATTTCCTATACCATTCTTAACCTCTCCCCATCTATTTTAACCCTACAAATTATGCTTCTTATTTTCTGTACCTTCCCCCCATCCTTGCCCTCCCCTTCCCCACTGAAATCCCTCCATGTGATGTCCATTTCTCTGATTCTGTTCCTGTTGTAGTTGTTTGCTTAGTTTTTGTTTCTGTCATTTTTCTTTATTTTAGGTTCAGCTGTTGATAGTTGTGAGTTTGTTGTCATTTATTGTTCGTATTTTTGATCTTCTATTTTTTTCAGGTGTACAACATAATGACTTTATATTTGTATATATTGTGAAATGATCACCACAGTAATTCTAGTTAACATACATCACCATACATAGCTATAATTCTTTTTCTTATATAAGGAATTTTAACATCTACTATCTTAACAACTTTCAAATGTACAATACAGTTTTATTAACTATAGTCGCCCTGCTGTACATTACATTTCTAGGGCTGATGTATTTTATAATTGGAAGTTTGTACCTTTTGACTTCCTTCACCCATTTTTCCCACCTTCCACAACCTACCTCTGGCAATCATCTCTATAGCTATGAGTCTGGTTTTTTTAGATTCCACATATAAGTGAGGTCATATGGTATTTGTCTTTCTCTGTCTGATGTGTTTCACTTAACATAATGCTCTTAAGTTCCATCTTTGTTGTTCCAATTGGCAAGATTTCCTTATTTTTTTATGGCTGAATATTATTCCATTGTAAATACACTGGACCCTTGAACAACATGGCTGTGAACTTCATGGGTCTGCTTATACATGGATTTTTTTCTATAAATATATTGGAAAAATTTTTGGAAATTCGCAACAATTTGAAAAAATTCACAGATGAACCACATAGCCTGTCTTCCTGACAGGTTACAAATTGTATGGATTGTTATTTCACCCTCTCTCTTTCTCTCCCTCCTCTTTTCTTCCTCAATAGATCTTGATGACTGAAATCTTTAGCGTGGATAGCTCAACTCTGTGGTTGCATTCCACCTATAGTGACAATGCAGGGAAGAGGCTAATGATCGCTGGTCTCCAAAGGGAAAACTTGACTGAACCCTTTGGCTGGAACCCTTTGGCTGGAATCAGCATCTAGGAGATGCTGACCCTTCTTTCTCTCACACCTGTCAGATGCCAAAGTGACATTATGTTCGCTGCAGCCTTCATTTACAGTCCTCAGCAGAGCTGTAGTACAATGCAGCCTGGACCTGCTCTCACTCCTTGAGGGTATCAGGAATTCCTCAAATTAGCAGATATCAAATGCCTCCCAGCTGCATAAGGTCTTCCAGTCTCCAGGCAGCCCCATACAATCACCAGCCACAGGCTTGGGGAATTTAGGCATCCCATTGATGAGGTTTTGATACCTTGTATTATTAGGTCCTTTTCATAGTTGCGTTTTCTACTTCCTTCATCATATGGGAAGCTCCATGAGTTCTCTGTCTTTTTTGACAGCCAGGCCCACCTTACTTTTTTCTTGTGCAACTTTAAGCATCAAAATGGGACAAGTCATGTTATCAAGTCTTTCATATTCTTTATCTGGAGGGTTAGGCCACTACCAGATCATTGGTTTATTATCAAAGGACAAGACTGAGGAACAGCCAGATGGAAGGGATGCAGAGGGCCAGGTGTGGGAACAGGGCACGGAGCTCCTATGCCTGTGGCACCACTCTCCCAAAACTTCCACACATTCACCAACCCAGAAGCTCTCCAACCCAGTCCTTTTGCTTTTTTTATGGAGGCTGCATCACACAGGCATTGTTGATTAATTCATTAGCCATTGGTATTGAACTCCACTCCAGCTCCTCTCCCCTCCTCAGCAGTCAGGGGTGATCTTCTATTTCTTAGATAAGTCCCTTGAACATTTCATATAATAAGGGCTTGGTGGTGATGAACTCCTTTAACTTGACCTTATCTGGGAAGCACTTTATCTGCCCTTCCATTCTAATGATAGCTTTGCTGGATAGAGTAATCTTGGGTGTAGGTCCTTGCCTTTCATGACTTTGAAAGTTTCATTCCAGCCCCTTCTTGCCTTCACGGCTTCTTTTGAGAAATCAGCTGATAGTCTTATGGGCACTCCTTTGTAGGTAACTGTCTCCTTTCCTCTTGCTGCTTTTAAGATTCTCCTCTTATCTTTAATCTTGGGTAATGTAGTGATGATATCCCTTTGTGTGTTCCTCTTTAGGTCCAACTTCTTTGGGACTCTCTGAGCTTCCTGGACTTCCTGCAAGTCTATTTCCTTCACCAGATTGTGGAAGTTTTCCTTCAGTATTTGTTTACATAAGTCTTCAATTTCTTGCTGTTGTTCTTCTCCTTCCGGCACCCCTATAATTTGGATATTGAAACATTTAAAGTTGTTTCAGAGGTTCCCAAGCCTCTCCTCATTTTCTTGAATTCTTGTTTCTTCATTCTGTTGCAGCTGGATGTTTATTTCTTCCTTTTGTTCCAAATCATTGTTTTGAGTCCTTGATTCCTTCCTGTCACTGTTGGTTCCCTGAATATTTTGCTTTATTTCACATTGGATATCCTTCATTTGTTATTTCATTTTGCGACCAAGCTCAGTCAGTTCTGTGAGCATCCTGTTTCGAACTCTCCATCAGATAGGTTGGCCATCTCTTCACTACTTAGCTCTTTCTCTGGAGTTTTTCTCTGTTCTTTCATTTGGGCCATATTTCTTTGTCTCGGCACACTTGTTAAGTTGTAATGGGGTGGGACCTTCGGTATTTACCAGGGCAGAGCAACCCTCTTTGTTGCGTTCTTGTGGTGTCTGTGGGGAAGGGGTCAGAGAGGAAACAATGAAGCTCGCTTGCTCAGCTCTAGCCCCACTTTCCAATGAACTCTTGAGTGAGACTGGGAGTTTCTCTCACCATGGCAACCCCCACCATAGTCCATAGTCAGCTCTGAGTCTCAGTTTCCCATTCAGCCAGCCCCACTCACAAGGTCTGCACCTTGCTGCTGTCGTCTCTCTCTGCCCATCTGTCTTGTCTTCCTCCTACCAGTCTGGTTGGTCTGGTCGACTGTTTCTTTAATTCCTTGGTTGTCAGAGCTCCATGGAGTTTGATTTTCTGGCACTTCTGGTTGTTTACTGTTTTTAGATTGGTTGTTATCCTCCTTTTGGTTGTGTGAGGAAGCAAAGGGTTTCTACCTGTGCCTCCATCTTGGCCAGAACTTGACCACTAGATGTTAATATAAAACATTAGAGTAAAACTAAAGAAGAGCACCAAAAGAATCATAGTGCCAAAATATAATGTAAAAAGCATTCCTCTTATAGGTGAGATCATATCTGTGAAAATTTGCCTTAAAAAAGTTCCTGATGAGTTTGAAGTCCACGTGAAAAACAGATGTACACTGTTTAACTTAATTGACTGAGAATCAGAACTATGAACTGAAACCACAAATATTATTAGGGAAGAATGCAAAAAGACAAAAATAAAAAGGAAAGATAAATTGACATAGACAACAGAAGAAGTACTAAGAATTGTTAAAAACAGGTGAGAGACCAAAGTAAAAGGTGACAGAAGCAGGGTTAGGATCCTGAATGCAGTTTTTCAACAACTGCAGAGAAAGAGAACTATTATAATGGTCAATGTAAGGAGACAGAAGAGAAAAACACAAAAGGAAAAACACAAGCTATCTACAAGAAAATTGAAAAAATAAAGGAGAAGTCTATAGGGTTTTCTATGTATACCATCAAGTCATCTGCAAACTGTGACAGTTTTACTTCCTCCTTTCCAATTTGTGTACCTTTTATTTCTTTTTCTTGTCTGATCGCTGTAGCTAGGACTTCCAATACCATGTTGAATAGAGTGGTGAAACCAGTGTGGAAACAGTATGGAATTTCCTCAGAAAACTAAAAATGGAAATACTTTTTGACTCGGCAATTCTCTTGCTGGTATTATACACTAAGAATCCTGAAACACCAATTCAAAAGAACCTATGCACCCACAGTTCACAGCAGCTCAATTTACAATAACCAAGTGCTAGAAGCAACCTAACTGTCCATCAATAAATGAGTGGATCAAAAACTTATGGTACATTTATACACAGCAGAAAGAAAGAAGGAGCTCCTACCCTTGGAGACAGCATGGATAGAATTGGAGAGCATTATACTAAGTGAAATAAGCCAGGCTGTGAAAGACAAATAACATATGATCTCACCTATAAGTGGAACGTAATCAGCAAAACAAACAAACAAACAAACAAACAAAATATAACTAGAGACATGGAAATAAAGAACAAACTGACAGTAACCAAACGGGAGGGGGGAGAGGGAAAATGGGGGGGAGTGGAAGGGTCCTCAAAGAACATGTGTAAAGGACCCATGGAAAAAGCCAAAGCAGGGTAGAACTGGGGGTGGGAAGTGGGGATGGGTGGGGTGGGGTGGAGTGGTAGGGGGAAAATGAAGACAACTGTACTTGAACAATAAAAAAAATGAAGCAGATATTCAAACCTAGATGAGGAATGCTGAATGACCAAAAAGAAAGCACATTAGCTCCTATACAGGAGAAAACAAATAAAAGGTGGAAACAGTATAGTGAATAATCTATATAAAAAAAAAGAGGAGAAAGGATGACAGATACCTTTGAAGAAGATTTCTATAAGGAAGAACCCAAAATTCTAAAATGTGAAGTGAAATCTGAAAGTGTAGGGAAGAAATAAATCACCAGGGGTAGATGGGATACTAAGAGAATTATTTCAAGCCACAGAGACTAAATCTGTCCAGATCCTAACAAGAATATGTCAATAACTATGAAAAACAAAACAATGGTCTACAGACTGGAAATGTTTAATATGCATTCCAATTTTCAGGAAAGGACAGGCCAAGGAGTGCAGTAACTGTAGGACCAATCCTCTAATTTCTCACACAAGTAAAGCAATGTTCAAGGTGATGCAACAAAGGCTTCTAGCTGAGATGGAGCAAGGAATGCCAGATGTTCAAGCTGGACTCAGAAAAGGAAGAGGCACTCAAGAACTAATTACAAACATTTGTTGGATACTGGAGTACTCCAAAGAATTAAAAAAAAAATAGTCTATGTTTTATAGACTAATAAAGCCTTTGTGTGGACCATGAAAAGCAGTGAGTTGGGTGTGCCTCGAAGAAATGGGTGTGCCTCAGCCCTTATTGTCCTGATGCATAACCTGTATTGTAGACAGGAGGCAGACAGAACATGGAGAGATAGAATGGTTTCCTCTAGGCAAAGTGTGTTTTTCTCCATATTTATTTAATCTGAACCCAGAACTGATATACCATATGAAAAACTGAGCTAGACTCAGAGAAAGGAGAAGGGAAAATTGGTAGAGGAAATATCAGGAACTTAAAATATTGCCCTGGCTGGTGTAGCTCAGTGGATTGAGCGTAGGCTGCAAACGAAAGGGTCGCCAGTTTGATTCCCAGTCAGGGCACATGCCTTGGTTGCTGGCCAGGTCCCCAGTATGGGGCACGTGAGAAGCAACCACACATTGATATTTCTTTCCCTCTCTCTCCTTCTCTTTCATGCTCTAAAAATAAATAAATAAAATCCTTTTTAAAAAAGTAAAAAAAGATATGAAGATGAAGTATTTTACTGGCACAAAGTAGCAATGATCTGAAATGACCTCTAATGAAAGTGAAGAAGAAAGTTTCAAACCAGGACTACAGTTGAACATCAAGAAAACAACTTTGACATAGACAATGAACACATTTAAATTGTTAACAATTTTGCTTACCTTAGCTTAGTTATCCATTCGAATGGAGACAGCAACCAAGAAATCCAGAGAAGGCTGAGGCTCAAAAGAGCACCAATGAGAGAATTAGGGAGAGATCACTAAGAGCAAAGATGTGTCATTAAAAACCAAAATTAAGATCACACACACCCTCATACTCCCAATGACTATGTATGGATGTGAAAGTCAGACAGTGAAGAAAGTTGATGAGAAAAAAATTGCTTCCTTTGAAATAATGTGTCAGAGGAGAGCCCTACAGCTTCCCTGGATCACCAGAAAAACAAACAAATGGGTCCTGGAGCAAATTAAGCCTGAAATGTTGCTACAGGCCAAAATGACAAAACTGAACTTGTCCTACCTCAGGCACATCAGGAGAAGGCAGGGCTCTTTGGAAAAGATGAT
>CM052550.1:35141707-35157385 GCA_028533065.1 Trachops cirrhosus
AGAACTTATGACACATGGACATGAACTAAAGGGGGGGAATGTGGGTGGGAGAGGGTTTGCAGGGTGGAGGGGAATGAAGGGGGGGCAATGGGACAACTAATAGCATAATCAATAAAATACATTAAAAAATAAAAACGGGAAAAAAGGAATAATGCATACCAAGCACCTGGCACCGCAAGATTTTAATAAATGCTGTTTAGTCTTAAAAAAAAAACTAAAAAAAGAAAACCAACCTGTGAATACTGTGCAATGTAGGCAGGTGCTGTTGTAAATCACCCATCATGAAATGGCCAAACTGTTGAAAGGGTCTTCAAAAAACCCTCACTGAATCCAATCGCAGCCTCTCACAACAATGTCAGCTGGTACACTGATACAGATGGGTTCTTAGAACATTTACCCAGCGAGAGAAGCCTGTACTACAAGGGGCCTGCCCTTGGAAGATAATTCTGTGGGGTTTTTTTGGGGGGGTTATGTCCTAGAAATGTTACATATGTAATCTCACTCAATCTTCTCAACAACACATGGGTATCATTATTCCCATTTCATAGATGAGGAAACAGAGTCAGAGAGGTAAGGTGATTTCCCCAAGTTCCTGATGCTACTGAGGTGGATAAATAACACTACCTGCTCTAACAGTCTCCAGAAACCTTTTGACTTAACTCAATAAAAGTTTATTTTTTACTTATGTGAAGTTTAATTAGGTGTGTCTAGTTGGTGAATGGGCTTTCATGTGATCATTCAGAGACCCAGGTTCCTTCCATCTAGGCTCTGTCCTCTAGGTTGATAAAATCCTTGCTAATCAGCCAGCAGCTGGGAGGGAAGAGAGAATAAAAATTGTATGTGGGAGATTTGGGTGAGACATAGGGAAGCCAAGAATTGGCAGAGAATACTACCTCTGCTTATTTTGCACGGACCCGAGCTGGGTCACATGACCACACCTCACTTAAAGGGAGACTGGGAAATGCCTAGCTGTGGACCTGGGAAAGGAAGAGAAGCTGGGTGTTGGTATCTATTAGCACCCTCTACCTCATCCACAAAGAAGAGAATCTTATAGGGGAGTGTGTTGACCCAGGTCAGCCAGATGAAGCAGAACAGGAGCTCAGGCCCTTCCCTTCCTTAGAAAGAATGGACCAATAGCTGCAATAATTTGGTGGGCAACACAGTGGAAACCAGTAGGCCCTAGGTAAGACTGAACAGGTGCAGCTTAGGGTCAGACCTCAGGGTCTACTTCCAAAAGGAATTCCTCTGGACATTAAGGGCTTGTTGCCCACGGTGCATTTTTTGCCCTTTGAGGAGGCAGGTTCGGAAAAGGCTTGTGCTCCAGAATGTCAACTGAGAAGATGCCCCTGGCTTTGACTCCTTTCTGTATTCTTTTGTTGGGTAAACTTGATGTTAATCTCTGAGCTGAAAATCCTGCCTCCTTCCAGATATGTCACACTATAGTTCCAAGTAGGGGTGATATTACAAGTGTCTTAACACCTTATACAATAAGAACAGACACCTGATATCTGGCAGGAGAAGGTAGGAAGGCCCCTTGCTGGGCTCTGTGGTAACCCTTCTGGTGCTGGATTCTGAGGAGGTCTGAGGGTGCAGGGTTGGGCCAGAGTCAGGTGGGAGCAGTATGGGGAAATAGTCAGGGCAGTAGTGGCTATTGACCAACCAGCCAGGGAAGTACCTACATAGTGTGCCATTATTATAGTCATGTCGGTCTTGGCCCCAAGATCCTAAAATGCTGAAGTTCATCATTTAAGGACTTCATAACTCTAGGCATCACTGTAGCAACAGCAAGGAAGAGCAAGGACTTAAAAGTAAGAACAATCTGATAGTAACCAGAGGGGAGGTGGGATGGGGCAATGGGGGAAGGGTTTTCAGGAACTACTATAAAGGACACATGGACAAAACCAAGGGGGAGGGTGGAAACAAGTGAGGGAGGGGGATTTGGATGGGGTGGGAGGAGCTGTGGGGAGGAAATGCAGAAAACTGTAACTGAACAACAGTAAAAAATAATAAAATAAAATTACGTAACACACACACATCACACAGACCTGCCTTTGATTCTGCTCCCACCACTTCTTCAGATCTTTTAGTCACTGTTTTGCCATGTGTAAAATGAAATAACGTTGGTAACATATGAGCATAGGATTAGCACAAAGGAAATAATCAGTACATGGGAATTGTTGCTGGGTTATTTGTGAGGAAAAATGGTGTTATGATTAAAAGCTGGAGTTCTGAGGTTAGAGAGACTCTGTTCAAGTTACAGGTTTGCTGCCTACTAGCTGTGTGACCTTGAGAAAGGCCTTTGGTCTCTGAGCCTCACTTCCCTTACCTACCTCTTCTCCTCTCAGTCACTTAGTTCCAGCCGCACTGATTCCCTTGCTGTTCTGAACACACCAGGCCCACCCACCTCAGGGCCTTTGCACTGGCTGGTTTTCTGCCTTGAATGCTCTCCCGCATATATCCAAATGGCTCCCATCCTCACCTCCTCTAGGTCTTTGTCAAGTACTCTCTTTCTCAAGGCGACCTCCCTTCTCTCAAGCATTTCCTTTGCCCCCTCCCTTACTTTATTTTTGACTAGAGCACTTATCCCCATCTCATATACCATATATTTTGCCTGTTTATTTATTATCTGTTTCCAAACACACGACAGTATAAACACTTGGAGGGGAGGCAATTTCGAAAGTTCTATTTACAGCTTTTGTGCTAGGTAAATGAGTAAAATTTGCGGAGTGAGTGAGTGAATGATAAATGAACAAATATGACCTGGGGGATGAGTGGGTAAGCAATGTGGTGTGCTCATATAATGGAATGTGATTCAGCCTTGAAAAGGAAGGAAGTTCTGACACATGCTACACCACGAATGAACCTTGAAGACATTACGCTAAATGAAATTTGCCAGTCGTAAGTGGATAAATTTTGTATGATTCTTCTTATATGAGGTTCTTAGAGTAGTCAAATTCATAGAAATGGAAATTAGAATGGAGGTTTCCAGCAGCCGAGAGAGGAAGAATGGAGAATACAACTCATTTATGATGTTAATGATTTACTTTCTAAAAGCCTTTAGATACATTCCCCACCCCCCCCCGCCCATAACTGGGCTGTAAAACCAAAGGGCATTTAAACTAGAGAACATATCATTTATGGTCAAAAATGGGATTGTTTTGAGAGTGAAAGAGCTGCTATTAATAATTAAACCAGGACAAAAGGCATCAACTCAACTGTCTCCAGCCAATGTGGGCCAACGATCATCCTTGCTATATAATACCCCTCCAAAGAGGGGGGCAGAAAGCCAACCTTTTAACTCATGTTACAAAACAGCATTCTTGAGTTCACTCATTGGGCAAGCTCCCTTTGCATAACCAACTTTACATAAGTACTGAGAGTTACATAAAAGACTGGTGAAAGTATGAAAGTACACTTCAAGCCTCATACACAAGAGCTTGGATGTGAATCCAGTCCTCACGCCCTGCTCCTGCAGCGCTGGGTGGTGGCACAGTGTTGGAGAAAATGATCTCTACGACCCTGCTTCCCTCTGAACCTGGCTCAGAAGCCACAGCCACCTGAGGTCAGAGGTGTGCAGCTAAAGGGAGCAGGGAGATACAGAGATCAGACCTGTGGAGGGGGTGGGAGGGATAGATGACAGATAAGAGGAAAACTAGAAAGAGACAAGGAGGGGGAGTAGATGACAGTTGATCTCTGATGGCTTAAATAAGACTGTGATTTCAGCTAAATCTTTCCTGATTTCCTCCTTGAACATAAACCTTCATTCTCCCACAGGCAAGATGCCACATACATCTGTGGCATCCTGCCTGTGAGCTTAGGTATATCCTACCTGGTCATCTTGGAGAATGTGGACAGCTCCCTCTAAGAAGTGAAGCTGCTCCTTGGTTCAAGGAGGGGATAGACAGTGCCAGTTTTAGTATCTTCCCGAAATGAACACTTTTGAAAGGCTGTGGCTTTCAAAGACCCCAGAATGTACTATTTCAAGTGTACCGCAAAGTCAATGGGATACAGTGGGTCAGCCCTGCTTTAAACCATCCTTGGGTTGACGTCCTTCTGTCTTTCAACAGTAGACCATGAAATCAGGCAGTAGCTTCTGAAATGAATGTATGTGAGCCAGGAGTTTACTCCTAGATACTGCTCTCAGCACTCTCAGATGTGTCCCAAGACCCACACAGAACAATGAACACTGGAGCAAATGTAAACTGAAAACAATCCAAACACCTATCTGTATGGGAATGAGTGAAAAAAATATGGTACATCAACAAGGAAACACCACCTGTCCATTAAGAAGAATGAGTTCACCTTGGCTGGTGTGGCTCAGTGGATTGAGCGCTAGCCTGCAGACCAAAGGGCTGGTGGTTTGATTCCCAGTCAGAGCACATGCCTGGGTTGCAGGCCAGGTCAGGTCTCCAGTGGGGGCATGTGAGAAGCAACCACACATTGATGTTTCTTTCCTCTTCTTTCTCCCTCCCTTCCTCTCTCAAAAAATAAAAAAATAAAATCTTTTTTTAAAAAGAAGAATGGGTTAGAACTCTATGTGCTGCAGTGGAACAATGTCCATGACACATAGTTAAATTTTTTTTTAAAAAGTCCAGATTCGAATGCTAGGATTACCTGTTTTTGTAAAAATATACATACATCCATATTTGTGCTTGTATTTACTCAGCTCAGTGATTTTCAATGGGTGTGTCGCAAGAATATTTAAAACATGCTATACCTGACTATTTAGTCAGGGAAACTGATCTCTTTTCCCCTGAATTGTCAAATAAAAAAGACAACTGCCAACAAAATAATAGCTGTCTGGTGTGAGTGAATCAAGATTATACCTTTGGTTGGATCAGCAAAAAATGTGATATATTCTTTGGTGTGCCATGGAATCTTAGTAATTAGTTTATGTGTGCCATGAGATGAAAAATGTTGAAAATGGCTGACTTAGACCATTTTGGGGAGGGTATACAAGAAACCATTATCCAAGCTTATTTCTCTATAGATTGTAGGACTTGCATTCAAGGGAGTAGGATTGAGGAGGAAGAATTTACATTAATTTCATATTCCTGCTCTGCTTGGTCTACTTTTTATAGGTGCTTTCATTATCTATAACTAAAAGCTAGTTTAAATAAAAACATTAGCCAGTGTTTGTATAGCTATTTAATTTTTAGATAACTATAACGCAAATGATCATTTAAGAAGCATTCAGTATTGAATCTGCTATTTATTTTATCTAGAATTTAGAGCATTATGTTTAGTTTTATTAAAAACTCTTTTTTTTTGGTGTTTTTCACAGGCCTGGCACCATCTACAGTTCCTGAGTGAGGGTTAATCTTAGGAGTCACTGTGGTTGGGATGTATCTGGGCTCTCCTCATGGGACACTGGCCTGTGGCATCTGTCTTTCAAACCAGCAGTTGGAAACCCTCCTGCTTGTTACAGGAGGAGATTCCAAGAGGGAAGGCATCCTCCCTTCCCCAGACAAAAACATGGATACTCATCTGCAGATAAGGTCAGAAAGGCAGGGCTGTTCTGAAAGGCTTTGTTGGCATCTAGGAACTTCTCAGGCTGGAAGGAGGAGGGTTCTTGGAACTGGTCAGGGTCTTGGAGAACAGTGTGGACCATGGGAACATTATGGTGTCCTGTGGAAGGAGTTGGTCTAGATATCCGTGTCTGCTCACCTAGTGGAGCACCCGCAGGTGTGCTTCTGGTACACTGGCCAAAAGCTTCCTGTTCTATGTGGCATTGGGGAACAATGGGGTAGGGAGAATGTGATCCCTGGGGCCAGCAGCCCTGGGTTTGAATCCCAGCCTTGTCCCTTCCCACGTGGGTGCCTGGCAAGTGACATCTCTCTGAACTTCAGTATCGCCATATGCAAAATGGGCATAATTATAGCATCTATTCAGAGGAGTCAAAGAAATGGTGACAGTCACTTGGCACATAAACACACAAGAATTGCAAGGTCACAAACGTGTCTTGCATAAGCAGGACTGAAATGCAAGAAGGGCTCTTTGTTTTCACACCATGCGTTCAACAGGTCACTTACCTCAGCAACGTTTTTATTCTCACAAAGGTGCACCGTGAGGGCTAGTGGCCACCCTGGCATTAGTTACATCACTTCTGACCACAAAAACAGGTTTCAGCCCTTTGTGAGAATGTTCACCTATTGTAGATCATCTTGAGCTTTTGACTCTTTTGCATGCCATAGATTTCTTAACCTCTCCACCTAAGGGCACACTCTGTCAATTCAAGAAAATAAGCAAACATCTAGCCAACAGTAAGGGCATTCAGGAATTTTCAGGCTGTTGAGAACCAAGTAAGGGCACTCCCTTGGCAAGCCTCTATCCTCCCTGGCACCACTCACCTTTGCTATTGCAAGGGGAGGAAAAGTCACCATTCCACATCACAGAAGGCCATGTATGTGGGCACTTACGCTCACATTTGGGGAGATTTCACAGATTGTTGGAGTCTGATTTTTCTGCTGCAACTTAGGAGCTGCAGAGGGTGTCTGAGAGAACTTCTCAGAGACAAATCTGGGCCTGGGTATACTCTCAAAAGGAATGAAAACAGGCACTTAAAGAAATGCCTGTACACCCATGTTCATAACTCATTATTCACAACAGCCAAAAAGTGGAAGCAACTCAAGTGTCTGTCAGCAGATGAATGGATGCATGAAATGGTGTGTCCATTCAATGGAACATTATTCAGCCTTGAAAGGAAGGGAATTCTGCCATGTGCTACAATGTGGGTGAACCCTGAATGTGGGTTATTATTGTCATAATAACCCTGGCTTATTATGACAATAAGCCAGTCATAAAAGGACAAACACTGTATGATTCTAATACTATGAGGTAACTAGAGTAGTCAAATTCATAGAGACAGAAGTAGAATGATGGCTACCAGGCACGGTGGGGAAGGGCAATGGGCATTTGCTGTTTAATGGGAACAGAGTTTCAGATTTGCCACAGAAGGGTTTTACAGATGGATTCTGGTGATGGTTGCACAAAAAGTGAATGTACTTAATGACACTGAACTGCACACCACATTGTGTAGTTAGTATTATTATGTCCATTGTATAGAAGAAGAGACTGAGGTTCAGAGAGGTTGAGTCACTTGCCCAGAATTGCACAGCTGGGAAGCGTGAGTGCAGGGATGCCAGGTGACTTCAGAGCCTTGGCTCTCAACTGCTGCACTTTAGTGCTTCATCAGGAAGCTGTTGATCTCATCCCTGTTTGGGTTGAGGGAGGTAGGGTGAGAGTCAGGATCTGGAAGGACCTATGAAGCTAATACTGATAGGGTCTGTCCTGTAGCTCTACCTAGAAGACCTGAAAACCAGCTGAACCCAGGGGACCCGCAGTTAGCTTGTACCTTTGGGATGTGGTATCCCCATAACTGGGTGTCCTGGGTAACAGTACAGTGCACACCCTGAGGTATGATGTCTGCAAACCTCAGGACCTCATGGAGGACAGCATTCTTGTATGGCACCAGAGCCCTGTCCCCAGGACGGGCCATTTCTCTGACCCCACCACTTGGTCAGTCCCTTGCTGTATAAATTCTGGTCCTTTCACAAAAGGGTAGGAAAAATAAAGCTCTGACCATGAGAAGGCTTGTTGTCCTGGGCACCTACCCCTATCCTCAACTTTCCAGACTTTAAGCCCAGAATTGCATAAACAACATCCACTCTTCCACCCTCTCCCCCCAGCAATGTGCTTTGAGTTTTTGTCCTTGTATCCAGCTTTACGACATCAGGCTGAGAAGAGAAGGTGGTGGTCCTGACCTGTAACCTGTGGCTGCTTCAGGAGAATCAGAGGTCCATATGTGAGGATGGTGCTGTTTTCTCCATCTTGGCAGAAAGCTGTTGAGAGCAGAATTGATCAAATTCTTTTGGCTGAATTCTACGTGAGGATGCCCTTGTTCCTATGTACAGAAACACAGAATGTCTGGAGGAGAGAAGAGCCGAGAGAGACTGTCTATCCAGACCAGGGTTGGCAGATACATGCCACTTCTTATTCCACTTCCACCCTCTTAGTCTTAGATGGCAGGCATGAACAATCAATCCCAGCACTCTTTGGCACTAAAACTCAGAATCCTTCTGAGGCCCCCATTATCAAATGGAGAAAGCTGAGACATGAGATGAAGTCTATTTATAGTTCCAGGTCTAGACCAAAGACCCCCCTATTAGTACAACAATGTTTTTGATAGAAGACCTGAGACCAAGATGTGTGGAGAAAATTGCACATGGTCACACGGTAAACTCAAAGGGAGAGTAAGGGATTTGGGACTGAAGTCTCTAGAATCCCATCCAAGGATGCTCTAAGATCCTCAGCCCCTACAGATACCATATCGGATCTTGCTCCAAGTCTCACCTGCTGCATGGGAATGAGAAAGAAATTGATGAAGTCCCAGCGTGAGCCCTGTCCAGAGACACCTCAGCTCCCTTGCCATTTGGGACACAACAAACTCTTGCTTCTCAAGGACCTCAAAGACTTGGTTGTGTGGACCAAGAGGTGTCTCCGCAGAGCAGGGAAAAGACCATATATCTTGGGGGAGAAAGAGGACCAGGGTAGAAAGTGGATTGACATCTGTGGTTCCCTTGGCCTTAAATACTGTTCACCATCCTCCCTCCCCCTTTTGCTGGTTTGTTCCTGTTTGTCACTTAGGTCTCAAGTTAGATGTAATGCCCTCCAGACAGCCTTTACTGACTTTCCTAACCTCCCTGCCTCTGTGCTGCTGGAGCTTTCCAAGGGGTTTTCCAAGGTCACATTCTGAGAAGTGTTGGTCTTGGACTAGTCTGTGCTTGGTCCATGCATGCTTGCACACACACCACACACTCCTGACCCCAGCTCTCACCACAGATTTTCTCTAACTCCTCCTCCAGGCAGCCACCTCCTCCTGGATCTGCTTTTCTAGGGTCCACCGTCCCAGGACTAAGTCCCAGAGAGTGGCCAAGGAAAACCTCCTCATAGTTCTTCAGCACTTGCCCTGACTGAAGGCAATGCCTCTAGGGAGAGGACTGGGGTCAGAGAGATGGTAGGATGGCCCATTTTCATAGCCACTGACTAGGAACTACAGTAGGGGCAGAGTGAGGTGAGAGTGTAACAAGAAATGCTGTCTACAGGTACCTGAGGCAGGAGGGCCCTAAGGTGCACTGTGAGGTCAGCAGGTCAGCAGCAGACAGCAGGGTGCCGATCTTGAGGACTGGGTGAGCCAAGACTGTGTCCTTGAGGGCAATGGGAAAACCCAGAGGGGATTTAGGTAAAAGAAGGATGCTACTGACTGTTAGATATATGTTTTCTAATGTATCTCCTTTTGAATGTTTCAAGAATATTTATTTTATTTTAAGTATATTATATTGATTATGCTATTACAATTTCCCAATTATTTTTTCCCTTTGCTCCCATCTACCTGGTATACCCTTTCCCTCCGGCAATGCCACCCACCCCTTCCTTAGTTCATGTCCATAGCTCATAGGTGTAAGTTCTTTGGCTTTTCCCTTTCCTATACTATTCTTATCATCTCCCCTGTCTATTTTCTTCCTACCAATTATGCTTCTTGAGTCCTGCACCATTTCCCCCTTTCCTCTTCCAACTGAACACCCTTTGAATGATGCCCATGTAATTCTGTTCCTGTTCTCTGCTTGTTTGCGTAGTTTTTTTTTTTTTTTTAGCTTCAGTTGTTGATAGTTGTGAGTTTGTTGTCATTTTACTGTTCATAGTTTTGATCTTCTTTTCTAGGACAAGTCCTTTTAATGTTTAATGTGATAATGGCTTGGTGATGATGAGTACCTTTAGCTTTATCTTGCCTGTGAAGCACTTTATTTGCCCTTCCATTCTAAATGATAGCTTTGCTGGATAGTGTAGTCTAGGTTACAGGTCCTTTCCTTTCATAACTTTGAATACTTCTTGTCAGCTCCTTCTTGCCCACAAAGTTTCTTTTGAGAAATCAGCTGACAGTCTTATGGGAACTCCTTTGTAGGTAACTCTGCTTTTCTCTTGCTGCTTGTAAGAATCTCTTTTATCTTTAACCTTTAGTAATTTAATTATGATGTGTCTTGGTGTGGTCCTCTTTTGGTCCAACTTGTTTGGGACTCTGAGTTTCCTGGACTTGTATGTCTATTTCCTTCACCATATTAGGGAAGTTTTCTTTCATTATTTGTTGAAATAGTTTTCCAATTTCTTGCTCTTTCTCTTCTCTTTCTGGTACCCCTATGAGACGAATGTTGGACATCTTAAAGTTGTCCCAGAGGCTGCCTATACTATCCTCATTTTTTTTGGATTCTGTTTCCTTCTTGTTGTTCTGATTGGTTGTTTTTGCTTCCTTATGTTCCAAATCATTGATTTAACTTTTGGCTTCATCCACTCTACTGTTGTTTCCCTGTAAATTGTTCTTTATTTCAATGAGGGAGTCCTTGATTACTGCCTGGGTCTTTTTATGCTGCTGAGGTCCTCACTAAATTCTTTGAACATCCTTATAACCACTGTTTTGAACTCTGCATCTGATAAATTGCTTATTTCCATTTCATTCAGCTCTTTTTCTGGAGTTTTGATCTGTTGTTTCATTTAGTCCCTGTTTCTTTGTCTCCTCATTTGGGCAGCCTCCCTGTGTTTATTTCTAATTAGGTAGAGCTGCCTTGACTCCATGTCTTGGTAGTGTGGCATAATATAATAGGTGTCCTGTAGGGTCCAGTGGCACAGCCTCCCTTCACATTCAAGCTGGGCATTCGAGGTGCACCCTTTGTGTGGGCTGAGTACACCCTTCTCTTGTATTTCAGCCTTTGTTACTGTTGGAAAACCAATGGGAGGGCTTTACCCAGGCCAGTACTACAAGGATTGGCCATGACCACTGACCACCAACCTCTGCCCTCTGTGGAGGCTCAGCTGTGCAGGGGCAGGGTTATGGTGCTCCAAAGTGGTCTGTAGCTGTCCACTGGGTGCTCTAGCCTTGGGGTTTCCCAGGTGGTGCAGGCCAAGGTCAGCCCCACTCCTGTGTTTTTTCCAGGGCTTTCCTTACTGAGCTACAAAGCAATCTGAGGTGGCTGCTACTCTTACTGGGCTTGGATTTCCTAGGTGAAGCCAAGGTGTGAATCTAATCTGGCTGCTGCTGGTGCCTGGCCTGGAGCTCACTGAGGCCAGCTGTTACTTGTTTGGTAGGACTTAGGAAGCTGTGGAGCATGAGCCAAGACCAATTATTCATACAGAAAAGCAGCTTGGGTGGGCCTGTAAGTTGGGTAGGACAGATTCTCTGGTAATCTCCAAGGTGAGTCAGTGTTAGCCAGGTTGGTGGAGTCTCAGATATGGCTTCATGGCTCTTTGGGAAGAGGGCTCAGAAAAGGGACACAGGCCTCTGTTCTCCCAGATGCCAGACACTTCAGCCTCTTCCAGTATGCCACTGGTGCCCTTGAATTCAAGCTGCTACCCTGGCACTGTACCTCAGAGGGAGTGAGTCTGAGTAGGTGTGTCCATGTGTGGGTTTCTTAAGAGGGACTGCTTGGGGCTCCAAAAGTATCTTCTACCGACTCAATCCCTGCTGGTTTTTGCAGATGAAAGTTGTGGGAATTTTTATTCCTGGCACTGGAACCTGACCTAGTGGGCCTGGTGTGGGGCTGAGACTCCTCACTCCCAAGATATCCCTCCTGAATTTTTCTCCACTATAGGTGGGTGAGAGACCAGTCCATTCTGCATCTTTGCCCCTCCTACCAGTCTTGTTGGATGTGGTTTCTTTAATTCTGTAGTTGTCAGACTTCCATTCAACTAGATTTCTGATGGTTCTGAGTGTTGGTTGTTCTATATTTTAGATGTGCTTTTGATGTGGTTGTGTGAAGAGGTGAGCCATGTGACTGTGCTGTCATCTTGAGCAGAACCCTCAAGGATATTTTAGCCAATTCATTTTATATTTAAGGAATTGGCCCCACTCAGAGTTCTAGAAAATTGTGGAGTGAACATTGTGATGTATGGCTCAGATCCCTCCTCAGAAGGAAGGACTTAGAGTACCTCCTGCCAGACTGCCTCACTGCCAGCCCCTTCCCAAGCAGTCCTCACACATGCCTGCTCTACCAAGGGGGCTGATTGGTTCCGATGTCTTGGCCCAACTCAGGACAGCTCTGAGGGGTCATTCCATTTCAAAATGTCGCAGTAGGGTATCCTGGAGATGTCCCTGGAAATTGCACCATGAGTTGATGTCACCCTCTACCCAGTCCTGCTTCCCTTCCTTCTCTTGCCCAGGTACCAAACCACAGTTTTTCTCTCATAGAGGTCTTGTGTATTAATATCCATCTCAGAGTCACTTCCCATGGGCCCAGCCTGTAACAAGCGTTAGCCTTCATGATATGCTTCCCCCCACCCAGGATATCCATGTCCTGATCTTTGTAATCTGGGAATGTGTTTCCTTTCACAGCATTGGGGACTCTGATGAAGTTAAGAATCTTGAGGTGGAGAGATTATCCTGGATTATCCGGATGGGCCCAATGTAAGTGGAAGCGTTTTTATAAGAAGACAGCTGAAGGATCAGAATTAGAGAGAGAAGATTTAAGAACAGAGGCAGAGGTCAAATAGCAGAGAAGTTGTGATGTTTGTGACTTTGAAGGTAGAGAAGGGACATGCACTAAGGAAGGCAGCCTCTAGAAGTTGTAAAGCAAAGAAACAGATGTAGACATATTTCAGACTCCAGAACTCTGAGATAATAAATTCATGTTGTTTTAAGCCACTGAGTTTATGACCATTTGTTATAGCAGCAACAGAAAACTAATATGTCCATCTGGGGTCATCCCAGTTTGTGTTAGTTTGCTTTGTCTGCCATAAAAAAGTACCCAAAACTGGGTGGCATATACAAGAAAAATATATTCTCACAGTAGAAGCATCACCCTGATCTCTGCATTTATCTTCACATGCCATTCTCTCTGTGTGCACGTTTGTGCCCAAAGTTTCTCCTTTTATAAAAACATCATTCATATTGTATTGGGGCCCACCCCAATGACCTCAGCTTAACAAGAATATCTCTATAAAGAGTCTACGTCCTAACAATGTCACTTTCCGAGTCATCAGAGGTTAGGACTTTAATACATGAATCTTTGCTGACCCAATTAAAATCCCTAACACAGTTGTTCATGACACAGTGTTGTTCTCAGTCCCTACGATGAGCCAAACACTGAACTGGGTGCTGAAAATACACGACATATTAGGTCCCTGCCCTATTAAACAGTGGAATTTACATATCTTAAAATGTTCTTCCTCTTGCCCCTCACTCTTCAGCTCCACTTTGAAGACATTTATTCATTGTTGCTTATTTGGTGGTGCATTTCATCTGTATTCTTGTTTAAAGCTTAAAAATTTGAGGAAAATTTTATACTTCTCCATTTTATAGATGAAGAAACTGAGCCCATGGAGGACAGTGACTTGCCATAACATACATGGGTCATAGGCAACTTATAAATTCAGATGTAGAGGACTCTAGGGCATAGGTTTGAAGCCTCTAGACCAGGAATTCCTTACCTGGGATCTAGGCACCCCTAGTATTCAAGGGTCCTATGAACTTTGGTGAAGATAAAATTCCATCTTTTTTTTTTTTACTAATCTTTATCTGAAAGTTAGCCCTTTTTTTTCAGTTATGAAGGCAGATCACATTGGCAGTGGTAATGGCAGTGGTAATCAGCTTTATCACCAATGGAAAGAAACCACAGATAATTTTACGGCATGTTGCAGCTGTAACTCCCAAAATATCATCTAGACTCATCACCACTCTATATAATTCTAGAAATTTTTCATCCTCCCAAAGAGACGCTCTTTGTGCATTAAGCAATTACTCCCCTTTCTCCCTCCCCAAGCACCTGGCAACCACCCTATCTCTATTCTGGATATTTCGTGTCAATGGAATCATATAATATGTGACCTTTTATGTCTGGTTTCTTTCATGAACTTAATTTTACACAGTTGTCCAGGGCTGCACAATGCCTTGTAACATGTAAATGCGCAAAAGAGGATTCATAGCAAAACTTTTGGTGCACGAATTGATTTTTAGGAAAAAAAAAGCAATGTTTATTGAGCACGTATTATGTGTCAGGGTCTATCTAAGTGCTTTATTTATATTAAATGACTGAAATCTCACAGGACTCTGGGGCAGGTCAGCATAATTATTCCCATTTTACAGATGAGGGGAGAGACTAAAGTGACTCTTTAGTCACACAAAGTGACTAAATAACCTTCCAGTCAGTCATCATGCAGATAGTGCTGGGACTGGAACTCAAGTCCTCTGGCAGCAGTCCCGGGGCACTTAATATGTGAGTGGTGATGCATCTGGTAGGAACTTGGATGTGAGGTGACCCAGAGTCCTGCCCTCCAATTCATACCCCATCTGACCTCACCATCTTCCCTGTTGTTCCTCTCAGAAATGGCCATCTCCGAGTGCATCTGAAGGTGGCTGCCTGCTCTACCAGAGCCTCCTGTGGCTGCATAGCACAACCACTAGGTCAGGCTTAGGCAAACCATGAACATTGGCTGTATTGGGCCTTAAGCTGAAGTGATAGGGCAGGTGGCCTTGAGTCTCAAGGGGCCCACCATGTGCCTGTCCAACCCTGTGTCTCTCAGCAGGTGGTCATCTCTGTGGCAGGTCCCTCTGGGTTCCAATTGCACTGTGTTTCCCTCTATTTCTGGTCTTTCTGAGCTATTCTACATCTCTGTGATTACTATTCTGTGTCTTTGATGCTGTTTCTGTGTCATCATTTCTCCATGTCTCCCAGTCTGTTCCTCTTTCCCTCTAATGGCTTCTTTCAGAGCCCCTCTCTATGGGTCTCTGCCTCGTGGTCTCCCCACTTTTAGTGTTTCTGTCCTCTTTGATCTCTTGGGTCACAGCCTCTTATTATCTCTTTCAGCCCCTCACCATCATCTTCAACCATTCAATATCCCTTTCAGCCCCTCACTATCACCCTCACTTCTCAGTATCCCCCTGAGTGGCTCACCAGCTCCATCAACCCCTACTATCCCTGCAACACCCCATTATCACCCTCACATCCCAGTAGCCCCCTTCATATTTCCCTATCCTCTCAGAATCTCAGCAAACCCTCAGCTCCTCACTATCCTTCTAAGAACCTCACTATCTTGCTCAGCCCCTCACTATTTCCACAGTCCCTTACTTTTCCCATTAGCTGCTCACTATCCCCCTCAGCTCCTCCCTATCACTTCACCCACCAACTATCTCCCTATTCCCCTCCTCCTCCCTTCTTCCCCTATTCAGCTCCATCATACCCTCACTTGCCCACTGAGGCCTTCCTTATCTTCTCAGGCCCTCACTATTCCCTCAGTCCCTCATTATCCCCCCAGTTCCTCACTATCTCCCCAGCCCTGCACTATCCCACTCACCAATCACAATTCCTCCTAAGCCCCTCCTGATCCCCTCAGCTCCTCAAGAACCCTCTCTCTCGCCATCAGCTCCCTCAGCCTCTCACATTCCCTTTCACAACAAACTATCCCTTTCAGCCTCTCAATATGTCCTCAACCCCTATCTATTCCACTCACTCCTCACAATTACCCTCACCCCTCAATATCCCCCTTATCCCCTCCCTATCTCCTCAGCCCCTCACTACCCGCCTTAGCCCCCTCACTGTTTGCCTCAGCTCCTAACTGTCCCCCTCAGCCCTCACTATCCCCTCAGGCTCTCACTATCCCCCTCACCCCTCATGAATCCCTTATACCCTCACTATA
>CM052550.1:35157885-35175378 GCA_028533065.1 Trachops cirrhosus
CATTAGCCACTTATTAGAAAGGATGGAAAGAAGATAAGACTCTTGCTGGGAAGGAAAGGATTGTGAGTTGGATCTAGAAAACAGTGAGGTTGTGGGAGGTCAGTTTCTGAGGTAGGGTGAGAGTAAAGAGTAGTAAATAAGTGTAGTGTGTGAGAGAATAAAGTTAACCACTATAGTAATAGAATTGAGGAAACTGAGAAGTGGGCTAAGGTCTGGGAGGGATGTTGCGTAGTATTTACAATTGTATGGAATAGCTATTATTTACAGTAATATTAGAGCAACAATCTTATGACAGTATCTACTAGATCTAGATAATAAGAATAGGAAGTATGGAGCTTTGAGAAGTGTACTAATGGAACACAAATAAAGGACAGGTAATTAGCTATACACTATGAATGAGATAACAGGGGAAACCTATTAAATGATACATTATAACTAGCCAAGCAAAGAAGACTATACCGAAAGAAGAGGAATACTAAAATACTATTTCAATAAAAAGTGTAAGAAAAATGAAATAATACAGATATGCTATTACTTACAGTTTCAAAAAAATGAAGTAAATAAGCAGGAGATGGAATGAAGAGATAAATTTGGAAGGAAAGGGAGAATGATCAACACTAGAAAGAAATAGAAACATAAGGAATTGAACGAAATAACAATAATAAGAATTAAAAAATAAAAAGTTAATAAAAAAATCAAGCACAAAAAGAAACAAACAAACAAACAAAAAAACAAAAACCAAAAAAATACCCCTTTGTTGGTTTCAAACTGGCCAAACCAGTTTTCCTGGTTTTGCTGGCTGCAGCAGACTTAGCTGCAAATGTCGAATGTCGTGGCTTTTTTTCCCCTTCTTGTTCAGAGTTCTGTCAGCCTCTGGCGCACTGTCCCCAGGTCCAGCCGTGCGGGCCCAATGCCCCAGGATGGGCCCTGGGCACCGGATCTGGGAACTCCCAAGCACTCCCTCCGGATCCCACTGTGGAGTGCGCATGCGCACTCTTTCCAGGTTCACGTGTGTGTACTCTGGATTCTGAGGGGCTGGAACTTCTCTTGAATTCATGGCCTGGGCACCGAGGATCCCGCAGAACGCCTGCGCTTTTTCCGTTCTCACAGCTGTAGGCACCAAGCCTTTTACTCAAAAAATAACTCTCTCTGGGTTGGGGCGCCGGCGCAAGACCCGGTGGTCCCTGGACCCATTGGCTGGGCCGATCTCTCCAAAACCAATCTCTCCAAAGCCTAAAGCTGTTCAGGCACCTCTCACCAGGGTGCGGGATCCGGTCACTCTTCAGCACTCCCTCAGAAAGCTCACTGTGGAGCAGTTCGCACCCCTTCCAGGTTCAAGGGTGTGTACTCTGTGGATTCTGAGGGGCCTGCAATTTCCCCGAACTCGTGGCCTGGGCACTGGGGATCACACAGAATGCCCTCACCTCTTCTGTTCCCACGGCTGTGGGTCTCGGGCCTTCCACCAAAAAAACACTCTCTCCAGGTTGGGGTCCCCATGCAAGGCCCGGCCATCTTTGGCTCCACTGGCTGGGTCGTGATCTTCCCCAAAGCCTGCTCCACAGTCCCCCGGATCAGTGCTGCTCAGTCCTTGTTTGGCCAGGGAGGGAGCGGTTGACCCAGCTCCCCCACCACGAGACCCCTGCGGCAGCCCCCGGAGCTCTGGGGCTGAGGCTGCAACCTCCCTGCTCCCCAAGCTTATCCCTGGGCCATTATTATTCTGCAGTAGTCTCCTTACCATCTGGTTTTTCAATGTCTGCTATAATTTTTGATTTCCTATCTTCATGTGTGCTGCGATGATCCTCCATAGGATTTGCTCTTGTCCTCCATAGTACGGCTAGGTTTTCCTGCCATTTGAAGAGGGATGTGGCATGTGCTCCCTCCTACCACGCCGCCATCTTCCCTCCTCTCCCTATCCGCATATTCCTCACTATGTTTTAGCTCCTTGTTAGCTTCTTCAACCCTCTTTATTTCCTCACCTCCTCACCTCCTTAGAACGCCCCCAGCTTTTCAGTATCCCCTGCACACCTCACTATTCTCTAAGCATCTCAATATCTTCCTCAACCTCTTCCTATCCTCACTATCCCTCACCCCTCACTATGCCACCCAGACCTTCCCCATCTCCTCAGTCTCTCATTAGCTTTCTCAGCCCATCATCAACTTCCTTGCCTCCCACTGTTCTCTTCACCCTTCATTATCACCCTTAGCCCTTACTTATCCCTTAAGCCCCTCACTATTCACCTCAGCCCCTCACCAGTTCCTTCAGCTTCTCACTACCCTGTCAGCCCATTACTATCCCCTTCAGCTCTTTACTAACCCCCTCAGTCCCTCACCAGCTCCCTTAGCCCTTCACTAATATCCTCACCCATCACTAACACTTCTGTCCTTTTGCTGTCTATCAATGTGTCTCCATTTTTCTCTGTGTCTATGTCTACATTTCTGTTCTTCGTATCATGGCTTCATTGTTTCTCTGGATATCTCTGATCCTTTCTTTGCCCTGCCTTTACTGTCACAGGCTCAGGTATCATAATTTCCATCCCTGTGCCTCCTACTCTGGTAATAAACCTTGTCACACTCCAGTGGGATGATCAAATTATTTCACATTCAGTTCATAGTGTCCCAACCAATCAAAATGGATGTTTGAGGAAAACAACCAGGAAGGACAAACCATGGTATGATGTATTAATATTATCTTGTCATGATGTAAATTACTGTATTCATCTTTGTTTCATTAATATCTCTTCCTAGCACTAGAAGAGTCACTCTTTGGTAGCCTAGGTATTTACAAGTCTTATTCCCTGCTGTATCCCCAGTGCCTAGAATAAAGCAGGGTATGCAGTAGGTGCCCAACAAGTGCTTGTTGAATTAATGAATGAGTGAATGAATGAATGTTCACTTGCAATGTTCCTTGCTATTTCACCATCACCTTGTGTTGAGTTTCTCGCTGTTTCTGACTTGGTCACATCACAAGTCTCTCTGGACGTATCTGTCTCAGCCTTGGTCTCTCAGTCTCTGTGTCCCTCTTTGTGGCCACTGTGCATTCATTCACTGAGCACTTACTATATGCCAAGCCCCTTGTATACTGGGTCTCATTTCCATATTCAAAATGACCCTATAAGGTAGGTATCTTCATTTTCCTGATGAAAAAACTTCAGACTGTAAAAGGGGCAAAAGTGTCCCCTCTTTTCCCAAGTGTCTTTGGCATGAGAAATAAATGACAAATGTAAGATTTGAGACCAAGTCTGTCTGATTCTAAAAATTAGTGCTTCATTCTGACATATTAGCACTTCCCAGAGTGTGCTCCCTCAGACTGACAGACCTAGGATGGTGATGGGTCCTCCAAAACTAAAAAAAGAAGAAGGAGGAAGAGGAGGAGGAGGAGGAAAAGGAGGAGGAGGAGGAGGAGAAAAGAAAAAAAAGGAAACAACCTTGGTGGTGTAGCTCAGCGAATTGAATGCTGGTCCGAGAACTAAAGGGTCACCGGTTTGATTCCCAGTCAGGGCACATGCCTGGATCGCAGTCCAGGTCCCCAGTTGTTGACATGCGAGAGGCAACCACATGTTGATGATTCTCTCAGTCTCTTTCTCCTTCCCTTCGCCTCTCTCTAAAAGTAAATAAATAAAATCTTTTATAAAAAGAAAACCAAATACAGTTAAGTAGGCTGGGATCTGCTTTGCTCTCCCTTCCCATCTTGGTGAGTTATTTATAAAACATATCAGCATTGTAAATGCTCTGAGGAATACTGCAGAAAATAATCACGTTTGCCCTTGTTTAACTCATTCTGGCTTATTTATCCTTTGAACCATTTCCCTTAGAACTTACTGTCCTCTTCTGCCTTGTGCCCTCTCTATCTCTTTTTCTTTCTACCTCCAATTCTCTGTTATTTCTCTCTGTGTCTCTACCTCTCTCCCTGAAAGGCAGCATAGTGAAGTGGTTGAAATGGCAGGCTCTGGAACTAGACTTTCTGGGTTTGACAGCTGATTTTTATCTCTAGACATCTTAGTGACCTTGGGCAAAGTCTCAACCTCTTGGTTGAGGTTCACTCTACCCATCTATATAATGGGGATGACAGCAATACCTGCCTCAAAGGGTGAGCATTAAGTGAGTTGTTCAGTGTAATGCACTTTACACTTCCCCATCCATGATTTCCAGGGGTGGAATAAGGACCCAAACTGGGTGCCATATCACACAGCACACTGAAAGCCAGGACCTAGAGTCAGAAAAGTCTATGGTGGCACCTGTCCAAGGTTAGAAAAGTGCAGGTTCCACCCCTGAATTCAAGATGTCAAGATTGTCAGTCTCTGCCTCCTGGATGGAAGGAGTATGGGTCGAGGCTGGGTCTGGCTCAGACCCAGGATGTGGGATGACGCTGGGTCTGGCTCTGACCCAGGAGTCTGGGTCAGATAAAACATTGCCCTTGCCTCACTCCCATGCATGTGGGATGACACAGCTATTTCCACTCCCTGGATCGAATCTTTGGTTGTGGCAATTGGTTTGTTTAGCTTTGCAAGCAAGATGCTGTTTTTCCATTTTGATGGAGAGAGAATGAAAGAGGCTGACAGCTAGGCAGAGATAGGTAGACATAGACACATTTACCACATATTGGCCAGTTATGCACTGATTCCTGCCAGGGAAGATGGGAGACTAGTGGCCATCAATCAAATTGGACCTAGACTCTATACCTCTGGAACTAAGAGTTAAAGAAAGAGACAGATACCAAGAAAGAGGGAGAGTATAAGGGAAATTAGAAAAGAGATGGTCAGAAAGATAGCCACTCATTGGGAGACAGGTAAAAAAAAGATGAGAAAAGTGTTCTGGCTCAATCAGAGAGACACAAAGAGTCCAAGAGAAAATTAAGGGTAGCATATGACCCAGCAATTCCACTTCTGGGCATTTACCCAAAGAAAATGAAGACATTAACTTGAAAAAAATATATGCACCCCTATGTCCATAGCAGCACAATTTACAATAGCCAAGTGCTAGAAGTAACCTAAGTGCCCATCAGTTGATGAGTGGATCAAAAAGCTGTGGTACATTTACACAATGGAATACTATGCAGCAGAAGGAACAGAGCTCTTACCCTTTGTGATAGCATGGATGAAACTGGAAAGCATTATGCTAAGTGAAATAAGCCAGGCTATGAAAGAGAAATACCATATGATCTCCTATAAGTGGAAGCTAATCAACAAAACAAACAAGCAAGCAAAATACCACTAGAGACATTGAAATAAAGAATAAACTGACAGTTACCAGACAGTAGTGGGGAGAGGGATAATAGGGAGAAGGGCCATCAAGGAGCATGTATAAAGGACCCATGGACAATGCCAAAAGGGGTAGGTTCAAGGGTGGGAGGTGGGAATGGGTGGGGTGGTGGGCATGGTGGGGTAAATATGGAGAAAACCGTACTTGAACAATAATAAAAAAATACAGAAGTAACCTAGGTGTCCATCGATAGATAAATGGATAAAAAGTATGTGATATATACATTTTAATCAGGCATAAAAATAAAATTTTGGCATTTGAGGCAACATAAATGGAACTAGAAGATATCATGTTAAGTGAAATAAACCAGAGAGAGAAAGACAAATATTCTATTTCACTTATATGTGAAATGTGAAATGTAAAACAAAACAAAATAAACAGAAACAGACTCATAGATACAGAGAACAAACCAATGACTGCCAGAGGGGAGAAAGATGGGGAATAGGAGAAAAAGAAGGGGAAAAGAAGTACAAACTTTCAGTTATAAAATGATTGGCATGGGGATGTAATGTAAAGCACAGGAAATATCATCAATAACATTGTAGTGATTTTATACTGTGGTATCTCATTGTGGTTTTGATACGTGTTTCTCTGATGAGTGGTGATGCTGAACACATTTTCATATACAGTGGTACCTTGGTGCTTGCCATTAATTCATTCCAGAATTCGTGACTAGTGCCAAAACTGATGAGTACTGAGAAAGCTATGAGTGGTGAAGCATTTTCTCTTGTGGGGCAATGTCATGATTCATGCAAATTCTAGCAAATGCAATGAATCCTGAACAAGGGTTGAGTACTGAAACATTTTTTTTTCTTGTCAAAATGTGATTATTTCAGAGTTTGATGAGTTCTGAAGCCAACCAGTACTGAGGTATGACTGTACTTGACTTCTTATATGGATTGTTTGATGATAACATTGGCCTACTTGGATAACTCAGGATAATCTCTCCAAATGATGATCCTTAATTTAATTCTCTCTACAAAATCCATTTTACCATGTAAGGTAGCATTCAGAGGTTGTGCAGATTAGGACAAGGGCATTTTGGGGAGGCCATTATTCAGTCTACCACAGACTTCAAAATAATTATGCTGAGTGGAAGAAGGCAGACAAAAAAAAATACATACTGTATAATTCCACTAATATAAGTTTAGAAAGAGCAAGCTCATCTCTAGTGACAAACAGCAGATCGGTGGTTGCCTAGGGAGGGAGGAATTACAAAATAAGGAAGGGAGGAATTACAAAATGCATGCGGAAACTTTTGGGGTGATGGGTGTGTTTATTATTTTATTTGAGATGATGGTTTCACCAGTGTACAGTATGTCACAATTGATCAAATTGTACACTTTCAATATCTGCAGTTTATTGTATGTCAATTATACTTCAGTAAAGCTGTTAACAAATAATACAAACACACTTGCATATATAAAAACAATCTCCTGCACAGGTACCAGCCCTGCCTGTGCCCCTGCAGCACCCCTTTCCTCCTGTGTTTTTGTAGCACTGCCTAACTCTCTTGCTCCCTTGTTCTCTCTCTGTTTCTCCTTCCCCTTTTATGCCTTCATCTCTATATTATATCCCTTGTCTATTTCTTCATTTGTCATTGTCTCTGGGTTTCTTCCTGTTTCTGCCATAGCTTTTCATTATATTTTTTTCATTATAAGTTTTTGTAATTTGTTGTGTATTTTGCACTTATATTGCATCTTAATCAGAACCCTATTTTTCTCCAGAAATATTTGATCTGTATTTAGATTTCACGAAGTTTACAGCTGAAAAAGTAGGTTTACCTACCCAAGTTTTTCCAAATGTACTTAGAAGTTTTCCAATTACTAAACTGAGTAACAATTGAGTATTAGTTGAGTACCACTATGACCAGCATCAATAGTAGCCATATTTTAAGTAGTCACATGTGGCAAGTGGCTACCATATTGGACAATGCAGCTGTAACCCACTGTATGACTTTGTGTAAAACCCTCAACTGCTCTATGTTTTACTACCTCCACCGATAAAGTGGAGATGACAATGGTTACCAACCTCAAAGGGTAAGATTCAGTGTCTAACTCTGTGTAAAGCATTTCATACCTCTTTATCAGTAATTTCTGGGGATGGAATGAGGACCAAAGCTTGGTGCCAGATCATACAGCACAGTAGGAGCAAGGACCTGGGTCAGAGTTCATGTTGGCACCTCTCCAATGTTATAAAGTGCAGGTTCCACGCCTGAATTCAAGAGGTCAGGATTGTCTGTCCCCTCCTCCTGTGTCAGAGGTGTATGATTCAACTGCCTGGGTCAGGGTCCTGGGTCCAGCAAGAGGTTTACCTAACATGGCAGAAATGGTGCTACCTGGCCTACCCCCATTGCCTTTTAAAGGAAAGACATAGAGAGAGGTGGAAAGCCAGGCCCAGACCACCAGTGGTGCACATGGTTGCACTCATTCACATATCTGGCAACTGGGACTCAGCCTGTCAGAGTCTCAGAGCAATGATGGAGACAGTCACCAGCCTGGTGGAC
The DNA here is from genome assembly GCA_028533065.1 of Trachops cirrhosus. Classification (NCBI taxonomy): domain Eukaryota; kingdom Metazoa; phylum Chordata; class Mammalia; order Chiroptera; family Phyllostomidae; genus Trachops; species Trachops cirrhosus. Next base: position 35,165,651 of record CM052550.1, read on the forward strand.
ATCAATCAAACTGGACCCAGTCTCTACACATCTGGGGCTTAGAGTAAAGGGAGAAACAGAGACACTGAGACAGAGAGAGATTACAAGAGATAGAGACATACACACAGATTATTAGAGAGGATCAGAGAAACATCCTGCACAGTGAAGACAGAGCCAAAGGCAGAAAGAGAATATCCAGCACTGGTCAGTTCAGTCAGAGATGTGGTGGACCTAAATGTGCCCTCTGCCAGGTCTCAGTCTGTCGTTCTCCACCAACCCCCCTCCACCTCTGAGTCTCACCAGTTCTGAGTCTCTCCACACTCCTTATGTTTCTCTCATCACTCCCACCTGTGGCTGTCACAGAAAGGAGGGTGAAGGAAGGGGGTCTGGAGATAGACACTGAGCACAAGAAGTCCCTAAAAACACACGGACAGGGAGATGTACAAAAATACAAGCATACACAGTCTCACACACAGGGACATATACCACCACCTCTGTGAAAAAGCAAACACCCCTGTACATATGAGTCCATATAAACACTTAAAAGCCTGCACATATGCAAAAAAATATATATATATCAGCACACTTAGACTCATACACAGAAACACATCAGCATTTTCACAAAAATGCAAACACCTCTTCACACTTAAAAATCATACAAGTACACTCATAGATGCAAGAATGCTTGAACAAACATGCAAGCATAAACACACAAAGCCACAAGTATAGAGTGCCTATTCACCCATGCTCACAAAAATAAACATAAGCACTTGTGTTGCATTTGGCAATTACCACAGTAACTGTGTCAACATATGCAGAATGGGTGCTGGGATAGGGAGGGAGCAGGATACTGAGCAAGAAGTATGGGCCTCTTAGAACTTCTCTTTCAAATTCATGCTCCTGGACAATGATAGAGAGGAGGCAGGGAACAGATGAAGTTATATAACTGGGCGGGGAGGCAGGCTCAGGATAAAAGGCCCAGGCTGAGACTTCAGTAAGCTGGGAGGCAGTCAGACTGGGAGCATGGAGCTCAGCGTCTTCCTTCTCCTTGCTCTGCTCTTGGGACTCTTGATTCTCCTGGCCAGGGGCCACCCAAAGGCACATGGCCATCTTCCGCCAGGTCCCCGTCCTCTGCCCTTCTTGGGGAATATTCTGCAGATGGACAGAAGAGGCCTACTCAAATCCTTCCTTAAGGTGTGTTGGAGGTGGACAGGTTCTGAGAGTATCTCCCTGTTTCTGTACTTTGGGATTGCTCACCAGAAGGATTAAGGCATCCTGTCAGGCTTGGGGCAGGGGTGTGTGTAAAGGGTGGTGGGTAAGAGGCATGTAGCTGAAACATGGTGGATGGTGGTCAGATATTTGGAGGTGTCTTGCTCAGTGGGAAGTGGGTGGGCAGTCTCTGGATTGGGCAAGTAGATATGAACATGTCTGTGTATGAGCCATGGATGTAGAATTTTACATCTTCTGCTACCTTCTGTTCAGTTCCTGGGTGCCTGCCTACTCCTGGAAGAGAGAGAATAGGGGACATTGGCATCAAGTAGATTTCTTCTCTGTCAACAAAAGAAAGGAAATGCTGGTTCATGCCAGTGTCAGGACAATGGGGAGGAGGGAGGGAGAGCAGGAGGCCACGTACAGAGTGCTTACCAATAATGAACATTAATGTGCTATATGTAATAGCTGACACTATGGAGTACTTACTAGGCTGTCATCACTGCTTTCCAGGCATGATTTCATGTTTGATTGTGTATTTATTTATTAATAATGTAATCCACACCATGAACCCACTTCCCAATGGGAGAACTGGAACACTGATAGTAACTTTCAACTGCCTCTTGCTTTTCAGTCCCATCTCCACCCCTTATCCACAAGTATGGTGACCACGCTCTTGAATCTTGGGCTTGTCATTACCTTTGCTTTTAACAGAGAGAGTTTATGACATATATGGCAGCTCTGGTATGTGGATTTTGTTCTTGTTTTCTTCAGTGTATTGCAGGGTAACATGCTTTCCTGTAAATTCCTGGACTTAGTTTCTTCATTCAGAATCGTGTGGCTAGGATTTACCTATATTGTTGTGGAAATCATCGGGTCTCACAACAACCCTGTGGGCTAGGTGAGATGCTATTCCCATCTCAGAGGTAAGGGCAGTGAGGTTTAACTTAGGGAAGGCTTTGTCCACAGCCACACAGCTGGGACATTAGCAGGGAAGCTGGGGTGTACACGGAGTTCTCTCCATCTCCTCTGTCCTCATAGACTGAAGCTGCCTAATAGTTTGGGGGTCACTAAATTTTTTGACAACCTCATTAAAGCTTTAGGCTCCCTCCCAATATTCATACACATTTGTGCATAAATTTTGAGAGTTTCAGACCCCTAAAGATTTTACATGTACCTTCCAAATATCTTCTAGGTGTCTCCATCATCATTGTATATTTGAAGACAGTGACAGACAGAGAGAGACAGAGAGGGAGACACAGAGAGAGAGAGAATCATGGAGAAAGAGACACATAGAGAGAGACATGCACACACAGAGATTGAGATAGAGAAGGAAGGAGAGGGTGTGAGCTAGTGGGTGTCATGATGGGATGGGTTGGGGAAGCTGGCACTATTCCTCCCTCATTCCCCTATATGTGCCCATATCTTTCTGGAATCTGGCATGGACTTATGTTCCAGACTTGAGTACTGCTCATTGAGTCTTTGCTTCCACTTCTGTAAAATGAGATGGTGACAGTAAGAATGTGTCCTTCATAAAACTGTTGTGAGGATGAGATGGGACATTGCACAGAGCCTGGGGTATAGTAAATACTCATTGAATGACAGCTACATTGATCCACTCATTCATTTATTCAGCCATTCAATAGTAAGTTACTGGGAATCCTCTGAGTGATGGGGAATATCTAGGTGTGGCATTGGATAGGGCATAAGAACTCAAGAAATAGCCCTGGCTGGTGTGGCTCAGTGGGTTGGGTGCCAGCCTCTGAATCAAACAGTCCCTGATTTGATTCTCAGTCAGTGCACAGGCCTGGGGTGTGGGCCAGGTCCCCAGTAGGGGACACTTGAGAGGCAACCACACATTGAAGTTTCTCTCCCTGTCTTTTTCTCTTCCTTCCCCTCTCTGAAATAAATAAATTAATTAAATCTAAAAAAAAAGAAAGAAATAAATAAAGAATATTAGTGACATAAGAGCTGTGATTAAAATAAAGCAGGGTGCTATTTTAGATTGTGGTAGGAGCTACTTTAGATTGAGTGGTGAGGGAAAGGGTCAATCCTGCTTTGTTTCTGGGCAGAGACCCTGAAAGATGCAGGAGGAAGGCATCAGAGAGGCAGGTGTTGGTGCAAGAACCCTGAAGCAGGAGCAAGTTCACCATTCTTGGGGGACAACATGGAAGGCAGGATCTGAGTGAGTCAAGGGGCCAGTGGGAAGAGAAGCAGAGGGGTGATGAGGCTATGTCATGCATGGCCATGTGGACCATGGTGGAGACTTCAGTTCTATTCTCAATGATGTGGGAGCACCAAAAGTGTTTGGGGCATGTCAGTGATATTAATTTACATGTTAATAGGATTACTCTGGCTTCATGGTCTGGTGGGGCAGATGGTGAAATGTTTGTAGAGGGGCCAGGAATGGGGATAGAGAGACCAGTGAGGAGGCTTTGCACAAATCAGTGTGAAAGATTTTACATAAAAATCACAAAAATTTAATCTTTTATGATTGTAACTCAACTTCTTACTGACGTTTAACATCACCCTAAGAAGTGCACACATCGTAAGTGCCCAGCTCAGTGACTTTTCTCAGACTGACACATTTGACATACAGGTAAGTAACAACACCGCCCATTTCCAGATGCCCCACTCACATCCCCTTCCTGTCTCCACCATCCACTGTCCTGACACCATAGGTTCATGCTCTCTGTTCTTCAACTTCCTATAAATGGAGTTATCATGTTGGACTCTTTTCTGTCTAGTTTCTTTCACTCAGCATTATACCTGCCACTTTCACCCATGTGTTTGAACTGGTTGGGTATAGAACTGGTTTGTTCTTTTTCATTGCTATGTAGTATTCCATGGCATAGACACATCACTGTATCTTCTGTAAGGTTTCAGAAAACCTTACAGTGAACCTCCTTGTCCTTGTTTTTGGTGAGCACAAGTACACTTTTTTTTTGTACATGTATCTGGAAGTGAAACTGGTTGACTCACTGAGTATCCACATGAACTGTCAGCTTCAGTAAATAGTACTGAGCTGTTTCCAATGTGGCTGTACCAGTGTTATAAATTTTTCAGATCTCATGATCACCCCCAGAGGGCCATCACTCTCGTTCGTGTCTATTATTCAGGGTAGTTCTCTGGGGAACTACTCTGAGGCAGGAGGCAGACAGCAGGTTGAAATTGGGTTACAAAAGGATGATTCTTTAGTTCTGATTCCAGGGAGATATGGCCAGACTTCAGGATATGGTCAGAGGTGATATTAGAAATATTTAACCACCTGTACTGCTCAGGGAACCAATCAATCATGCAGACCCTGGCAAGGTTGTGGGTTAATCATTTAGTTGCCAGGTCCTGGGAAAGGAAAAGGCAGACTCGAATAGAGGAGTTTGAGATGGCAGTTTATTACCAATCTACATGTATTTTAATGGTTTAACAACTGGGATGGACACAGAGATGCTTATTGAGTAATAGCAACTATAATGTGGGTATGCTTGGCAGCTCCGAGACAAATACGGGGATGTCTTCACGGTGTACCTGGGGTCAAGGCCTGTGGTCATGCTATGTGGGACAGAAGCCATTCGAGAGGCCCTGGTGGACCAAGCTGAGGCCTTTTCTGGCCGGGGCAAAATTGCCGTTGTTGATCAAGTCTTTCAAGGATATGGTAAGGTCCTGAAAGGCAGCAGGAAGGGATGGAGGATGGGATGGGGGAAGGTGATTCTGGGAACGATGAATAAGGGGTGGAGAGGGACCCAGACTCTCTGTATAACTTTTTCTGAAACCCATGCCTGCTTACACCCCAGGCGTGATTTTTGCCAATGGGGAACGTTGGAAGGTCCTTCGGAGATTCTCTCTGGCCACCATGAGGGACTTTGGGATGGGCAAGCGGAGTGTGGAGGATCGCATTCAGGAGGAGGCCCAGTATCTGGTGGAGGAGCTGCGGAAATCTCAGGGTGAGCCTGGGGGGTGGGAAGAAAGAAAGACAGTGAAATAGGGAGAAGCAGGGTTCATAGCAACAGGAAGACAGGACAGAGAGACATCACCAGACAAATGGACAGGAGCACAGAGGGGACATGGGGCTGGACAGCAATGTACCAGCAGACAGTTGGGCAGGAGATGGATAGCAATGGCTTAGAAAGGGACACAGGGACCAGAAGATATGAGGGGTGCATAGAGTTGAGAACCTCTAAAGACATAAAGTTAGATATTAGCATGCTATCTTTGTGTTCAAGGAAACTGATTCATGGGTTAATTGTGTATCTCAAAGGCAAAAACAAGACATATAAAAAGGAAAGCAAAAAGAGAAATGGAAAAACTGCAGATATCAGGGAGACAACGAACTGTGTTTTCCTTTTCTTGGGAAAACTCTGACAAACTGGCAGTGAGGGCAGTGGGGTTTCTGCTCTCAGGCTGGGTGGGCTGTGAGAGAAGCTCTTCCAGTTGTTTTTAGAGCCTCCAGAAAACTGGTATGTGTTAGACGTACAGGCAATAGGGTCTTTTCTCAAAAGACTCTGAGATATAACTATAGAGGTTGGGAGGGAGAGGCAGAGGCAAAGACACAAGGAGGAAAGGAGACAGAGGGACTAGAGAAAAACAAGAAGAAACAGATTGATGCAGATAGAGACAGAGAAGGAGAAGGAGTCAGAAATAGAGGGACCGAGGCAAAGAGAGAGGCACAAAGACACAGAGAGTGGAAGAGAATGGGTGAGGCAGAAAGAAGCAAAGGCAGGGAAAATTAGAGGGACAGACAGGCAGGCTCAGGAAAGCGTCTGCAGAGGAACAAGAGAAGATGGACAGGTGAGACTCAGAGAGATTGCACCCACACAATGACCTGACGCTCCTGAGCCCACAGCCCACCCTCTCTCCAATCGGGTTAGCTTGGTGTATGCAGAGATCAGTTAGCAAGTGCAGAACATTTTCCTAAAGACCACAGATCCCTGGAGGTGAACAAAAGAAGTAAGGGAACAGATAGAAAAGGGGCAGGGGAGAAGAGCTTTTAATTATGTACATGCAATTGATTGAACACCTGCACTGCACTCTTCCTGCCCTGGGAATTAACTGTACGTTCTCTCCCAGTCAGAGCTGGGGCCTGAGAGGGCACCAGCCTCCAGCCTCTGTAGCTGAACTACCTGGGTCTATATCTTGGGCCTAGTGGTGAGTCGCTGGGCAACCCTGGTCAAATTACTTAACCTCTCTGTTTGTCCTTCTGTGAAATGAGGATAATGCACCTTCCTCACAGGGTTGAGGGGAGAATTGAATGAAATAAGATGGGAAGTGCTTCAACTAGGGCCTGGCCCATCACCTGGGCTAGTGAGTGGTAGCTGTAACTATCCCTGCATTCTTTATCATTTCTAAGTGATGGAGAACATTCACACAGAGATGGGGCATTTCAGTCTGTGTCCCCTGACCTGCCACCTCCTCCTTCTAGGAGCTCTTCAGGACCCTACCATCATCTTCCATTCCATCACTGCCAACATCATCTGCTCCATTATCTTAGGAAAACGCTTTGATTACAGAGACCCTGAGTTTGTGAAGCTTCTGGACATGTTCTACCAGTCCTTTGCACTCATCAGTTCTTTCTCCAGCCAGGTCAGGGAAAGGGTGGGGGATGGTGTGGAGGAGGTGGCCATCCAGGGAAGGGGAAAGAAGTAATCTGATTTGGGGTCCAAAAAATGCAGTTTAGGGTTGGAAGAAGGCCAGGGACAACAGGAGGAGACAAGGGTACAGACACCTGGAGGGAAAGAGAGATGGTGAGATAGGGGCTGAGGACTAAGGAAAAGAAAGGGGAATGATGGAGGAGGCAGAAATAGAGAATTGGGGGGAGAGAGAGGATAGGAAAAGAGAGAAGAGCAAAAATAAGACTGAAAGGGACAGAGATAAAGAAATCATAAGAGACAGTTGAAAAGAATGTTTGTGTGATAAAGAGAGGGAAAGAGAGGGAGAGAAAGATAGAGAGAAAGAAACAGTGAGACAGAGATTCCCCTCTATCAGAAGTATTAGGGCCCATGAGGGCTGTCCCTTCCTGTGACCCAGTAGCTCAGCCACAGGAGGACCTCATAACCCCTTGTCTCCCACAGCTGTTTGAGCTCTTCTCTGACATCTTGAAGTACTTTCCTGGCACACACAGGCAAGTCTACAGAAACCTGCAGGAAGTCAAAGACTTCATTGCCCGCACTGTGGAGAAGCACAGAGAGACCCTGGACCCCAGTGCCCCCCGGGACTTCATTGATGCCTACCTGCTCCGCATGGACAAAGTAGGGTTTGGAGAGGGAGTGGGAAGAAGTGGGAGGAATGAAAAGATGGTAGGACAGTGAGAAAAAAGGAGGGGGATGAGGGGGATGGAAGAACAGAGGATTCAGAGGGGAGATTAGGAAAAGGGAGGGGAGATGTGGAAGGAATGTAGGGGAGATAAAAGAAGGAGAAACTAGGGAGGAGGCAGGAAGGGAGGAAGGGAGGGAGGTGGAAAGAGAGAGAGCAGGAGGAGAAGAAGGAGGAGGAGGGGGGAGAGAGAGGAAAAGGGGGAGGGGAAGGGAGAAAAATATGGGACAAGGAACAAAAATGTGGCAACAGGGGAGAAGAGCCACAGAGGAAGAAAGAGGCTGGGAGAGAAAGTGAGACTAACATACCAAAGAGAAGAAAAGATGTATTGAAATAGAGCCAGAGTGAAGAGAGACTGAGAGAGACAGAGATAGAGATGTGTGGGTGGACATGTAGAAGACGGAGCAAAAGTAAAATGGGCCAGATGGTGTGAGAGACCAAGAAACTAGTGGAGGGCAACCCAAGGGTGCATGCAGCAAGGTTTCAGCCTCCCCTGACACAAACTCTGCACCTCTGCACCCAGGAGAAATCCAACTCAGAGAGCGAGTTCCACCAGCAGAACCTCATGAACACTATGCTCGGTCTCTTTTTTGCGGGCACGGAGACCACCAGCACCACCCTCCGCTACGGGTTCCTGCTCTTGCTCAAATACCCACACATCACAGGTGGGCATGCTGGGAACAGCCAATGGAGGAGGGGTCCTCTGAAATCTTTTTGGCTGCAGAAATAGGGTAGGGGTCTTTCCTAAATGAGAAATGCTTGAATCAGGAATACTGCAGGTTTGAATGACCTGAAAACTAAGTCAGTCCTGTTGGTGGATGGATGAATGAAGAATCTGTCAATCTCTTCTGTTTTTGCTGATCACTTAAAGATTCACTCATCCACTCACCCACCCTCCTACACATTCACCTGTCTGTGCTTTTATCTATTAATGGATCTGTATAGTCAGATTCTTTTATCTATAATTCACCCAAGAACATACACTCCCATTCTTTATTTGGTTTGAGTCTCCTGTTGATCCTATGAAACATTGGTTGATTCAATGAACTATTTGTCATTGATTCATTACCTATCCATTCATTCAGTCATGCATCTACCTGTCCTTCTATGAACTACGTTTCATTCCTTAATCCATCAATCAGTCAGCCTTTCAATTCTTCCTTAAGCTTTCTACCCCTTTATTTGTTAATTTAATAATTCACTCAGTGATCTATTTTTATTTATTCATCTAATATCAAACCGTCATCCATTCATTACTTTATCTACCTATTTCTTTAATTTATTTGTTCACATATTCCTCTGTAAATCTACCCATCCATTTATTTTATTTGTGTGACTTATTGGTTAATTACATTCATTTATTTATTTGTATATGGATCATTTATTAATTAATGATGTATAAATTCATCCATTGATTGAGAAGTAATACATTCATTCATTAATGTTCTTCCACTCATCAGTGTTTTCATTTATGAATTGATTGATTGATATACTCACTTATTTATCTAGTTGTTCATGGGTTAACCTATTGATCTATTTCACTGTTATATTTTTGAGGACCTAGCACAGAGCTTCATTTACAATATATACAATAAATATTAGTTAATTTTCTAATCATCTTTGAGAAAAAATTTTGACAGTTTTATAGCCTCGAGCTCTCAATCTGAAATTTTATGCAAAAATGTGTTGTGTGTGTGTGCAACTCTGTATGTGAGGAAACAGTCTATAACACTCATTATATTTAAAACAGTGAAAATTCTCTTTTTATTTTTATTATAATTTATTGATTATGCTATTACAGTTCTCCTGATTTTACCCCTTGGTCTCCCTCCACCCAGCATTCCCCCCTCTCTCAGGCAATTACTCCACTATTGTACATGTCCATGGGTAATGTGTATAAGTTCTCCATTTCCTCTACTGTACTTTACATCCACATGGCTATTCTGTCCCTACTTATGTGTACTTCTTAATCCCCTCACCTCTTCACCCACTCCCCCACACCTCCCTCCTGTCTGGAAACTGTCAAAACACTCTCTGTATCCACGATTCTGTCTCTGTTCTTATTGTTTGCTTAGTTTGTTTTTTAGATTCAATTGTTTTTTAAATATATTTTATTGATTATGCTATTACAGTTGTCCTATTATCCCCCTTCATTCCCCTCCACCCTGAACACCCTCTCCCACCCACATTCCCCCCCTTTAGTTCATGTCCACGTGTCATAAGTTCTTTAGCTT
>CM052550.1:35175878-35193810 GCA_028533065.1 Trachops cirrhosus
GCTCAGTATTCCTGGCTATCAGAGAGATGCAAATTAAAACCACAATGAGATACCACTTCACACCAGTCAGAATGGCCATCATAAACAAAGCTACAAACAACAAGTGCTGGAGAGGTTGTGGAGAAAAAGGGTTCCTAGTACACTGTTGGTGGGATTGCAGACTTTTAAGACCACTGTGGAAAACAGTATGGAACTTACTTAGAAAACTAAAAATGGACCTGCCCTTTGATCCAGCAATTTCACTGCTGGGACTATATCCTAAGAACCCTGTAACTCCATTCCAAAAGAACTTATGCACCCTAATGTTCATAGCAGCACAATTTACAATAGCTAAGTGCTGGAAACAACCTAGGTGCCCATCAGTAAATGAATGGATCAAAAAACTATGGTACATTTACACAATGGAATTCTATGCAGCCGAAAGAAAGAAGGAGCTCATATCCTTTGCAACAGCATGGATGGAGCTGGAAAGCATTATGCTAAGTGAAATAAGCCAGGCAGTGAAAGACAAATACCATATGATCTCGCCTTTAACAGGAACCTGAACAAGGCAACGAAACAAGTAAAATACAACAAAAGACACTGAAATAGAGGACAGGTTGTCAGCGACCACTGGGGAGAAGGAAGGGAATTTCAGGGGAGAAGGGAAGGGTTTACAGGAACAAATATAGAGGACACATGGACAAAACTAGGGGGGTTGGAAAGGGGAGGGAGGAGGGGAGGAACGGGTGGGCGGGCTGGAATGGGAATAAAGGATAGAAACTGTAATGAATAAACTAAAATAAAATAAGTAAAATAAATAAAATTAAACACCCCATACGTTTTAAATTGTGTGCTGTTCTTGAGTAGCATGTGAAATCTTGCACCATCTAATTCCATCCTTTCCGGGACATCAATTATCCCTTTGTCCAGTGTATCCACATTGTATATGTGCTGCCTGCCCCTTAGTCACTTAGTATTTGTCAAAGTTATCAAATCAACAGTCACAGTATCACAGAGCTGGTGGTCATGTAACCTATATTTTCCTTAATAATGGCCCAAAGCCATTTATATAACTTTTATTTATGTTGTCATAATTGTTCAGTTTTATTGTTAGTTATTGCTGTTAATTTCTTCCTGTGCCTAATATATAAATTAAACTTTAACTTAGGGATGTATGTATAGAAAAAACAGTATATGTAGGGTTTGGTCCTTCATGCACTTTCAGCCATCCAATGGGGGTCTTGGAATGTACCCTCTATGGTTATGGGGTAACTATTTTATACATAGTACCATTAGCATGAACCTTGAAAATATTGTGTTAGGTTAAAAGAGCCAGTCACAAAGACCATGTGTTATATGATTCCATGCATATGAAAATCAAGAATAGAGAATCTATACAGACAGAACAAGATTACTTGTTGCTTAGGGCAGGGAATGAAGTGGCAGTGTAGGGGAGAGATATCTAGAAGCTATGACTTTTATTTTTGATATGATGAAAAGGTCCTAAAATTGACAATGGTGATTATTGCACCAAACTATGAATGTGCCAAAAACCATTTAAGTGTACTTTTTAAATAGGTGAATTTTAGATATTTGAATTTATCTCAAAACTTTGGTAAAATATTTAAAAACCATAGCAAAGAAAATACAGTCTCTGACAAATGGCCTTTTTGGCTCTTCCTAGCAATGACAGTATAAAGACAATTCATTCACCTATTTTTTTAGAAGAACTTACTCCAGTAAAACAAATTAGTTTCAGAAAATAAAAGGAATATCAACTCTCTCAAAACTGTCTCTTACCACCTGGTATTGCCCCAACCCCGTTGGGCACCTCTTTTTCCATTAAAGCTTTCAGTACTCTATTCCGTGCTTCCAACAGAAGTCTGAAGACTCTGGGCTCTCACTGGCCAGAGATGGGTCAGTCCTCTTTGCTGGACTGTGAGCCCTTTGTGGTCAGTGAATGAACCTAGCCTGGTCACTGTGGCATTATCAGGTCGTTCCAAAGGTCTTCATGTAGAAAAGAGGTGTGTGTTAATGACTACAATGCCTTCTAGTCCTCAGAATTTCTAGGACCTTTCTAATGGGCTTTTATCAAGGAAAATGACACTGTTTTGAGGGTCTAGAGCTCCTCCATGCTTTACTTACAGAGAAAGATCAGCATTTAGCCTCCTTGTTGCATATATTTGACTTATACATAAGATATTTTGAGAAAGATTTTCACAGCTAAACATTTGGTAACCATTTGACTTGTTGACTCAGAGAAAGAAGATACTGACCAAGCAGGGCTTTTGGTGTCTAACTGGGCTGACTTACAGAGCCTAGCAGCCATTGCTAAACAGGGGCCTTTCATACCAGCTGCATATTAGGGAGACCCTGCATTGAACTGCTTGCCTCCCGCACTGAACTATGTGCCTTCAGTGTGTTCCTGCCCTCTGGTTTCAACACAATAAAGGAGTTACTGGAACCATATTTCAACCAACAGGACTAAGACTTTTCCCATCCAATGGAGCTGTACAGCTATGTTCCCATTAGCATCTTCACAGACCAATCAGAGCAGCTCCACTTTGACCAATCGAGAGAGTGCTTTCTGGGGACTTCTCAATTACATAAAGTCAAACCAATCTGAGACCATGGGCAGAAACTTCTGTCTGTGTAAGTCAGCTCCCTCTGGCTTGGAAAGCACACTTTCCTTTTTCACAAAAGACTGTAGCTTGCATTTTTCTGGCTGGAGCTGAAACACCAAGGACTTTCCACCAGAACAGAGTGGTACAGAAGAGAGTAGGTGGAGCAGAGCAGGAGCAGACAAGTGGAGCAGAGCTTTCTAGCCAGAGTGGGGCCTTTCCTCCAAGGTTTCCCTCGCCTGAGGGTTTCCTCACTTGAGAGCTGCCTCATAGACATGCAGTTCCAGAGTCACACTGTATCATAATTGAGCTGTTTTCACTAAATAAAGTTTTCTTCTTCATTGCACCCCAAATTGGGTATTTCTGTAGTCATTGAATTGGTGCCAACATATAGTGGTTGACAGTCTGTACCCTTATAAGGGTATTCATAGCTCTGAAATGTAATACTTATGGAAGGAGCACCAAGGCTTTAATGATGTGTATTTCTGCATTTGTCAGTGGTGGGTACAGAGATGTGACACTCAGATCTTTCTTCAAGAAGGAACTTGCCATTCAGCTGCAAGGAGTGCAGTGAACTGACATCCTCCAGCTACAGCACCTTCAGGATCCACTTCAACTTGGAGCAGAGTCCATGCTCTTCCAAGGAAGCCCAGTCAGCAACTGAGAACAGCTGGGGTTGATGCATGACCACCTCTTTCCCAACATGAGACACCCCTAATAGCAATCTTGACTTCAGAGGTATCAGTAGATAAATTGCAACTCTGCATGGTGGTCTGAGTCTCTCCCTGCTCATTTCTGCTTCTTCTCTTCTTTCCTTTCATGGGTGTCAAATCTGCATCTCAGTCTGAACACTTTTCTTGACCCATTCTGCTTCCTTCCTCTTTTGTCTTTAACACACATTACCCTCCAATAAAATTATGCATTCCTAACTCTGTCTAAGCCTCTACTTCCCAGGGGACCCAATTCACATAACGAGCATCATGGGATTTGACATTTATTACATTCTCAGTCTTAAAACTGTCTTCCAATTTTGGAAAACTCCTATTGTGTGACTCTTCATAAGTGGAAAGTCTGCTTCCTACCACACAAGTTGAAGGGGCCATTAAATCTTAGGGACCATTAAATCTTTGACAGCACACCCTGAAACCTAAGGCTTTAACATCTGACAATGGTTTGACTAATTGGATCATCCTGTTAGGAACTATGAATATTGTTTGAGGAAGTGACAAAAGAACAAATACAATCAGGAGTTGTCCCCAGCAGTGGCAATGGGTCAAGTGTCCCCTGGCAGTGGTGTTAAGGGCCCTGAATGTGTGTGGAGGGGGTAGCAATGGCAGCAGCTGCCTTTGGCTAATGGTTCTTGCCACTATGTTGGCTGACATCCTCCTGGCACTGCCTCTTTTTTCTTTCCTACTCATATTTTTAGCTTGACTTCGCATTGATTTTGTGAGCCAGCCACTCTCTTCCCAATAGCCAACAGCCTTTACTGCTTAAAATAGTCAAAGCTATTTTATGTTAGGAACACTGTAGCAGCCTCCAAATTGGTTCTTGCTTTTGTCCTCACCCCTTCCTTCAGTGTATTCATTATACAACAGCTAAAGTTAGCCATTTAAAACATTTCCAATAATGTCACTCATGCGCACCCCCCAAAAAACCCTCTATCTCACTCAAGTCCTCATTCAATCTGGCACTTTAACTCTCTACCCTCCTCTCCTTTACTCATACAGACTCTCTTACTCCTCCACCCAGCCACATGTGTATCCTTCTGGATTCATGCACACACGCATGGCCTTCTTAGGCTCAGTTTTTTAAAAGTCGTTCTGCCAGGAATACTCACTTTCAGATATCTGTCTGGCTTGCTCAACATTGCCTTATGAAACCAGCCATGACCACTGATTTAAAAGTCCAATCCTGGAATTCCATATCCCATTTCCCTAGTTTGCTTTTCTAACATGTCATTTGTTTATTTATTATGTTTATTCTTAATATTCTACCTTCTTAACTAGAATGTAAGCTCCATGAAGGCAAGAATCTTGTCCATTTTGTTCACTCATGGGTCCTAAGTACCTGAACCATGTGCTGGCCCATGTTGGATACTTAATGAATACTGGTTGAATAAAATGAATTATAAAAGAAAATTTTCATCACTGATTAATTTGGTGGAGTTTAGAAATGGGAGCTATAGGCAATTTAACCATTTCTCATAATGGATTGAGAGTATTTGGAATTGGAAGTTATAATAAGAACAAAGAGGGAAGCAGGTTTAGAAAGAAGAGATGATGCCCTGGCTAGTGTGGCTCAGTGGATTGTGCGCTGGCCTTCAAACCAAAGGGTTGCTGGTTTGATTCCCAGTCAGGGCACATGCCTGACTGCAGACCAGGTCCTCAGTAGGGGGCGCATGAGAAGTAACCACCCATTGATGTTTCTCCCCCTCTCTTTCTCCCTCCCTTCCCCTCTCTAAAACCAAATAAATACTATCTTTAAAAAAGTGTAAAGAAAAAGAAAGAAGAGATGATGGGGCGGGAGAGGTAATGAGCCAACGAGATGGTTGAAGCTGAGGTATTACAAGGGAGGCTCAACCAGTAGGAAATCTCTGGTGGTGAGCTGGAAGAAAAGATACTTAATAACAAGGTAGTAAAAAAAAGCCATTTTAAGTTGTTTACAGAGTCCTATTGATGTCACACACACAATACAATAAACATGCCACACTCAACAGTACTGAACTCTTGATGCCTTTTTTGGGAAGTGGTGGATTTAAGGATCAAGAAAGATTATGTGATCCACATTGAGGTCATGATCAGGACACCTCATAAAGACAGGGAATCTACAACAAGAATCTCATACAGGCATAAACCTAGCTGGAGGTGATCAAGTGAAGGAAAACTGCAAGCTCTTGCTGAAGTATTGGGCAGGCTTTTCTATCAGAAGTGGAAGATATGCAAATCTGTATTTTTAAGTGAGGCTCGCTAGCCTGTGGCCCCATGAGAATAGCAATAGTACCTACTGTTAGGGTTGTTGAGATCATTTGAGAAGATGAGGGGGGTGCCCCTGCACTCTTGGGCAGAGTCTGTTCCCTGATGGTTCCTTCTGGGCACAGTAGGGAGCACTCAGCGGGCCATCAGGCAGAGCTCATAGGTTGGGGGGATGTTGCCAAAGCCTGAGATCTTGGGAGTGATATCAATGTCAGCAGGTGGCACCAGTGGGCGCAGGGAGAAATTCTGAAGGATGGAGGTCAAGTAGAGGAAGAGTTCCATGCGGGCCATGGCCTCGCCCAGGCAGATGCGCTTTCCTGTGAGCACATTGGAAGAGAGGAGGGTCAGTTACACTTGCACTGTGAGAGCAGAGTCATGGGGAGCCGTCTGACCCCACCACCTTCTGAGTCTCCTCTACTTCCTCAGTATCTCTGGGGTCATGATAACACCCACTTTATGGGGTTATTATAAAGACTCAGTGGGTTTCTAGAGTTAGTACTCAGCTAGCATCTTTCACTCAGCATGTAGCAGCTACTTCTCTGATGGCTTGGATGCCATCAGATTCCAAGATGGAATGGTTGTAAAGGATTCTCAAATAGGAAGATTCTGCTTATTCAAATTTCTTCAATGTTTATCAAAAGTCTAATTGGTCCCAGATACTAGTGAGGGGCGAGGAAGACCAAAAGCACACAGTTCAATGCTTTCAGTCAGCCTTCCATTGTTTTGGAGAAGTTAATCACCATTTTACAGAGGGAGAGCTGCTGGTAAGTCCCCGTTGGCCCCACTGTTTCTTGCGTCCTGTTTCCTAGCCACTGGTCACTTTTGTAGTACAATGGTGAATGTGACTAATTCAGATGACATATTTCAGACAGAAAGTGTAAGAATGGCAAATTTCAGACAGAGAGCATATGAACGCCAAAATCTAAAGCAGCTTCTGTCTGGTCCTTAGCAGAAAAAGTTTGCTGAGCCCGTACAGTACTATTACTTTTCTAATTATAGGAGTCAATGATTCTAATATTCCCTGATTCTAGGATTCTAGGACTCTTTAAAATTCCACTCAACTTTCATTTCAGATCTGAACCCAGTACAGACCAATGATTGGGGGGCATATCAAGCATGTCCCTTGGGGGTGGGGGGCTCAGACCGTAGACACCTACCAGAAGAAAAAGGCACAAAGGCTTCATTCTTCTTGAAGCGGCCCTGCTCGTCCAAGAAGTGCTGGGGATAGAAGGCATCTGGGTAGCGGAAGTATTTGGGGTCTTTGAGAACTGAGCCAAGCAGGGGAAACACGTCAGTGCCCTGAGGTGAAAATGGAGGCAGTTAGGAGAAATCAGTGTTGGAGCATGGGATAAGGAACCAGCAGGATAAACGGGTGCAGTGGAGGGAAAAAGGGTGCCAATGACAGCATACTCCACCTTGGGCAGAAGGTAGCCTCGGAAATGAGTGTCCCGAATGACATTATGTGGGACACCCAAGGGCACAATATCTGTCACTCTCTGTATCTCATGGATCACAGCATCTGTGTAGGGCATCTTGACTCGGTCATCCACACTTGGTATCCGATGTGGTCCAATCACTTGGTCAATCTCTTCATGGATCTTTGCTGGAAGGGGCAAAAAACCATAACAGACAAGGATGCAGGATGTGTTTTGGGGGCCAGGATTAGGTCATGAGTTTGTTTCTTAAGTACCTGCAGATCCTGAGGGAGCAGGCCATGTGTGTTTGCATTGCCTCTTTATTTATAACATGTGATACATCGGTGGGGTTAGTAAATACTAATCAGGTCATTGGGAAGCAAATAGCCTAGGGCCTTAAATGACATTTGGGCCATTTGGTCTTCACCTTGAAAAAACCAAGGAGCCATGGGAGGCTGATAAGCAAGGCAGTGTCCCAGTTGCACCTGGGCATTCATACACAGAGTTTCAACAGGATGGGAAAGAGGCACAATAGATAACTAGGCCAGGATTGAAGCACATGTCAACAATTATGTGACAGTGTTAAGAACACTGTAGGTGCAGTCACCCCACTGCCCTTCCTGGATGAGTAACCTTGGGGCAAATGACTTTACCCTCTGAGACTCTCTTTCCTCATTTTCAAAGTAGATGTGATGATCTAACAAGCTCTTAGAATTGCAAAGTTTACATAAAATCCAGTATGTAAGTAACTAGGACAATTCCCAGTCCATAGAAAGTGTCCATCATATCTGAATTCTTAGATTAGCAAAAGGTGTCATGGACAATGGAAGAGAGACTATAGGAGTTTGAGTGGAAACAAGTTAGTTTGTCCCTTCATCTGTAACAGAAAAATTTGTTGGCTTACTTTGAACTGCATAAGAAGGAAGAAGGGCTGTAATTAGAGATTTTCCTTAAGCAAGGAATGAGCTTCTCATTTCTGGAGTTACTTAACCAGATCAGATTCCTATTTAATGGGGATGGAGTGTATTTGATTCTGGCACTATAGTCAGCTAAATAATGGTCATCAAAATAATCCACTTCCTAATCACTGGAATCTGTCAATGTGACCTTATATGACAAAAGGGACTATGCAGATATAATCAAATTAAAGATGTTGAGAAAGCGAGATTATTCATAATTAATAAGGTTGGCTCTTATTATAATCAGAAGTGTCTGTATAAGAAGGAAGCAGTAAGGTCAGTGTCAGAGAAGGAGATGTGAAAATGCGATCAAGAGAGATTTGAAGATCTTTGCTGCTGACTTTGAAGGTAGAGCGAAGATCATGAGCTGAAGAATGCAGGGAACACAGCTCTAGAACCTAGAAGAGTCAAGGAATCAGGTTCTACCTTGGTTCAGCCGAGTGAAAGCCTATTTGAACTTCTGAACTGGTGAACTATATAACAGATTTATGTTGCTTTAAGCTACTAAGTTTCTGGCAGTTGATGACAGCAGCCATAGGAAACTAACACAGGCAACAAGTAGAAGATTAAATTAAATGGACTTCTAAGCCTTAGATCCCAAGATTCTGTGCCCTGACATTCTGAAGTGTGAAGAGTCTAAGGCCATAGGGTTCTAAGGTCTCAAGGTTATATCTGCTTTGCTGTTGGGAGTGGGAGTCAGGTAAGCAGCTCAAGTGAACACTCACCTTCCACCTCAGGATGCTTCATCAGCAGCAGAAATCCATAGCGTAGTGTAGAGCTCACAGTCTCTGTGCCAGCAAAGAAGAGGTTGAGAGTGGTGAGGACCAAGTTCTTGAGGGTGAATTCTGTGTTGGGATTATTTTTATCCTGAAAATGACAGCCAAAATGAAATAGAATCACTTTTTTTGTCTTCATCTTCTTATTTTTGCCTTTGTAGATGGTAGGCCTTTGTGAAACACAATAGATGGGAAAACCAAATGGGTGTGTGGGAAAAGAAACAGCCAAAGCAAAGTTCCCTAGGCACGGGTGAGGCTGGTATGTTAGAGGAACAGCCAGGAGGAGGCCAGTGTGGTTGGAGTGGAGTGAACAATGAGAAAAGTAGAAAGAGAAAAAAGTAGAGATTGCCTTGTTAGATTTGAATGTTCTATGACATTAGGGTATATAATTTTAAACCACAGGAGGCAAACACAAGGCCTGAGGGCCAAATCCAGCCCTCCACCTTGTTTTATCTGGACTGCTACCTTGCTTCCACCTGGCAGCAGCGCTGAGCTCTTGCTTAACTGTTAAGGAGTAGTTACATTTATACAGTCCTAAAATTACATTCAGCCCTTTGAAGGCAACCATGAGGCTGATTGACCCCTGATGAAAATGAGTTTGATGCCCCTGTTTTAAAGTTTCAAGTGCTGCTATTTTATATTAAAATATATAGTTCTAAGAATCTATGATACAGAAGTATTAAGCCTCTACTTTCTATATCTCTATGACTTTTAAGTTTATTAAGTTTAAAAACTTTATATGTCTAAGCTTCCCAAATTCTAAGACCAAAGACTCATCCTACTTTTCTACAGCTGTCTCTGGCAGTTGTAATTATACATGATTAGAAAGGTGTAAGGTTTTAAGTTTCCATGTTCTTAAATTTTTTTATGTTCAAAGTTTATTTTAAAAGTTTGATAGTTTGTGCCTTTACAGTCTTTAGATCTCATCTATAAATGAAAGTACACCATGAGAAACAATGCTTGCCACCCTTTTTGTTTTTATCTCTACCATGTCTACAAATGAGTTAAAAAGTTACAGGTACTAAGGATTGAGGATATGATACAGGGTTGGGGAAAGAGAATGAGATACCTGGTGCATCTTGATAAGGAAGCAGTCAATGAAGTCTCGAGGGTTCTGTGGGTCAAAGGATTCCTCGTTGATCTTGACCCTAGAGGCAATGAAGTCCTTGAGGCCCTCTACCAAGTAGTAGATGCGATTGTGCCTTCCTGGCAGATATTGCATGATTCCGGAATACATGTCATATAACTGTTGGGAACAGGTAAAGGGGGGTTGTCAGCAATGAGCACCCAAGGTCAGCCTGGGCTGAGTCTGGAGTTAGATAGCTGTACTCAACAGCCAGCACTGTGACTGAGAACTAGGTGAGCCCATTTGCTTCTTGGAGATTCAGGGCATATTGATAATTGCTTCCCAAGATTGTGGGGACTATTATGCAAGATAGGCAGGTAGTTAGTTATTTGAGTTTGGGGGTGGACAGAGAGGTGGCTGGTAGGCACCTGTGCCCAGGGTGTGCTCATCTCAATGAAGCTCTGGTTGATCATCTGCAGCAGCTTCTGGAACTGCTTGTCCTCATAGTCAAAGCGGCTCCCGAAGACAACGGAACTGATGACATTGGAGACAGTGCGGCTCAGGAAGAAAGTGGGTTCGGTGGGGGCACCTGGATGGTGGAAATTGTCTATGTTGGAGTCAATAATCAGGAACATGGGGTGTGGAATGATTCAGTCATGGATATGAGTCCTGAATCCACTATCTAACAGCATGCTTTAGTTATTTCATTTTTGTGTTTTGAGTTGGTACCCAATATGCAAATAGGTTTAGTAACCACTTCACTGCTTCATGAGGATTCAATATAATTATCCATGTAAAATGCTTAACACAATCTTTGCCATGTAGTAAACAGCTGGTGGAGTTTAATCATTACTTTTTGGTATTGGTATTTAATTGTGTTTGTGCTGGAGAGTCACAGATTTGGGAAAGGAGCTGTGGTGAGGGATACATTTTACAAAAATGGATAGCTGGAGTCTGTCTATCTCTGTCAATAATTCCATTCGACCTATTAAGAAAATCTTCCCATTGGTCTCAGCTGCGCCATCTGTAAACCAGTATGCTTCTCAGGATGGTGGATTTGGGGATGATTTTCCAAAAACAATGTCCATATTCACAAGTATACAATTTTGCAAATAATTTCTGGGAGTACATGGACATTCAAAGCCTTTATGTAGACTATTTAGCATCATGGAGCCCAACCCTGATTTAGAGAAATCATCACTATTTCTGTCTCTTAACTATTCATCTTCATTTTTCTCAGCCTCTGTGTCTTTTTTCTCTAGACCTCAGTGGTTCAGATCTTACTTTTGGGTGGGGATTGAATTCCTTTGAAAATATAATGAAATGGATATAGAGTTTCAGATCCTCGAGTGGAAAACTTTCTAAAGCTCTATTTCACAACAATATGAATATACTTAAAACTACTGAAAAGTACCTTTAGGAATGGTGAGGATGGTAAAATTTTATGTTATGTAATTTTTTTTTACCACAGTTGTGTGTGTGTGTGTGTGTGTGTGTGTGTGTGTGTGTGTGTGTGTATTTAGGTATACATGTAATTAAATTTGGTCCTGTCACCAGAAAAAGGCGTACACTGACATATTGCCAAAGTCCACATATGATGACAGGAACTTACAAACTCTCTGAGATCTGTTGATTAAAGTTCCTGGACAAGTGGTCTCTAAGGGTCCTTCATGTTAACTTTTAATATGGAACCTGGCTGGAAATCTCAGTAAATCCTGTCTTTTTCATCCTCCCCCATTCAGAGCTTTCTGCCATCAAGCCTTTCTTCTCATGACTGAGCTCTCTACCACCACTCAGTCACCTTGTAGTTACTCCCCCTTTAGGCCCCCATACCCTTGGTCTTCCGTAATTCCTCTAGTAGGAAGCCAGCCTCCTCCTGGATCCGCTCCTCAATGCTGCGCTTTCCCATCCCGAAGTCCCGAAGAATGGTCAGGGAGAAGCGTCGGAGAATCCTCCATCGTTCTCCATTAGCCAGAGCTACACCTGCCAGAATCTCAGTGTCAGGCTTCTGCCTCCTCCCCACTTCCTGTGTCCAGCTCTTTACTAGACAAGGATGGGGACAGATTATGAAAGCCCTAGGCTCTGCTCTTAGGGAAGCCCCTCCCAGCCCGCCAGGCTTGATGGGGAGACTAAAGTTTCCTACATGCAGGACCCTCAAAAACAGTCTAGGACTGAGGTGGAGAAAGGGAATCAGGCTGGGAGTGATGAAGGAGATAAAGGAGTTTCCTACAGGATAAAGACCTGGAACTGGATGAATGGGATGGATACCTAGGAATGTGGGGGGAAGTATAGATAGGATGCTATATATATAGTACCCTGGAATGAGAAGACTACTTCTGTTTCCTATATACCATTTAGATTCTGGTTTTTTAATCCTTACCCAAGAACATTTTTTCATTGCTTTTTAGAGAGAGAGGAAGGGAGAGGGAGAAACATTGATGTGAGAGAGAAGCATCAACTGGTTGTCTCCCGTGTGCACCCAGACTGGGGATTGTACATGCCCAGACAAAAGACTGAACCCACAATATAGGCATGTGCCCTGACTGGGAACTGAACCCATAACCCTTTGGTTACAGGACAATGCTCCAACCAACAGAGCCACACAGGCCAAGGCCCATTTGGATTCTTTAGACATACATGCACCTCACACCTGTACAAAAATATACCTACACAAAAGGAGTTATCCTGTAATAAGAAATGTTTAGAAATTCTCAGATGTGCATGGATTGGTGAATTAATGTTTGGAAATGTAATGAAATGATTTTGGTGAATTATCAAAGGGGAGAAAGATTTTATGGCAGGAATGATTGATGCATGGATGGATGGAAGACATAATGAATGAGTGAAGGGTGAATGGATGGTTTGAGATAGGTGGATAAATGTTTGGAAGGATGAATTATGGGCAGAAAGATTAATAGAGGAATAATGAATGGTTAATGAATGGATGAATGAAATGATGGATAGAGGGATAAATGGAAAGTTAGTTGATAGATTCATAGATAATTGGATAGAAAGATATTTGTATAGAAAATCTAATTAATGAATGCATTTTTGGTGGATGAATGGATCATGGAAAATGGATGAATGGAAGGAAAAGCATAGGGATATATGAAAAGAATAGTGTGAGACTGCTTGGAATTAAAAGGTGTGGGCATTTAGGGATGGATGCATATGTAACACTAGAAAGGTATCTACCTAAATCAAGGGGACAGAGACCCATGGGTTTTGTGTTTGTGTGTGTGTGTGTGTGTGTGTGTGTGTGTGTGTGTATGATGAAAGATTGGCTATGAGGTCTTCAGTGGGTACACAGTGTTACTAATCCATTAAAAATGAGAACAAAATTAATGCAGCAGGTATTCCAGAGTCACATGGTTAGGTCCAAAGTAGAATGGTTCTATCACTTACTGTGTGATATTGCCTAACCTTTCTTACCCTCAGGTTCTGTATTTGCAATATTAGTAAGATGCTAATAGTTCTCTCAAAGGAATCAGTGCAATAATTCATATAGAGTATTGGTAAAAGAACCTGGGACATAGGAAGTGCATTATAATCATTTTGTTTCATTGTTGGTTGTTGTTGTTACTTACCATGACCTTGGAAGTTTCGCTCTACTGAAGCCAATTCTCCACGGCCACTGAACTCCTCTGCTCGGTCTACCAGGGCCTCCTTCACTGCTTCATGTCCACATAAAACAACTACTGGCCGGGGACCCATGTACACAGTAAAGACTGGGCCATATTTCTCCCTGAGCTTGGAGTGACAGAAGACATGAGAGGATGAGGCTGATTGGAGCACTGAGTATAGATCAATGAAGGGTTTTAGGATGTGGAGATTTCAAAGGAATGCAAAGGTGGAAATAACAGATAAAGATAACACTTAGACTCTTGTTATCCTAGGCCAGACTCCCCAATGACTCCACAAGCCTTAGTTTTCTCATCTGTGAAATGATGGACCTGGATGAGATAAACACCAAGATCAATTCTTCTCTCTCTGAAATGTTAAATTTCTAGAATCCTAAGATTTCATGATATTCAGTCTCAAAGTTCTAAGATAATTAGCCTATAAGAGTTATTGTGTTTAAGGATATAAAGTCCTGTGAGTCCAAAGTCCTGAGATTGTGAGAGTCTTAAGTTCCAATGTGCTAGGAGTGTGTCTTTCCAAGAGTCTAAGAATCTGACATTTCAGAATTCTGAGGTTCATAAAGTATGTGTTTCCAAGAGTCTGTGTGTTAGAAGTTAGAAGGTTATGCATGTATTTGTCTATAGAATGAGTTGCTTCCAGCCCTAAGAAAGGCAGACAGACTCACCTTCATGAGAGACTGAAAGGTGGCATCTGTACGGATTTGTAACAGGTTCCCCAGGAAGGGTATCGGTGTGGGACCTGGAGGCAGTTTTCCCCCCTTGCTGATCTGCTTCCAGGCAATGAGGATGAGCAGACAAGACAAGCAGAGTGTCAGAAGCATGGTGAAGGCCCCTCCCAGCTCCATGGTGCTAGGCTGAGGGGTTGTGTCTGAGGCATCAGACCCTGCCTAAATATGTTCTGGGAAATCAATGATGCAGAAATCTGAACACCCTGGGATTCAAGTTTTCCGGGTATGGATACCATCAGAGAAGAGATCACTTTAGCTGGGAGGCAGTTATATAACTGATAATCTCCAATGTGAACAAAGGTGGATTGAATTCACCCAGGTTTAAAACCACTGGGAACATTCCTCTTTCTTTATATTTCTAGTCCCTGAGGTCTCCCTCAGTTCAATTCTGTGTTCAACATGTCTTGGTAGGGTGTAGGAAGCACTGGAAATCATTTTTAGGCTGCTGCATTTAGGAATTAAACATTTGGGTTCAAATTTCAGCTCCACCTTTTCTCTACTGGGCAAGAGATCTAACCCTCTTGGCCTTAGTTTCCCCATCTGAAAAATAGGGTGACCAAACCATTTTAGAAAGTCTTGACAAAGAATAGGGGTGACTCCCTTCTCTTTGCCAGATCCTAATTAGTAAGTTTTTTAAAAAATAATAAAGGCAGTGAAATGAAGATTTAGAATAGCAAGAGAAATAGCTCAGTTGAAAGAGTTTTATTCAACAAGTTTTCTTGTTTAGGCTTAAGGCGATATGAAATAGTAATAATCAAAGATTACTTGAATTGGTTTATCAGAACTTTACTGGTGTGTGTGTGTGCGCGCACACATTTATTGTCAAAGTGTGGGATGTGGAGACCACCTCTGAGCCTCAATCTCTAGAGGAGAGGACTGCTTTAGAAGTATGGCCTGTGGTTGTTTTCTGTGATAATCTACATAAATGGCTTTCAACACTTTTTGTATCAAATATTTGTAGCTCTGGCTGGTGTGGTTCAATGGATTGAGTGCCGGTCTGTGAACAGAAAGGCCACCAGTTCAATTCCCAGTCAGGACACGTGCGTGGTTCAAGAGGGAGGTCCCTGGTGGGGGTGCTTGAGAGGCAACCACACACTGATGTTTCTCTCCCTCTCTTTCTCCCTCCCTTCTGCTCTCTCTAAAAATAAATAAATAAAATATTTAAAAAATAAAAAAGCAAATATTTGTAAACTTTTACTGTCCTGAAACCAAATTCTAAGTACTATGTCCTATCTATACATATTATCAAACAAAACCCAATGTCCTTCTCATGTGTCTGGATTCTTAGACTCAGAAACTGAATCTCTTAGAGAACCCACAGGTTATAAAATAAGGCTTGGCTGGCTGGGCTGAGGCAACCTGTGTCCAGAAATGGTGGGAATTCTGGGAAAACAAAATGATTCACAAAGCACCACCTTCTGGATCTTGGATCTGCTGCTATGATGTCTTTCATGAAGTAAGAATTGCATATTTGTATTATTATTTTTTCATTATTTTTACATCTTTTATTTTATTCATATTTTTGTATTCTTCTTCTTTCTGTTTAGTCTACTTTGTTTGGCTGGTTAAATTGTACTGTTTGACTGCTTCCTCTTGTTCTCTCTTTCATAGTGTATTGTTCATTTACTGTCTTTCACTTCACTTGTGTTCCATTAGCACACTACTCAAGGTCCTATACTTCCTATTCTTCTTATCCAGATCACATAGATTCTGTCATATGATTGTTGCTCCATTATTATTGTAAATAATACCTGATCCATACAATTGTAAATACTACACAACACCCCTACTAGATCATAGCCCAGTTCACAGTTTCCTGAACTCTATTACTGTTGTGGTTAACTCTATTCTGTCACACACTACACCTATTTTCTATCCTTTACTCTCACCTTACCTCAGAATCTGACCTCCAAAAAGCTAACTGCTTTCTAGATACAACTCACATTCCTTCCCTCCCCAACAAGAGCCTTGTCTTCTTTCCACCTTTTCTAAAAACTGGCTAGTTGGATGCAATATCACAGTTAACACTATACATAGCCAAAGGATCTCCTGTCTCTTCTCTATGGCCTGCTATTGTAAATATCATAGAATACACCCTTGCTGTCTTAAACCATTTTGCCCTCCCCCTCCAACGGATCACAAAAAAGAGTAGGTGGAAGTGGTGAACACCAGGATACCTGCTGGAGGAGGAAACTCACCAACAAAGGAACCATGAACAGATAACAAAAGAAGAAGGTGAAGGAGGGAGTGGAAGCCACACTAACCTCAATCCAGGACCGATCTGGAAATACAACTAAATAGTGGAGAAATTACCCAAAACAAACAACTGAACAAGAGCAAGAGAGAATCCTCAAAACCTTGTACACATAGAAGAACCAGTTTCAACACAAAATGCCCACACCAGCACAGCAAAATAGAAGAGGTGGTGGACAGAGTGGCCCTCATTTAACCAGCTGGTGGGAAGGACCCACCAAAGAAAGACACAAAAACAATCAAAACCCAAAGACAAACACAGAGCTGACATAAATGACAGCCCAAGAGCAGTGAGCTCATGAGATCAAGGAGATGGCACCACTGAATCTCACAGGTATTCTATCATAGAAGTTCACAACATAAACCCAGGGAGTCAGAACTGATTGATTTAAGAAGCTGAGGCTAACAAGAAGAGTCTCGCAAACAATGGGAAGACAAAGAAACAATCCTTAAATGAAAGGAAAGGAGGAAACCTAAGAAAAAAATGCTAGATGAAATACAGGCAAGTCAATTATCAGATATTGAGTTCAAAGCAATGGTTATCAGGAAGCTCAATGAGCTCACAGAGAATTGCCAGAATCTACAGGGAAACTACAATGAACTCACTGAAAACTATATCAACATGAAAAAAGGAAATAGAAACTATCAACAAGGACTAAGAGGAATGAAGAATACAATTTCTGAATTGAAGAACACAGTAGAAAGAATCAAAAGCAGGCTAGATAAAGCAGATGATCAAGTCAGTAAGCTGGAAGACAAGGTAGTAAAAAAAACACCAAGAAAGAGCAAGAAAAGTAAAAAAGAGGCTCAGAAAGAATTAAGAGGGGTTAAGGGAAATGCAGGACAACATGAAATGTAATAATATCCATATAACAGTGATGAAGAAGAAGAAGGAAGAAGAAGAAGGAGGAGGAGGAGGAGAAGGAGAAGAAGGCGAAAAAGGAGAAGGAGAAGAGGAGCAAGGGATAGAAAACATGTTTCAAAACGTAATGATGGAAAACTTCCCTAATTTGATGAGAGAAAAAGTCACACAAATCCAGGAAACAGAGAGAGTCCCAATCAAGAGGAACCCAAAGAGTTCCACTTCAAAACAAATCATAATTAAAATGACAAAATTCCAAGACAAAGAGTATCCTAAAGGCAGCAAGGGAGAAACAGGAAGTAACATACAAGGGAGCCCCAATAAGGTTAGCAGCTGACCTCTAAATGGAAATGCCCCAAGCCAGAAGAGAATGGCAAAAAATATTCCACATAATGAGAACCAGAGGCCTGCAACCAAGGTTACTTTACCCAGCAAGGCTCTCAATCAAGATAGAAGGCCAAATAACGAGCTTCCCAGACAAAAGAAGTCTAAAAGAATACACCTCCACCAAACCAGCTCTGCAAGAGATGCTAAAGGGCCTGCTTTAATGAAAGGAAGGTAAAGAAAAAGAGAGAGAGACAGACAAACAGAGAGACACAGACACTCCAAAAAGGTAGAAAAGGAATATGTGGTTATTTCAGAAATGTTTATTCCCAT